>VZTB01005564.1:192950-340003 GCA_013397245.1 Thryothorus ludovicianus | reverse complement strand
GCTCCCGGCGACGATGGAGGACCGGTCCCACAAGGTGCTGCTGGCGCTGGTGATGCTCTTCCTCTTCGCCGTGATCGTGCTGCAGTACGTCTGCCCGGGCACCGAGTGCCAGCTCCTGCGGCTCCGCGCTCTCAGCCCCGCCGCCGCCGCCGACCCGTACCGGGCGGAGGACGAGACGCCGGCGCGTTTCGTTCCCCGTTTCAATTTCTCCGCCGACGACTTGCTGCGGCGGGGGGACTTCAACATCAAGGGGGGCGACCTGATCGTGTTCCTGCACATCCAGAAGACGGGCGGCACCACCTTCGGGCGGCACCTGGTCCGCAACATCCAGCTGGAGCAGCCCTGCGAGTGCCGCGCCGGGCAGAAGAAGTGCACCTGCCACCGGCCGGGCAAGCGGGAGACCTGGCTCTTCTCCCGCTTCTCCACCGGCTGGAGCTGCGGGCTGCACGCCGACTGGACCGAGCTCACCAACTGCGTGCCCTCCGTGGTGGACAGCAAGAAGGAGGTGCGGCTGCGGCCGTCCAGGTGAGGCCGTGCCCCCGGGGGGCTCCCCGTGGATCCCGGTCCCTCCGCGGTGTGCGGCGGGACGGGCGCTGGCCCGCGGGGCTCAGCCGTGGCGGGGACGCTGCGGCGGCGGGAGGGGGAGCGCGGTGTGACCGGAGCATCCCGGCGCGGAGCGGCTGGCACCTCCGGGAGCCGCACCGGCCCGGGGCCGCCGCCGTGGCTGCAGCGTGCCCCGAGCTCTGCGCAGCGGGCGGAACCTGCCCCGCTCCGCCGCCAGGGAGGTGATGGAGGTGATGTCCCGCCGGCTGTCGCGGTTGTGACCGCCGGGGGTGATGAGCCCGGTGGCACCGGAGCAGGCCTGGCAGCCCCACAGCCTGGGGACCCCCGGAGCGGCTCTCGCAGGAGAGAGGATGCTTCGGCTGCCTGCGAGCTTTTCCCCCAGAGCTTTTCCATCTTTGGCTGTACAGAGCTCCTGTAGCTCCAACGTACGCCAAGAATTAGTGTTGGTTTTTGCAGTGTTGGTGAGCCACTGTATCTTCTTGGTGTCTGAAGTTTGGCTTCAGGACGGCAGCCTTGCAAAGTAAAGGTTACTGTTATGGCTGAGTTACCTGCAAATATTTGCATTGTTCTTCATCCCTAACCTTGATTATTTTGTGCTTGCATTTTGAATTTTAGTGGCACTGCTCTCTCTTCATTGCTGGACCTTCCTTTGAAGTTGCCAGCCTCCCCTGACCATAGCAAGGGAGGTTGCCTAAAAGCTTGCCCTGCCTTTCAGAAACCCAGCTGGCTTTTCCAAACCCTGAGCAGTGAGGACCTGCTTCCTCTGCTCCCAGAGCTCTTTGATCAGAACCCACCTTCGGTTGTAACAGACTCAGGAGCTCGTCTGTGGCTGCTCCTGCGGCTGTACTGTCTTGCTGAACTGCCCAGGGTTTCAGTGGTTTTTCCCCTTCTTTTGTGGGAAATTAGAAACTAGAGTATCACTCCTATTGCACTGTGAGACTAATGTCAGGTCTCTTTACAAAGAGGCTACTGTTATATATCATGCTATCTGAAGTCAAGTCTAAGCACAGATTCACTTGAAATACAAAGCAATTTCTTTCTAGAATTCCTTTTATATAGTGTGACACTACACTGCCATCTAGTAGAAAAATGCTTAGCATCATTATGGTCCTGTACCCAAGGAGCAGCTCTTCATCAGACTTGGCTATTGTGATTCCTGCTCTTTTGTCTTTCCTACTGCTTTAAATTTTAATTGTCTAATTTTTGTGACATCCCATTTGCTATCATCAGGACCAATTCCTTGCCCTCTGGGTTTATCAGCTTCCTGGTTTCAGGCTGCTGAGTCTCACAGCTACGTAGTTTATTTTACCTGTCCTATGAACATGTTGTTTGTCAGCAGAAACATAAATTGCATGACATGTGCTGTTTTGCTGTACATATCACTATCCCAGTGATACATGTTTCTCTTTCCTCGGGGATAGGTCTGGCCTGCAAAGCTGTAGCTGTGGGTCAGGGATTTCCTTCCTTTCCTAGACACAGGTCTGTCTGTGCTTGGTCTTAGCTGAGCCCTCCAGAAAAATGGGAGGCTTCTTGTCCTGAACCCACTACCTGAGGGGGAAGGGAACATCGGGTTTGGAGAGCTGGGAATTTGTCTGCAGCTTTTGGCTTTGTGGTTTGTTTTTTTTTTTTTTCCTTTGTTGGATACCAGACTGCTTTCCTGAGTTGGAATGGAAGTGGTATGTGTACCTGCTCAGGAGTTCAGAGTGATGGTTCCTCATCCTATAAACAATGTATGCTGTCACAGCTGACTTCTGCGAGGTCACTAGGACTTGTGACTTGGAATTGAAGCCAGGAGAGAGGGAGGAAAATGAAGCTGTGATGATTTTCTGTTAGGTAGAGGTCTGCTCTCTCAAAGCCTTTGAAATGATATTATACTTTTAATAACCTAATTACACAGCTTGCTGAATAGCTACAGTTGTTCTCAAAAATAGTCTTGACAAGCAATTATTTGGACTCCTATTTCTAAATGTTTAAAAAATACAGGAAGAGAAATTCTTAAATGAACAATAGTCCTTTCAAGCCTTTCTTCCCATTTTAATACCTCATCTTTAATTTTAGTTTGTGTTCTCAATTTAGCAGCGGTTCAGCTGACAACTGGTTAATTAGCACCTCTACCTGCTGCCGGTAACAGACAGAAAGTCTAAGCCCTTTCTGGGCAGATAGAAGCTGCTTTCAGAGCAGCAGTGTATGTAGGGTGGGGATGTCTAAGCTGGGAAGTTGTGCTGGCTCCAGGTGGGGTCAGCTTGGCTATTCCTGAACTGAGGATTTTAGGGGCAGGTCTGACCTTCCTGGGTCATGTGTGCTGGTGGGAAGGGAAGGGAAAGGAAATAATGGCCCTGATAAATCCTGAGAAGGGGATGCACCTTGGAAGAGTGCAAGGCCCATTTGGGGAGCATTGTGAGGGCAGGGAGAAGGATTCAATCAGGAGCAGAGAAGAATTTTCTCAAGCGAACCTTGGTTTTACAAGGGTGGGAATTCTTACATTTATAGTTGAGATGATTGAAAACTGAGACCTGTTGTTAGAGTGATTTGAACTCCTTGGCAGCTGGATCAAGCAGTCTGTAGTTACAGTCCTGGGGCTGTGTAGGTTTGTCTGGAAATACCCAAACGTTCCATCAAACCTTTTAGCTTACACTGATGTGTGATTTCTTTGCACAGATGTTTGTATTTTCAGGCGTGGTGAGTCTGCTTATCAGATTGCTGGTTACCTGGGCTGGTCTCTAGGAGCCTTTTGTTTTGTTTAAAAGTCGAGTCTTTGTTAGTCTGGAGGAAACTGTCCTGGACTGTGCAGTGCTCAGCGCCAGGTACAGAGCATCTCTGTGGTGGATCAGCCTGGAGGGTGTACACATGAATCACAGAATGAAGAACCTTGCTGCCTGCAGCAGTCATCCTGCAGTATCTGCTCTTAATTCCATTAGTAGTCTGCCTCTGTTTTCTCTGGGAATTTGCAGGTTTGGAGTCCAGGTTCTTTCACTGGAGCAGTAGAAATACTCAGGAAGGCTGTTGTGCTTCAACACAATGCTAAGGTGGATTTAACACCATGATGATTTCTTGTCTGTGAGCATATAGGTTCAAAAACTTCCTTTCCTTTGTAATGGTGGTTTGTGCTCCTTCATAAGTAGCAAGCAGGTAAATAGATGTTCTTCTTTGGTCCTTTCTTCTCCTGGAGGAACGTGGTTCTTTCGGTTCGGGGAGAGGGATTTTTGGGTTTCTCTCCTTGGATCCCATTGGAGTGCATGTTCTGTATGCTCCTGTTCCTGTTTGCTTCCTGTTCCATCAGCCCTGCTCACCACTGCAGCATTCAGAAATCACTGAAGGGAGAGGGGGGAGGGTATAGGCAGAGTTGATGCTTTCAGTGCTCTGGATCTGCCTACTTGGTAGGTGGGTGGAATGGGCCGATGGGGGTGGCAGACAGGAGGGGATTGTCTCAGCTTCTTGGCATCAGTGGTGAGAAAGGAGAAATGTGCTTTTTCCTAGTCATGAGTGACTGACTTGGGTCACTTGATTGATTGTGGAAGCCTCAAAGCTTTTGGCACACTGAATGGAGGCAGCATCCAAAGTAACTGTGCATCACGGAACTGAGATTTCTCTCAGCTCTGGCTAATTATTATGGGAAGTGTCTAATGAAGTTGTCTATAGCAGTAAATCCAGTGGCACCATTGCAAGAAACAAAAGGCCTTGAGGTTAGACAGGAAATTGTAATGAGACACAGGAGCAAACACAGGTACCAGCATTCTTAAGTGGTGTCATGGCTTTGTCCCCTTGTTGGGTGAGAGATGTGGTTGTGGTTGAAGGTCGGGCTGTGTTTGATTTTCCTCCTGGGTAGCGTTAAAGGAAGATGTTCCCTGTTGAAAGGAGAATGAGCTTGCAGAACTGCCTCTGGAGCCAGAAAGTCTGAGATTGGAAGAAACTTGGTGCTGCTGGTACAAGCTTGTTGGACCAGGTTGGTGCCTGCTGGCTTTTGGAGTCCTGATGTTGGCACCAGCTGGTGACGTGGGGCAGAAGCCGCTGGCGATGCATGGGTGTTCTTATCTTGTCCCTGCGTGTTAGTGAAACCCTTCCAAGTTGAGTCTTACAAAAATATGGAAAAAAAAAAAAGGTTAAAACATTTCCTAGCAAACTGGAAACACAGTGTGTGTCTCTGTTGGCTGAACAGATTAATCCACATGCTCTTGAAAATGTGGAGTCATCTACTCTGAGGTCTGAAGTACTGGGTCTGACTGAGATGGGGTTAGCTTAGTTTTTAGTTTTCCCCACAGTGAATTTTCATCATGGTGCTGTGTGTAGGTAGCTACAAAGGTATTGGTAACAGTTTCCCAGTAAACTGCTTTGGTGTGGAGGGGGAAAACCATCATGTAGCACTGCCAGGGAGAGAAAAGTGATTTGTGGGTTCTTAACACGTGTTCAGTGTGCCTCTCCCTGCTGCAGAGGTGTTATATAGCTGTACAAGTGGATGAACTGTGTGTTTCACCTGTAGTGGTGGAAGTTGGGTCATAGTTAAGCCCCATAAATCAGCCCCAAACTCCTTGTAGGCAGAAGAGATGCTTTAGGGTCCCCTGGCACCCCAAGACTTTGGGTGGATAATGCTACCGCAGGTGTCAATTTCAAACCTCTGGAGCTGGTGGAGCAGACATCATTTCCAAGGACAGAGTCCCCCAGTGCTGCTGCTTTTGGGATGAAGCCTGAGGGGCTGCTGGAGGAGAGAGGGGACCAGCACAGCTGAGCTGGAGGCTGTGAGTGAGCAGATGGGGTGACCTGCTGTAACCTGGGCTCTGGCCAGAGCACTGAGGGGGTGCCTGCCTGCCCTTGAGATAGGCATCACTGAAACTCCCTGGGAAAAACTGGGCAACAATCATAAAAAAACCAAAAACCTCAAAACAACAAACCACCAAAAACACCAAACCAAAAAAAAAACCCAACCAAAAACCAGAGCTTTGGCAGAGAAGCTGGCAGGCCTGAGTGTCTCTGAGCTGCTTCATTGATCAGCAGGTTTTCCTAATGATCCTGCTGGTTCCAGCATGGTGCTTGCAGGGTGGGATTTGCAGTGAATATTATCTTGCCACCCACAAACGTGCACCTCCAACAGCTGAATTTTCCTGCATGGTACCTGTTGGGACCAAAGCAATAGGAGCAGTGGAGCAGCCTACAGAGTGAAAAAGGGGTTTTGAGGGGAAGGGCAAGGGATTATTTTCCTAAGTACAAGTGTTTCCTTCACCTAATCCCATTACAAGGCCTAACCTTGAAAGGCTTGGTTATAAACTTGAGTTCATGGGTTTTTTAGGTTTGGGCTATCGGACTTGTAAAGCTCTCTAAATTGGTATTGCTGGTTTTGCAGATAAATGTTGGACTTCTTAAAGGGATTAAAAAATAATTTTTCATATTTAGTCTCTTCAGTTCTCCTCTAAGTCTTTAATAAAGTGCAAATTGACTTTAAGTTATTTGAAAGTGTATGTTTCCTACTGCCTATAAATTTGGAGAATTTCTTGTGGGTAGAGAGAAAGCATTAATTGTTGCAGAAATAAACCCCAGTGATTGCAGTAGAGGAAGATATGAGGCACAGGTGTTGTACCTTGAATTGTTTATTCCATATGTTGTCTGAGTTGGTCCTTCCTAAAGAAGAGAGTGGGAATTTGAACACTGGCATGATGCTCTTGTACTGAGACATAATTTCTTTTTATTAAAAGGGTACCTTTCTGCTAATTTTTCTTTTGGAATTTATAAATATTCAAATTAAACTAAAATAAATAAATGCTTCAACTGTATTAAAATAGACACAGATTGTGCCTTGTGATCCCTCTTGATAACTTAATAACCTTTAATAAAGGTTATCAAAGGCGCTTGGAAGTCAAGCATTACCAATAAGTTATTTTTATTAAAAGACATAACAAGTTTAACAGACATTGAAAGTTTAACAAGTCAGGCATTGGTTCTGAGACATATTAGCTGAGATTAATTTGTGCTTCATTTATTTAATCTGAATTGTCAGGAATCATGTTCTCTACTGATGTAAATGTCGGCAAAAAGGACTTATTAGTAGATTTGATTGCTTTTTAAATTTAACTAGCAGGGATGCACTGGCATGCCTAAGAGAATTGGTCTGTTTCTGTGAACAGTTCAGTACTAATGAATCACTTCAATGTACTTTTCTGAAGGAAAGCAGGGCAATTTAAATGTGCAATGCATTGATTTACCTCAAATGGATTAGGCCTCTGTGTGCAATCCTTTGCATTAATTTACTTTCTCCACAACTGTAATAATAAAGGCAGCATTTCTGTATGGCACCAGCCCAAATTAGCTCACGTAACTTGCTAGAAAGCAAAAGTAATTTATATGTATCTGAAAACGGGACGTTGGAATGGATCTTTTTGGGAAGTGCAGCAGGGTCCAGGATGCCTCTGAGAGCCATGCCAAGAGCAGGACAACAGGGCTGGATGGAACCCATGTCAAATGAATATTGTGTCAAAGGTTTTCTTGACATTTTTATAGAAAAAAAAACTATATGTATATATGTATTTGTGATTTGGTGCAACTCTAAGAGGTTTTGGTCATGTGGACAGGTTTATCATTTTTATATTACTGAAGAAATAATACAAAACCTTGTAACTCCAGCATATTCAGCTTATTTTATTCCTGCAGTAACTTTTCAGTCACCTCTTCCCCTCCCATAAGCTCAACCTGCTGAGCAGCCACGCGGCCAGGGCATAAAACTCTGGGTAATTCCTTATTTAAGCACTTTGCTGCAGCAGTGGTGCCTGGGCTTTGTTTCACTCTGCAAGGATTACTGTGGGCGAGCAGCCCTCAGCCATTGTTGGAATTACCCTTGTAGGCTCCTTACATACTTGTGAGGATTAATCTCCCTTTCCCTTCTGGATCAGTTAATTCCCATTGCCTGCTACCCAGGGCAGCATCCCCAGCTGCTGCCTTCATCCCTCGGGAGCCTGGTTCCTTGCTCCCAGTTTGGGGATGGAATTCTCACCCGAGCAGTGCCTGAGTCTGCAGCATCCTGGATGGAAGCAAAGCTGACCAGGACAGGGGATGTGGGATGCTCCTTTTCTATGGGATGATGGAGGCAGCATGGTGACTGGGGTGGGGGGAAAATGCCATTCCTGCCTTCCTCTTCCTCCTCCTCTTCTTCCTCGGCAGCTGGCAAGCGTGGATTATTGTTTGTGATTGACTTGCTGGTGCTGGCAATTGTACATTGTGTTCTGGGACTAATAGGGTAGCACCGAATTATTCAGGCGTTATTGAAACGAATCACATTTGTGATGAGTAATAAGTAGGAGACTTTGGTATTTATGAATAATTAACACGGTAAAGTTTTTCTTAGACATGAAGAAATTATTTAATTTCTACTGTGAACACTCTGTAAAATTAATGAAAGATAATTGCATTTGCTAATGTGAGACTAAGAAGCCTAAGCAATCTATTCTTTTGCATTTAAGTTCATATTGCTGATGTAAACAGCCAATGTACAACACCTTTAATATGTTTTCATTGGGTGGGACCTGTGTTTAACATTGAGTGGGGTGGGTTTTGTGGAAATAGGAAGCCTAAACACTTAATTTGCTGTTGCCTTTTCCACCCACTCCCATATCTCTGGATGGATAGTGAATATATGCATATAACAAGATAATGTTTTTGAATAAGTGGCAATTAGGACCAGCTTTTTTCCTTCTTCCCTGACTTTAGCCTTCTTTCTCAGCTGTTCATGCTTTTAAAGACCAAATCCATTTAAGCTATTATATACTGCTTTGAGTGAAATCTCTTCTTTTTTAGTCTTGAAAAAAATCATTAGTCTTTAGAGGCCTATAAATCATAAGATCCATTAGGGGTGAGACTCAAATCATGTTACTTCTTGCTTCTCAGCTGCTTATCCAACTCTGAAGGAGCCAAACTTTTGATGTAATATAACTGAATATATGCAGCTACGAGGGAGATAATCTTGCAGCATAAATGACTTTGCACATCTCCATAAAGGCATGAAGAAAAGTATGCCTTTCATGAGATCCTTGTAGCAAATGCTCCTAATTTCCCGTAATCAAAAGGATTGTGCTGTTTTGATGCTCTTAGAGGCCCAAGTAGCTGGAAGATCAATTCTGCCATAACTCCATTTTTTTTATTTTTTTTTGGCTAAGTTAAAACACTGCAAGTGTGCTGTTTGAACTGTAAGATACTTCGGCAGATGCCCAAATCGAGTGACTAAAACACTCTCTGCCACTGATTATTTTCTCCAGCCTTCCTTGGGTTCAGAGAAAAGCAATCATTTTAACCCCCCCTGTTAAGCAAAACAATGTTTCCTTGGTCAGAGCCAGAGAAGCTGCTTTTGAGAGTTTCTTTTTCAGAGTAACTGAGGGGAGAGCATTTCCTTTTGCCTGTGGGAAAGTTACTCCCTGGAGCAATCCCAAGCCATTCTGAGGATGCAGGGTTTTTTTTGTTGTGGGTCCAGAGAAAGTTATTTGGAATAAGCTTGTGTCCTGCTTAAGCAAAACCTCCCAGGTACTAACTTTATCATATTTTTTGCCAGCAGTTAACTCATTTTGATAGTGAAGGTGCTGTGGGTGTTCTCCTCCCCATGGAGGATTTAAATGGGGCTGGAGGTGGGAGGAGGCTTCTGTCCCTGCAACGTTTCCAGAAGAGTGGCAGTTTTTGTTCCTTCTGGAACTAATTCCACCAACTGTAGAAGGGGAGGAAGATGGCTCTGTGGCTTCTGCCTTTCACAGCGCTGTTTCTTTTTCTGTGGGGGTGTTGGATCTAATCAGAACAGTGGTAGCACAGAGAAGGGAGAAGACAAAAGTGCTCAAGGAAATGTCAGACACAACAGGATGTGCCTGCTGGATGGTGTTGAGTGACTTGCAAAAACATAAATGGCATAAATTAGTCTTGAACTCTTAATTCTTGTGTGCTGCAAGTAAGAGGAAAAGCTTGTTGTTGGCATGGTCACCCCATCTTTTTTCCTAAAGGCACATCTTTAGCCAAAACTTCAGTAAGTTTGGTTTTTTTACTTTGGTGATTTCCAGTAACTTTAGGTCAATAAAATGTAGGATAGAATTTTTGCTTTCAGATCCAGCTGACTGTAAGGATCAGTTGTTTAAGAGGAAAAGCGCATGTTGCTGCTGTATGTATGCTGGTTCTGGTCTGCATGAAAGAGAAGTGGTACGTAAACATGAGAGTGGGACTTGAGAAGCCAGGACATTATGCCTGGGATGAGTCCTGTCTTCATCACCAAGTCTGTCATTTCCTCTCAGCCACTGCCTTGTCTGTGTAATTCAACTCTTGGCATGAGGATATCTTTCCATCTGTTTGTAGAATAAAGGATGTTGGATTTCCTGGCCTGACTGCATGTAGTAGCTTTGCTGCCTATATGTGACTAGTCCTAGGTAGAGGCACTGGAATTGTTTGTATTCAGTTTGAATTTAGGGAAGCTGTAGTATTGAAATATAAAAGCAATGTGTAGTAGTGACAGGAGACTCCAGCCAGCTGTGTATGTGCTGGTGTCCTGGGAGGGTTGTGGTGTTCCTTCCCTTCCCAGGAAGGTAAGAGAGAAGCTCCCTGTCCACTTGGCTGCTGGTGTGGGGTCACACCACTCAGTGCTTCTAGGCCAGACCTCTTGCATGATCTTGTTTCCACCCCTTTCCATGGATGAAGCACCACTTTGCCCTTTAAAAGGAACAACTTAGGAAGATCCTAAGCCTGGTAGAGTTGTCTTAAAGTAAGGTCTAATCATGCTCTAAAGGTATGTTTGTGAACCTGGTACTCTGACTGAAAGGTGTAGTGAAAAAAGCCAGGACCTGCCCTCCAAACAGGAGACTTTGGGTATCTGACACCAGACGTTCTGACCAAAGTCAGTAGGAATGGAACTGCTGTGCTTTAAGCTATTCCTTTGTCTGGTGGCTGTCAAGGCTGCAGCTGCTCAGAGTGGAGTGGGCTAAACCATCAGAAGGCACAATGGTAGCAGAGACCTAGGAGAAATGTCAGTTCCTCAATATGAGACTTCCTTCAGAAGTCAGCTCCTCTTAAACTCTGTTAATTTGCAAAACTATCCTGTATTGCCATTTAAGTCAGTCCTGCTTCAGATAGACCCCAGGTGAGCCCATAAGCAACTAATGGATTTTGCAAAGTAGAGTTATGAAAGCCTTTTTCACCCCATTTCCAGAGAGGAGGCAGAAAACAAATGAAAAGAGTAGTTGCACCTGCAGCTGCTTTTCCTGAGATGAGCCAGCCTTCTACTGGCTCACTTTCCATGCTGATAGTTGCATTTTGGATGTCAGCAGTGTTCTGGGCTGGAATACGAGCACTCTCAGAATTTTATGGATGGAGACAACTTCCTTACTGAGTTAGATTTATGGGGTAGTGCTGATAATACCTGCTGGAGATTGGAGCTCGCAGTTTGCTAGCAGTGATGCGGAAGAGCTGAGCAAGAGGGCAGTGGCTAGGGATGAGTTTTGACTGGGGAACAGTTCTGCAACCTGCTTTATCACCCAGTATTTTGTGGCATAGTTAACATGCTACCCCGTGCAAGGAGAAATTGCAGTTTTGCTAGAAATACAGTCAGCAGAAATGTGTTAACACTGCCCTGTGTTTTGAATTACTGAGCTGTTTTGTTGCTTGCAAGGATGAAAGTATGTTAATAACTATCCTCGTCTGTGAGCGTGGCTAATTGCATTTGGCCTGGGGTTTGATGCAATACAGCTTTTGGAAAAATTTGCCATAAATATTTTAAAATTTAGTTATTGGGACATTTAAGTGAAGGCACGTAATGGTGCTGACATTTCTGGAGATGGGATCAAGAGGAGGTTGTGCATCACTAGGTTTAAGAGGCACACAAACTATGTCTTGTCAAGCCTGAACTCTGTTGTGTTAACAAAAGTGCTTAAATGTATTTATTGCTTAAAAATAGACTTAAAGTGTTTAAATTTATTGCTCAGGACTTTGCAGAATAGGGATCAGTAATGGTGTCAGCACATTTTGTTGCCCTGGAATGGTGAAGTTTTGTGCTCTGCAGACTTGGGGTTCCGTGTGTCTTTGCTCTTGTTTGGAATGGCAGCTTTCCCCTGCTGTGGTCCTTCCTGTCTTACACCTTGGGGCTGGCCAGAGCTGCAGCTGTGTGTGCACCCAGGTGAGCAGAGGGGCAGGGTCTGGAGACTTCCAGAGACTGGTGAAAGCTGAGATTCCCTGTTACAGGACCCCAAGACTGGGGAGCAGCTTGGGTGATGTATCCATGTGATGCTGTCCATCCTGCCTAGTGTATTGGCCTTGGGTTGGGGAGCTGAAGAACCAAAAGCAGCAGCTGCTTCAGGCTCTGTGTAACAGTCAGGCCTCTGCAGGAGAAGGCTGTAGGAAGAGATGCCTTTCCTGGGCAGATCTGTTTGAGGGTATAGGCGAAAATGGGAGTTTTAGATCTCTTTTCCATCAGCATCTGAAAGAGCTCACTAAAAAGGCCAACTCTGTTTGACCTGAATCCAGACCTCCCGTCAGCCAATCCTTTTTATAAAATTGGTCAGTGTATCAGGCAGCCTAGAGAAAAAAACATAGAAAGGACTTAAGAATAACTGAGCTCATGGTGAGATAAAAATTTCTCAGAGCCTGGATTATGGAAGGATCCGGTTATTTGTAAAATATATAAGCAGATTCTCTGGCTTGACTGTGGAGGCTCAGCAGTCGTGCTGGAGGATTTGATTGTGTGCTCAGCCCATCCTGCTGCTCTCCCAGGTACAGCTGAGTCTGGAAATTGAGGTTTAAGGCTGATGACAACTTGTGTATTAAATGTTACAAATTACCTGTATTTTGGAAATTGCAATTATAGGCTTTTTAAAGGTATCTAAGGCTCTCTTGTTTCTTCTCTGAAGGGTTAGTTTTGCTTTTCCCATCATGTTACGTTATTTTTCTGGCATTAGCAGAACATTTTTGCTTCTGCTTTTCCTCATGTATCATCTCATGTCAGGAAGGTGAATTGCTTCCTGCAATAGACCTCTGTAATCATAGAAGAGTTATGGGTATAAAGTGCAGTATCATACTTTATTTTTTTTCCCTTACAGTAAAAATACCTAATGTCTTGTAAAATGGTCCATCAAGATAAGTGATATTCTGGTCTCTTTACTCTTGTGATTAAAACTCTTTTAAAGGATATTTGTATGTCTCAGTGCATGTTGGAGTCCCAATACTTTTAGTTCTTTGTAATGGAGGTTGGGTTGGTTAAATCTGAGGTCATCTCATGATGATGGGCACTCAAGCTGAAATCTGATCATCAAGAGGAGGTAACACAGTCTGTGAAGTGAGTTGCTCTTGTTTGGCAGCAAGTGTTACCAAAATGCTTTCCTGTATTTTCCTTTCATGTGTTTGGCTTCCCAGGAACCTTACTGAGAGCAGCTTTGGGGTGGGAACCTCATCTCCTCCCTCCAAACACTTGGCAGACAGAACTCACTGCACACATGAGCATTTACAACTGGCTTGCCTATCTAGGGCTATATCTTTTTAAAGCATAGCTAATAATTTTGATTACAGCAGAGGACTGACTTAATTTCCTATGGAAAGGGGAAGCAGGCATCTGGGATGCAGTATAAAGGCAGGAGTTGCAGTTCTGGGCTGCCAGAAGTCATTCCCTTTTTGTATTTGTGGAGGTTTGTGTTGTGCTCTATTACAGGACTTGGGAGATGTGCTTTCTTTTGGATTTAGGTTACTGTAGGATTTACAGGAGTACATTGAGGAGTACATTGTGTCCCAAGGGCATGACCTGTGCTAGAGTAAGTGATCCTAAAATCTGCAGTGTGATAGCTGCTGGGAGCCAATCCTGGATGTTTGGAGAAGTGAGGAGCAGAAGACAGACTTTTTAGCTCATGTGGACAGCATTCTTTTATTTTGCAAGTGGTTTTTCATCTTTGCTTGAGCAGCTGAGATGAAACATCCCTTTCTGTTAAGGACAAAAGCAAAACCCTTCACTTTAATGCAGGTAGCAGGACTGGGATGTGCTGCAATCACTTGGCTTTGATCCTTGGTTGTGGTGCAGGAGTGCACAGTACAGCTCAGGAAAGTGAAGTGGTGATGTGTTTTTAAGTCCCTGGTTTAGACTGACGCCTGTGTTGCTGGCCCAGAGTAAGATGAGATCACTCCAGGCTCCAGGTGCTGTCGAATCTTTGGGGGTCACCCTTAGCAGTCACATCCCAGCCACCTCTTTCTCACTGCCTGTTCCCTCTCCTGGGTGCCCCCCAGGCAGGGAGACCAGAGGAAAATTTTCTGGGAGGACTGTCAAAAAGTTGTCTGTTCCCTCCCTGCCTGAAGATTGGGATTCTCTTATGGCCTTTATTTTCTACCCAGTTTTTATGTTAAATGAGCAGCCTTTTTGCAAGATCCACTGCTCCTTTGGCTGGGAGCAGGGTTTCTGGTAAAATTTTGTGGTAAAATTTATTGTGCTGTACTTGAACACTAACCTGAGTGGGTTTTCCTCTTCTCTCTTTAAACAAGCTTTTTTTTTCTTTCTTTTTTTTTTTTTTTTTTTTCACTAATGGAAAATTTCAACTTGTCCTCTGCTAAACACAGTTCAAGCTTTTCCAGGAAAATGGAATGAATCAGTAACATTTCCCTCTTTTGCTTCTTGTATGCTTAGCTAATTGTATTATTTTTATTGTGGTTTTGATTGCATAAAGGCCTTTTTCTGGCATCATTTTCTGCATAAGAGAGGGCAGACAAGATCTCTAAGGTGATGCCTCTCCCTCAGGGGCTGTGTTATCCCAAGACCTTCAGAGTTTGGAAATCCCAGCTTTAGGAAGAGGCTGAATGTGAACAAGGACAGAAAATTCTTACAGTGTGTATTTCTCCTGTGGACTGAGTGGTTTTGATTCAAATGATGAATGCAGGGATGAACATCCAGGAGCACAGGATGACTCTGAGCTTACCCTTTGGCAGGAAGGAGAGGCAGCTTCTCTCCACAGCTCCCAGGCAGCCTCTCGGTGCTCCTCATTTCCTTTGCTGCCACTCACTCTCCTTGCAGATCCCAGCACTGTCCTAGAGGTTTGTTCTTAATTGTTTCACCTTTCACATAGACTTGATGCTCTCTAGATTGATGTCTTGAAGCATGGGTTTAAAAATCAAATGGCAAATGACTGCACTCCAGTGGATGTTATTGCACTAGACATTATGTTTTAGAAGTCACTGTGGTTAAGTGGAGTATCTCTGGAACCTTGTTTTTATCAAGACATTTATGTTCCCATCTAATTTTTGTGGAGAGTCGTTTAGACATTTTCCAGATTAGAGCATAATGGAACTGCTAGCTATAAATGTTCAGAGGAATCCATTACACATGCTGATTTAGTGGTTAGTCACAATTACTTTGGAGCTACAGTGTCAAATTTAACACCAACCTTCAAAACCACATATTGTGAAATCCGGTCATCATTCCTATGAGATGTTCCAGCCTCTCTGAGAAGAGAAAGACATTTTGTACAGCAAGATATAAAAGCAATTTGAAGGGGACCAGGCTGATGCTGGAGGAACAACTTGGTGTAAGAAGCAAACCAGCAGGCAGCTTTTCCCTGTAGAGTTTTAGCCCTTGTCTTTCTGCCTCGTTGAAGTCCAGAGGATTGGTGGCAGGGGCTTGGTGTGCTTGTGTCCATGCACAGGAGGTGCAGGTGGAGGCAGAGCCTCATGGAGCTGGGCTGGGACAGTTCCCATGTGCTGCAAACCTGTGTCTCCCTCCTGCAGCATTGCAGGGTCCTGGCTGTTCCCTTGAGGTCAAACTGGTATTTCTGTTAATGGTAGTGGAGAGGTTCCTGCAGGTTCTTTGGAGAAGGCACCATCGGCCATAGAGCTGTAGTTAATAATTAGAGTGACTCTTGTGTAACACAAGTATCAACAGACATTTTCACTTACTGTACCTATACATAGGTGTGGGTTTAAAAATCAAATAGCATCTGCTTTAACCAAAGCCCAAGAGTGGAAACTGGTGCCTGTTTTGCTTTTGAAACACCACCTTTTCCCTGGGATAACTCCCTGCTTGTTGCTGTTGGCTGCATATTCCCACAGATGGGAGTTGCAGCTCATTGTCTTGAGCTGCACCTTCTCTGACCTCCTGTTGTGGGAATTATTGTTCTGAATTGAATGACCTGCATCTGGCTGGGTGTTGTTTGCTGAGGGGAGGCTTGTGTCCTGCAGGACTGACTGTTTCCTTGCTCTCTGCTTGTGAGTTGAAAGTGAGTTCATCTGAAAGTTGTAGCACTCTGTCTTAGGTTTTAAGCCAAGGGTGGAGGTGGTCAAAATGAAATTAACCTGAGATTTAGAGGATCAGCAATTAAATGTCATTGAATTTGTGCATGTTAGAGTCTCAGAACAATATTTTTGTTAAGGGATGATCTTGTACAGTTGAGCATCCTGAAGCACTTTGGTTGCTTTGTTGTCCAAGGATATTTGTTTCTGCTGTGGCTAATCCTAGAGATGCTCACAGGATACCTGAAAGTGCTTCATTATCAGTAGTTTAATAGCAATGATATAATAACACATTTAAGAAGAACATTATTTGATGTTTTTAAGACTTGGCTTTAGTTTGGAGTTTCTTCTTGATACCTGGAGGAGATATTAAAATTCTAGGTTTGTGCAAGCTTGAAAGGGTCAGTACTCTGATCAATAGCAGAGTTTACTAGTTAAGCTTCCTAAACACATAGGAATTTTTAGATATTTCAGGTCAGATCTCCCTTCTTACCAGTTGCCCAGACATTAGAACACTTTAAGACCTGTCTAACACACAGATCATGTAACCCTTTCATTCCCTTGGGTTTAGAACATTGCTTTTGTTCTTGAGCAAAAGGCAAGCTTTTAGAAGAGGTAACATTAGAGGACTTCAGTTTTGTATTGAAATTAAGTTTTCTGGGAGTTAATAGCAAGGTTGCAGTGAGTTTGAAATACCTGGGGAAGGAGTTTGTACTGGCTGTTTTGCCTCTGGCAGCTCATCCTCAGCTTGCTCCTGGAGGCATCCGCAGAGCGTTGAAAATGTCAAAGCAGACACTGTGCCCTGGGGTGCTGCCAGGTCTGATCTTGATTTGATCTCCAGGGCTGCCTGGTCTGGCTGCTTTGGAGCCCAAATCTGCAGACTCCCCATGGTGTGTGCCCTGGACTTGGCAGTGGTGATGCTTTCATGGCCCAACTCACCCCTGCTAAAGACAATGGTGCTCATCCTGCTGATTGCATGAAGAGCCCCCTTCCCTGGAGAGGCTGCCTGCCAGGAAAGGAGATAATTCATGCCCTGCTTCATCTCTGTCTTAAATTGGTTGAAGAACAGGATCCGGTTAGCTTTAATGATAAGAGCTGGGATTTTGCAATGTCAGCTCTTTTGCACAGGGTTTATGCTGGGACCACAAAACTCAGAGGAGTTTTATGATAGGATGAGAGGTTAAAAGCCAGTGTAATATACACAAAATGCTCCAGCCTTACAAAGAAATGTCACTGCATCCTCCTTGGATACTTGTAATTAGTAATTCCTAATTTGCCCTGGCTCTTTAGAGGAGTCTGCTGGGAGGACAAGCCTGTGAGCTGAACTTGGCTGCCTGGTTAGGACTGTGAAACCAGAGTGCTCTTTCTGACATTGTTCATTTTTAGAACTGGGTTTCCATGTCTTTTCTTAATTGTTATCATTAGCAATTTGCTGGGCTTCATTCTGTGCATAGGAGAGCACTTTGTGCTGTCTGAAGCATTTGGAAGTGCAGCAATGTATGGCACTGACAGTACATAAACCAGAACAACAGTATTGCTTTCTAAGTGTATTTTTTTAAACTCTGTTTTCTCTTTAAAACTGAATCTTCTGGGCAACTCAGCTGAGCGTATATGTTATTGCTAACATTTTCTTAAAATCAAATCCAATACATACAGGTTTTTTACTGTTGCTTTTAGAGGACTGATTTCTTTTTTTTCCTTCCCAGTGTTTTTTTCCTCCCCAGACTGTGTTCATCCTGCTCTCATGACTTCTTTCCTGTTTAATTGCTTTAGTATTGCATTGAGTTCTGCTTTCACTTTTTAATTGGCAATTGTATTGTGTCCATGATGAAAGAGAGGGAATTTCACTGTGGAATTGAAGGCAGAGATTTGGACCACTGTGTTTTCATTTAATGAGGAAGCTGCTTAGTACTTCTCTTCAAGCTGTACCTATTACACCAACAAGTATCTGCTTAAATTCGGCCTATCAGATATATAATACACACTTAACACTCTGTAAAGAATGATAAATTAGGGCATTGATAGCAACTAACCAAGACTTTGTGCAGTGGCACAGCCAAGGAGGAGGCAGTGGTGCCCGTGTCACAGGAGGTAAGGGCTGACACGAGTGGTAGGGATGTGGCCAGAGGAGCCTTTGCTTCTCTGGCTCTCAGGTGGGTGAGTGGGAAGGGTGAGTCCAAGGTGAGTCCACCTTGACTGAAGGACTGCTCTGTGCCTTCTTCTGTGCTCGTGGGCTTTGCATGGAGAGCTGGGCAGCCTCGCCTTAGAACTGCAGTAAAAGGGTATAATTGAGATGATTTCAGGGTTAGAAACCCTTCTCAGTGGGTTGAAATACCCCTGAAGCCCTTATATTCCTCATATATGAATGCTTAGTTGCAGTTTCATGCATTTTCTTTCTACTGGTTGCTCTGGGAGCTGGCTCAGTGTAGAGCTACACCTGATACAGGGCAACAGAGCTGCTCAGACTTCTGGCCCTGGGTCCTGTTTAAACCACTCGGCCAATTTTGTTAGCAGATGAACACTTCAGCTCTGCTGAGTTAATGTATAAATAGCTTTTTGTTAACAGCAGTGCAGCCTCTATAAATGCTGTAATGTCTTGTCTGTGTGGGTTCCTGCACTTAACATTTTAGGGTTCTTAGGGTATGGCACAGACTGTTATTGATCGCTTCTTAGAGGTGCCTGTAGTTAGCATAAAACAGGAAAGTACAGCTTGAGTTGTGGGCACTTATTTATAAATATCTTAGAGCAGCCAGGAAGCCTTGGGAGGTGCAGTTTGTGCCCCTTGGCGTGGGGCTGTGAGCTCTGTGTCATCCCAGCTCCTGTACCAGGGGGTTCAAACCCTGCAGCCCTCACCGTGCACCTGGAGCTCCCTGCCTGGCTAAGGAGGAGTGAAGGAACAGCACAGCAAGTTGTACTTTTGCATAATAACTACGACTCTCATCCTGCCACCTGCCCAGGCATTGTGGCTTTGAGGTCACATTGATGCAAATATGCTGTGCTGAGTGCTGGGAGAGCATCTTTGCTGCTTCTTCACCCTTTTGAAATGCATGCCACACGATCCTGGAATTCAGCTTAATCAGAGGCAGGAATGTTTGTACCAAGATTGGCTGATGTATTTATTTTACCCAGGATTAATTTATAAACTCTATCTCTACCTGGAGAAGTTTGATTAGCTTTATAAATCTAACGTGCAATGGATACTGAAGGAACTTGAGCTTTACAAAAAAGGAGATGGGAAATTAGAGAGAGAAATCGGATTTAAATTGTAAGGCTGCCTGTGGTCCTGGAGGAGCTGGATAAGGTTCTGTTCCCTGAAAAAATGTAGCCTATGTGGAATCCACTTGTTTTATTTATTACAGATATTCAAAACATGCTTAACCCAGATATGGACATGCCTTAGAGATGATAACAATAACAGAATTTTGTTTTTAATTGGAAAACTACACATTTACTCCCTAATGTGACCCATGAAAATAAATATGTAAATCTCAACAGGCAGCTCTGATAGTTGGTTTCATTTTTGTGATGCACAAGATTCTGAGCCAGCACTAGGATCTGACTGATGAAACCATACACATGTGAATGCACATCTATCCTGCATAGCCAGATGTCCTTTAAATCCTTTGTCAAGCTTCTTGTGGCCATCCTGTGAGCACAGTAGAGCTGCTGCTTGCAGAATTTATTTCTACAAAGTCCATAACATTGGGATTTTCTTCCAAGGGCAGACAAATGGCTTAGGGGATAAAAGAAGATCTTTTCCTGAAGAGTAGTGGCCAGCATTGATAAAGTTTATTATTGAAATGGTTTTTAGCTGCAGACCTGTTTGAGGGTAGGGGATATTTCTATAGAGTAAGGTTTTTTTTTGTGTGTGTGTGTTATTCCCAGAGTGTTGCTTCTTGCAGTTGCCTCTAGGATTTGGGAGTCATCAAAGGAGGTCATGGTCTGATTTTTTTTGTTTTGGTTGCTATCCCAGCTGTTCCCCAGTACGTGCTAAATGGGTCTTGTAACCTAAATGGACGCAGTTGCATGGATGAAAGAAGACAGCTAGAGAGAGAGAGAGAGAGGAAGAAGTGAGGAAATATTTCATGAGGCAGTTGAAGTGACTGATTTTGCTGATTGGTGAGGTGGCAGGCGGCCATCTGCTCAGCTCTGCATCCCTTCCAGCTGACCTTAGCTTTGTTCTTGGGGAGTTTCTCCTAGGGCCCGTCACTATGGAGAGGGAAGACATTCAGCACAAACAGATTCATGGGAGGTCATTCCTTTGTCTCAGACCTTCTCTCTCCATACCAGGCTGCTGAAGCCACCCTCTCATCATCTGTCCTTATCCCGGAGCAAACGTTAATGGCCCCAGCGTCTCTGTACTGCTGACACAGGCAGAGGGTCCTTGAAAGCAAGGCAGTGACAGTGCAGAGCTGGCATTTTCCACCAGGTCTGCTAATTAATTAAGGTCATATGTCCCAGCTATTAGTTTGGCCACTGCTTTTCTCCATTAAGCAGACAGTGAAATGCCAGGGAAGGGAAGGACAGTTCTCCCACAGAGCACCACCACGACTCTGTGGTGATGCTCACAGGGTGCTGTTGAAATGTGGGTGTGCCAACCTATTGATGAAGCAGTATTTGCTGCTTCAAATAGGAAAATTTGGGTTATGTGGCGAGAAGTTCTGCATGCTGGAGTTTTTCCCTGATTTTTCTAAGTGTCTGCTTCAGTGAAAGCTTGCTAGAGAGCAAGGTGTTACTAGCTAAGCTTGCTGAGTGCGTGCTGGCAGAGCTGAGAAGCAGGCTTTAGTATTTTTAAATAAGCAATCATTGCCTCGCTTAAAAAAAATAATTATTTTAATCAAGACTTATTGTTTATGTGGAGGACATGCCAGTGCAGAGTACGTCACCACTGCAATTGTCTAGACAGGTTACCAGTGTCCCTGTTAAGCAACCTCATTATTTATTTATAGTTATTTATTATAATAAATGTGATTGCCTGCAGTAAGATGCAAACTCCACCGAGTCGTATTTCAGATCTCACAGCTGTGTTGGTTGAATTTTCAGAATAAATAAAATGTTTGCAGCTGCAAATAGAGCAGCCTCTTACACTCTCTCGTGTCTCCAGTTGGTGCTGTTCCTGGTAAAGGTACAAGAGGAGGAGATGCTCAGTTTTGGGGAGGAGGAGGCAGCATCCCTCAAGTCCTTGCTCACTGCCTGACCTTGGATGATGTCCTTGTGGGGTATAAGAGCTGGTGGAACTTGCTGTCATTGCTGACTTCAGCAGGGCTAGGGTAGTACCTCAGGTGTTGCATTTAAATGCTTTAAATGGAAAACATCCAGTCTGGACAAGAAAATGGAGAGTTTATGGATTTGGTGTGTTATCACAGGGATCATGTTCTCTGCTGCAGGCCTATTGACTTTGGTACAGTTACTTAAGATTTGCCTCTCTCAGTGGCTATGGTGTAAATTTGGTGTGGCTTTTTTCCCTGGAATTTTGTTGTGTGGCAGGAGCTTGCCAGGATCCTAACAGCTCTGGTTTTCTGGGACAAATGAGAAGCTTGCAGGTATCTGACTTCTGTCAAAAGGGAATGACTTCCTTTTTGACTATTTACCCAAAATCTGGAGTTCTCTGAGCTATCTAGCTGAGGAGGGGAGGCTGTTAGTGAAGCTGGAGATCAACTCAGGAGAGAACTGTCCAGAGGGAACAGTTTCCTTGCTCGTCCTTTCTGATTGGTGTTCAGCCAAGAAATGGTCCTTGCTCTTTCTCCCATTGGAATCTCAGGTCTGTATCCTTCTGGGAGTTCTCTTGCTGCTGTCCTGGTTGTTAAGCATCTTTGAGAAGCTTTCCAAAGCTCCTCTGTATGAATTCCACTAAGTTTTGGGCGTGTGCTACGTGTGCCTGTCCTCTTGGGTGCATTGTACCTCAGCTCCTTGTCTCTGGGCATGAATATTTATCCTAAATGAGGTTTATCCATCACACCTATCTGTTTGGTGGGGTGGGACCCAAGCCATATGCAGAAGATAAGCATGTATGCTGCCAAAGAATGGTGGGAAGCTTATCCAAAGGTGTATTTTATATATAGACTGAGTGGCAGGATGTTGTATAGTAGATCTGTGTTGGTAAGGTTGGTCTGATGGCAGCATCTGGTCATAATGGTTGAACTTGGCTAGATGTATGTTTTCTTTTCTATAGAACTTAATTTTATCAAAGTATGAAAGAACATTAAGTTTGGCATTTTATGAAATGACTTGAGGGAATTGAAGTTAGTTGTTCCCTGTAGCATTTGATAAAATACACAAAGGCCAGAAGGAATGAATGATTCATGTCTCGACTGTCAGCTGTGGTGGAAAAATGAGGTGAAGCTGGATTCGTGATATAAAAATCTGTTCATCAGCACTGGAACTTGTCAAAACATAATTTCATCTTGTTAATTTTAGTGAGTTATTGACTCAAAAGTAAATCATAAAGATTTGTAGAAGGAGAGCAAAACGGTGTTTTAGAGTGGTTATTTTGAGCTTGGTTTCTTTTTTCAAAGGAAGATTTCATAAAACTTCCCGCTGTTATAAAGTTAAAGCATGTTCTTGCTCCAATAACGCCTGCCTGATTGCAGAATTTGAGGTTTAATCATGCACCATCAAATTCGATTTTCAAATTTAGAGTTAAAACAGTCTTTCAGGCTTAAGTTAACGTGCTCACTTGCATTTCAGTGCACATAGTGGCAGATAATTATTGTGTGTGCTGTATTTCTCTCATTAGTAGGTTAGTATTACAGCTTCTGCCAGACCACAAATAATTAAGGGTTACTTCAAGTATGACTTTAAAAAGAAAAAAAAAGAAAAGTAGTTCTGAGGAATCCTACACAGTAAGGTCTGCAGCAGAGACCACCACATAAATGACTTAATGTGCCCAGATCAGCTGATAGTCAAACATAAAACCTGCTCAAGCTCGTTAGCTAATCTCATCCACAGAACTAACTGCCTATTCTTCATGGATGTTAACCCAGTTATACTAACTTTTCAGGGTAAAAAACCCACAAAAGTGGAAAAACTACATTTGAAAAGCGAATAATAAATGAGCCTTCCTGCTGTAATTAAACAGACCGTTGATTAAACGGACCTGTGGACTGATTCAGGCACTGCTGTTCACCATGTGCAGCTGGTTTTGTTCAGCCACTGCTATTGAATGTGATTGATAAGCCACATCCTAAGCAAGAGCTGCTGGGATAGGGACTTCAAAATCTCTGTGCCAGTGTGTGCATGCAGCAGATGGGCTTGTAAGAGAGGGAAAGAAACAGCCTGGCTGTGGGGAGGATGTACCTGGGTGGAAGGAGTGCTTACACAATTCTCTTGTATCACTGACTTAGATGAGTTTGTGTCTGGCAACAGATGAGAGTAATGCAGCATTTTAGGACCAGAAATTCCTCTAGGATCCCTGGATGAAGAAGACTCTATTGCTATGAGTTACTTACAAGTAGTTTTGCTGGAGCCCTAATGAAACAGCAAGAGATGAGTGGATTGGGCTGTTCTTGGGCAGCACAGGTGCACCGTGACCATGCATCCTCCTCCTGTCCCCAGAAACAGTGTATAGTAGAAAATGCCTAAGGGTCCAAAAAGTAGTGGGATATGTAAGAAGTAGTGCTCGTCTTCAAAACTGGCTTGGCTGTCAAGGTCCCTCCGCAATGCAGATTTTTTTTCAAGTGGTGTTTGCTTATTTTTTTTACTGCTAAAAAGCAGTGAAGTCTTGGGATCCAGCTGGTCTTCCCATTCTTTTGGAAGCTGCTCCAAGGTCTGTGATCTTCTCACCTTCAAAATGACTTCAGTTGATACAGGAGGGCCCAGTACCACCGGGTGTGTTGGCAACATCAGTGGAGGCCTGAAGGAGCTGGAGGCTCCTGATGATACTTTTTTTTTTTTAATTGAAAGTGTTCTTGAAGGTGAAGCAGAGCTACTTTCCAGACATTTTTCCTTAACTCTTGCTATTGAGGAAAGCTCAGAAGCTGATTGTTTTGCTTGACTTGTGGATGGTGTGGGTGGCTTGGAGGTGGGATTCAGCTCTTCCCAGCAGAACTGGGAGCTGACAGTCAGGAAAGGTGGGAAGGCTTTCCTTTATTTGAAGCCAAACTGCTAGTTGAGTAGAAAAGCAGGAATGGAGGACTGTATTGATGGAGATGCAGTTGAAATTGCTGGCTGAGAGGACCTTTCTCCTCAGCTCTATAAGAGTGGATATGAGCAGGACAAGATTCCATTGCAGAGGTCAAAAAATGTGCTGTAATTGAGTTGTACAATGAGCTGTCCCTGGGTGGAAGCTGCTACGTGTGGCTGGGTAGGGAAAAGCTGTTCTTTAAATCTTATGCAGAAAGAATCAGCAATCCTTAGATTTAGGCTGGCTGTGAGGATCTCAAGTGGTTTGTTAAAAGCATGTTTGATGAGTGTAGAGATGAAGGGAAGAGGGGGAAAACAGCTGGAGAGACAAGTGCATCCAAGCCTGGGAGGGAAAAGTCTATGGAAGGTGAGGGCAACAAGCAGGTGGAGAGCAGGCAGGTGGGCAGAAGTGAGCTGGGAGTCACAGGTACATGGAATCATCACTCTGGGTACAGAGCTGCTCCCCAGAGCTTTGTATTTCTGGTGACAGATGTGGAGAACTAATGTGTTGTGTTGCTAAAAGGAACAAAAATCCTAATACTTTGCCACTGAGGATGCAGGGTGCTTGCACAAAAAGCTAAAGGAAAGACAAGTGTTTAACGGGGGGGGTAGTTTGACCCTGATGTTTTTCTGTTTGTTCCCTCTCGTTGGTTTGCTGGATTTTAGCAGGACTTTTATAAATGGCTAAGATACCATGATCAATTTGCCTCACAGCTGTTTGGGAGCTGCTTTGCAGTGGTGGTGACTGCAGCTGGGGTGGGCAGGCATTAGGAGAAGGAGGCTTTAGCAAAGAGATGCTCCTTGGAAAACCAAATCAGCTGTTCTTCCTTCCTATGTCCTGCTTTCAACCTCTGATTAAATTTTGCTTATTTTAAAAAGGAGATGGCTTCTAAAAGAACTTGACAGCGTGTTAGTGAAACCATTTGGTGTTGGCTGTTTCTGCTTTATGCTTTAGCAATGCTATTGACACAGAGATCCTGTGATTTCCTGTCTCAGATTCTGCATAGGATAGGAGTTGTAGAAGTAGGGGGAATTGTTAACTGCTTTCCTATTAGCTTTTACCAATTGGTATTTGGCAGAATCTTCAATATATATAATCTGTCACAGAAATAGTCTTGAATTGCAGGTGAAGACTTGAAGCAGTAATTTTGGGGGGTGCATTTCTCCCTTCTTCTTTTGCAGAGGGTGGGAAAGGGGCTTTTTCTTGTTTTGCTTTTGGTTTGTTTTTGTTTGTCTTTTTTCCTTTGGTGTTAAAATCAATATTGAATGAGTGCTGCTTTGAAAGAAAAAATTACATGCAGGTGTCCAGAGCCAGTAACCAACAGGCAGGAGTTGAAGCAGTCTGAACATGGCCAGGCAGAGGAAGG
Organism: Thryothorus ludovicianus; assembly: GCA_013397245.1. Classification (NCBI taxonomy): domain Eukaryota; kingdom Metazoa; phylum Chordata; class Aves; order Passeriformes; family Certhiidae; genus Thryothorus; species Thryothorus ludovicianus. The sequence goes on along the minus strand of VZTB01005564.1, from coordinate 314,756 downwards.
GGATCATTCATCACGCTCGCAGTTCGTTAGAGAGATAATGTTTGAGGAAATTAAAGCGTGGTGCAGAACTGCTCAGGGGTGCTTTTCCTGCACTGTGCATATGCTCATGCTTTATTTGCCATTATTCTGCTGTAATGTATGTTTGGCTGCTAGCAAGCACATGAAAACCTAATATGAGGTTCAAACTATGCCTCCTTTATTTATAAACAGCTTTTCTTTTGCTTTACGCTGATGGAGCATGATACAGAGACATCTTGCCATAGACTATGTCAGTATAAGGTGCCAAAAATAAAGAGGAAACATTTTTTGTGATTAAACAACTGAGACGTTCTGACAGATGTTTGCCTGACAGAGTCTGCAGGAAAGGCAGCGACGCTCAGATCTGGTTAGTACTCGTGTGTGTTTGTGCCCCAAATTCAGGGGGAGGTGTTAACAGCTGGCTGTGGCACACAGGCTCCTGGAACCCCTTCCCATGTGTTGTACAGTGGCTGAGTGTGCTTGGGGTGGGCTCTGTCCCTGGTGCTGGGCTACCTGAAAAGTCCTTCCCCATTCCAGTCCCAACAGCTTTCACTCCTCTCCAGTCTTCCTTTTCCTTAGCATCATTGTTTTTGTTTTTCTGGCTCCTGACTCTCTTTTTTTCTTGTACTTCAGGAAATGTTTACTGGTTTCAGTGAAGGATTTTGACCCAGAGTTTGCCAAAATAACATCACACTGAAGGTACTGGTTCTCACCTCTTGGCTGCAGCTGAATGTCCTTCCACTTTAATTCCTAACCAGATGGATGTGCTTTAAGGGCAGTTTATGTTGGGGCTTTGATGGTTTTTGACTATTAAAATAGCTTTAATTTGAAGTTTGAATTCAAGGTAATACAACTATGGCTTTGGAAAAATTGCTGTTGATTATTTCATATTCTGATGTAGGTGGTAGAAAGGCCCTAAATATTTTGAAGTTGTTGGAGGAGTAAAAAAAATTAATTCAGACCTGTCCAAGCTAGTCTGTTTGGTTTGTTTTCCCTCAGATTAATAGAGTAGGATGGATCTTTTTATGATGTGTAATCAAGGTGGAAATTCATGTAGAGTCAGACTGCAAAGATGTAATCCCCTTCAGGGATTATGGTATACTCTGCATATTGCCTCCAAGTGACTATCCAAGGTTTCAATGGATGCTTTAGCCCTGCTGCTATCTATAGCACTTTGGAAAGCATTCATTGATAAAACTGGATTTTACCAACAGCTTTGCAAACATCTGTAGGAAGGTGGAGATCCCTGGGAGAATGAGGAATATTGTTGCCTATGAAGACATTGTGATTCTTTCAACTGCACTAATAAAAAAAGGACACCTACCTTGAGTGCCAGAAGTACTTATAACTCACTTGGGATTGAGTTTAATGCCAACAGCAAGTGTGTGTTTGCTTTTCCAGGCCATCTCTCTGCTTGTAAAAAGCTGGTTGCGTTGGACTAAACCCATCATTGTTTGCCATTAAATCTTGATTAGTTAACAAATGGTAATGTGTTACATTGTATCTGTTTAGTCTCATTTGCATGGGGTGGAAGGTAGCGTGAAGACTTTTATTTGTTGGTGCGTGGCTAAAAGGATTAGATGTGGCTCTGCAGAGGTGGGGGCAGATGATGAGATGCTGGAGTGGTGGAAGAGCATCTGCCATAGTACTCATGCCATAAACCCTTATTTAACAGAAACCTCCTCTTTATCCTGCTGTGTTTGGGTTGAAGGAAGCACATTTATTATTTTTGACTTGTTGTGAGAGAATGCTAAATAATTATGCTAAATAATTCCTTCATCCAACCAAAGGCAGTTGGTGAGCAGGGTGGAGAGATAGCATAAAGGCTAAATAAGTGTAAATGGTTTAAATGTTTCTAATTTATGGCACAGTGCTCACAGGGGAATATGCTCAGTAAGACCTGCAGCATCTTTCCTATTGAATGAACGGATTAATGATGGCAACGTCTGCCCTGTTAGGGACATGGGGGAGGTCACTCTGTGTCTTTGGCCGTAGGAAATATTTCAGCTGGAAAAGCCACCATTTCCTTGCGGCTGCTTTGGATTCTGCTTTTACAGTTGAGAGAGCAGACTCTTTTTCTGGGATAGTTTTGGAAAATATTTAATTAAGCGGCTCTAATGAGGGCCCATTAGAACTGCAAACGGAATTATTGTTATCATCATTTCAGCTGTTAACATTTTAAGGGCAGTTGTTCACAAACTGTTCAGTAATTAGGGCCCAATTCACTGTGGAAATATTGTAGCTGGGCTGCTGCTGCAAGTGTAACATGGAAAGGAGCATTTGAAAGGAAGTCATTCTTCATAGGATCTGCAGTGGACACATGGACCCGTTGCTTTTCAACACAACATCATCTCCTGTAAGTGCAGGCTGCAAAGGTTCAGATCCCAGAAGTGGTGTGGGCTGCTGTGCCTTGTGCTTAGGTTTATTCACTCTCATAAGTACTGTGAAATTGTCATGGTCCTTTTATAGGTGTGCAGAGCAGAGTTTTGGGACAGAACTGAAACTTGTACTTGTGGCACAGCTGTTCTAATGATCACAGCCTATGGCAGTTCTGCAAACTTGGCAGTATTGTGATATTAATGGCCAGGTGAGCCTTTGAGCCTCCTAGGAAATTAAACAGCACGAGGAGGGGAAAAGCACAAATTACCTCTCTGTTCTTGGTAAGAAGCAGCACCTTACACAGCTTGATGCAAATTGTTTCTAGTTAAGGAATGTCTTAAAATGCAACTCTGCAGGGTTGCTGAGCTGTAGCTATAGTTAGAACTGCAACTATAGATAGCATTAAATTTATTTAAGTGCTTATGAAGTGAAGTTTGCCATTTCCTCTGAGACTTATTTTAGAGCAAGTCTAGCAGAATTTTTGAGCAGCTTTGTGCACCTCATGTTCAAGCACGTTCGTGCTGGGCAAGAACACAGGGCTCTGTCAGTGTCTGGCTGCGTGGGCACTTTGCTTCCTTACTCTGGTTTGGGCTGGTCCTGCAGAAGCTGCGTGGTTGTAGCAGCCTTCCTGCTGGTCCTGGTCCTTGCAGGGAGGCCAAGAGTGGCTGAAGCACAGGGCTCTTCTTCCACAGTGAACCATGTGTGGTATTAAAATGACTTTGTGTCTATCTCATGCTGGTTCGTGTTTGCTTTCTGGATTAGAGTGTATTCTGCAACTCTGGATTGGTAAACCCCTTTCTAAGCAGGGGTGGAAGAGCTTTAGCTCAAGAATGGGGCTTGGTGGCAGCACCAAGGAGCTCTGGAAAATGCTGTGTACCACATTTAAGCCCGGAGTCTGTGAATTTTCTTGTATTTACTCCTCTTCAGCTTAAGTAAATGTCATCTCTCCTGAGAGCACATGGATAACTTTTATTGGAACTGGACAAGGCTTTTTCCAGGTAGCTGTGGTTTGATCATGGCAGAGGACATGGTAGAAAGTCATTAGTGCTCCAGAAGATGTGTTGTCAAATGGCTGTTGTGGTGGTGGTGGGAGATCAGAGTGTCCCTATCCACTGACTCTGTGGGAGCAAATGACCTGTTTTTATAGGACTGTCCCTTGGAAAGTGGGTCTAGGGGTTGGGGTCAGGGTCCCTAGATGGATGGAGAGCTGGTTTCCTGCAAGGCCCTGCTGTCCTGCAAAGCAGCTTTCCTGTTTTACAGGTAGGAACCACAGATAAATGGGAATTCTCATGCTGGAGCTCCGGGAGAGGCAGGCAGTGAAGTGCTGTGTCATTTTAGTCTGAGAAATGGTGTTTTTCCAGGAGAGGTGGAATGTGTCTCCTGCCATGAGCAGCACCTCATGCAGAGAGAATCAGAGTTGCCTCCAGAGACGGGTGGGCCAGCCAAGGACAGTGGTAGCCCCAAAGGTGTGCTGGGGTACACAGGGAGCTGGTGCTGCTTTGCTTCCTTGCAGGCTCATTCCTGGAGCTAAGGCAGAAACATATCTACCAGTGAACTGAAAAACCTGGGTTAACATTTCCCATGCAGGGAATACCCTAGAGCTGAAGTACCCTAGAGCAGAAATCTTGCTTTGCCTGCAGGATAGAGTCAGGACAGGCACGACCATCTCGTGTGAGGGCTTCTCCACTTCTGTGTTACAAGAAACAAGCCAAGATTTCCAGCTCTGGAGAAAGTGATGTTTTTTTCCATTCCCATCCTAAGCAATCTGCTAGCAAAGGAATTTATGATAATGAAAATATTTTTTGTGCGAAGTGCAGTAGCATGGAGCAATAAAACCCCATAATTGCAGTGGGAATATTCCACGTTAAACCAAACTATCAATTATAGTTTGCACAGAGGTTTGCTAGACTAAAAAGGTGGTGCTTTCATGTGAAAAAATATTCATTATCTTCTTTCAAACACACCTTAATTGCCAACATCAAAATTATTAATTAAGCAATATATCTTGCAAAACTGGATTGGCTCACCCAGTGCATGTGGAGTGTGGTAAGAAAGGTATGGAGAGCATACAAGTCCCTGGATCCTTGCAAGGGAGAGCTGCCTGCAAAGTCTGCAGTCAGAGTTGATTTTATGGCAAATGTAATTTTTTGGGGTGCAGTGTATTTGATTTGGCAGCAAAGCTGTAACAGAAACAGTGATAAATTCTTCAGCCAGTCAAGGTTCCCTGTCTGGCAAATCCTCCAGTCCTGCAGCCAGCTCTGGGGATGGCCAGGCTTTGTCCTGGGCATCACTGCTGCCAGATCTCCCTGTCCCTAGGGCTTAGCCCCAGGTACCCCAAAATGTGATTTAGAAACATCCATAATAAGTGTAGTTGGAGTAAAAAAAGGCAAGGAAATAATCTTGGTTCTGTTTTGCTCATCTGTCCCCCCCAAGATCTTCCTGTGCTGCTTGCTTCCAGTTGCTTCCAGTGCTGTTCTGAAAAGCACAATTGCTTTGAAGAACAGAGGTACTGTACTTGAGGCATTCCATATTTTCATGCTAGCAGAGACCTTGGATAAAATTAAATTTTAAGACTGCCGGTTGAGACCTGGAAATTTAATTTCTTTAGCTTCTGGTAACTCAGTCCTTTCTCAAAAATAGCTTTTCTGTATAATGTGGTTGGTCAGCATCGTATCTGATTAGTGCAAGGAGAATCTCAGACCTGCTGTGTCATGTATCAGATGCTTGTTGTTATCTTTCTGTTTTCCTTCTCCTTTGTTTTATCACTCAGGAACATCCCCAAATTAATGGTGAAAAGCCGTCGCACAGAATGGTCCTCACGGTTCCAGGTGAGACTTGAGAGTACAGCTGGATCCGTGGGTATCCAGCTTACACTGAGCCAACCAGACCTTTCCTCTCCAGGCACCTCACTCCACCTTCCCTGGGCAGAAACTCCCCTCTCTCTTTGTTGATGTGCTTAAAGCCCTTTCTGTGCTTGACCCTAATTATCTTATATGTGTGAGCTTGCCATGATAACGATGAACAAGTTTTTTTCCTTTATATATGATTTTAGAGAATGCTATTATCTTCTGTTTCCCACTAGCTCTGGAGGAAACTATGCCTCTAAAGTATTTGTCTCATCAATTTGCAAAGACATCTTTATTGCCCTTGGTGGATCATAAAGGCTGCTTTCCAAGGGGATGTTTACTGTAAAAGCTAATGAAGACATCATTGCTTTCCGTGGCATCTTGTAGCTTGTTCTCCAGCAAGAGTGATTGACTTCTTGTTGTGGCTGTATCTTAGCTTCTAGGTGTGTGTTTTAATGATTTTTTTTCTCCTCAGATTGTTAATGGTAGAGTTGGGGGATTGGACAAAGGCAGCAGTGTCTAAACTGGCAGGGCTTGCAGCAGGAAGGGAAGATGTCTGGATGCTCTCTTTGCTTTCCAGGTTTTCTTTGCATGGGAAAGTGCTATTGTGTGTATCACTTAAAATTAGGTATTTAATTATTTTTTTCAAGATTTCCTCTCCCACATCTCAGTGCAGATAGGATGTTCCCAATTACGCTTTTATGACTATAGATTTTGCACTTCTCATTCACGAGAGCATGGGAACATGATTAATGTAAAAAAATTGTCAAACAGCTTTAATCACTGTTGATTTCTTATTGATTCCTGCCCTCCCTTTTCCCAGAGAGCCATTGTGCTTGCACTGGCCCATCAGCTTCTGTGCAGTGAATAAAATCTTACACCTTTCTTGGTGCCCTCTTGCCCTGTGTTTAAAAGAAGTACTGTGAAGAGCCAGGGAACTGTTCCTCTGGGATTATTCGGTAGCTTTAGCCACAGTGGAGAGAAATAATGGGAGGAGAGAATAAGCATATTCTATTTGATGCCATTGCTTTGCTGCCACGTGCACTAAACTATGCACACAAGACAAGTGGTTTTACATCTAATGTATATTTTCAGCTGGGGTGGCCTTTGTGAGACATAAGTGACATAAGGTGAACAAACTGCTTATTAAGGTAAGACAATGAAGCCCCAATTTTAAAAGGTTAAGATGTACTAGAAAGTATCAGAGCATCCTCCAAGTCATTAATGCTGTACAGAATGCACAGCATGTGGTATTTTGAAAGGCCACTGTAACCTTTTCAAGCATGAAGCATGCTAAAAGGAATCTATTTCCTCACTGCCTTGAAAAGGGAAATCAGTCTTAAAAAGCTTTAGTTTCTATTTGTTTAAAAAAAGAAACAAATTTGGTGCATAAAGAGAGAGGGAGGATCCTTAAAGCTAAGTGAGCAGTGAGCTGTCTGCAGCAAGGGAGCAGCCCTGTAAATCTGTAAGTGATATGTTAGAGAAAAATATGAGATAAAGAGAAAAATATTCTCACTGTTGTATTTCTTCCCCAAATTCTTACCTGTGTTTTAAACTTTGCACAAGCTTGATTTTGGCTCTATTCACAGCAGTGAAATGTTGTGGTTGGATGAATGTGTGGTGTGGGCTCTCTGCACCTGTTTGCAGTGGGGAGCAGAGGTGAGGAGGCTGCAGAGTGGAGCAGGAAGGGGCAGCTTCACCCATCCTTTGTGTTGGCAATGTCCTGAGCTTCAGAACCTGAAGTTTTCAAAGAGCAGTTAGCTCCATTAGGAGGGGAAATAAAAATCCAGCAGGCAAGTCTTCAGGCAAACAAGCTACAAAGACATGAAAAGGGTTTGTGTATTCCATAAAGCTTGACTGGTCCTTTGAGTTAGTGTGTTTGGTCTTATCTGAAGGACGACAGCTCCCTACAGAGCCAGCCTTGCTGTCCTGTGCTGTCACAGCAGCACCACTGTCCCCACCCAGCAGGTCTCTGTGCTTCCAGCAGTTTCCATTTCTGTGCCTGCCAGAAGCTGAGAGCAGGAACATCCCATTGATTCTGGCCCCAGGGATGTGCAGCCATGTGCCCAGCCACTAAGAGTCTTGGGGCAGTAGTGCTGGACAGTGATGGAGCTGCTGCCCCCACTTCACATCTGTTAGATGGGTTGGCAAGACCACACTTCACAGGGCTGTGGAAGTCCAGCCCTGCCTCCTCCTAGCATGGTACAGCTTGAGGGCTGTTTTTTGGGGGTGTTGTTCCCCAGCCTGCTTTGCATTTTAACAGAGAAGGTTGTGGAGAGTTAACAAGCCTCCTGAGATTTGAGGAAGCTTCCAGGTTGCCTTTTGCTGAAGTCAACTTACCTGTTAGAAGTCATGCTACGTTGAAGCAGCTGGGCTTTGCAGCAGGTATCTTGCTTTTGTTGCTGAGGTCTTCATGAAACAAATTAACCAGATGCAAGTTCTGACTTAAGCCCACTGGGAAGATAACAGACCATCTTGATGTAAGTTAAATCTGAACTCTATGGAAGAACAATTTAAGTGCTACTTGTAGTCTGTCCTTGGCATCTGTTGGCTAAATGGCCTCTTCAGATATACACTAGAGCTCCAACTTCGCTTGCTGTAGCTAAGCTCCTGATTGCAGGATGCTTTTTACTCCTGACTATTCAGCCTTTGACTCTTGCAGTGTCAGTGGAATTAAAAAGCATAAAGAGCAGGGTTTTACAGTCAGTGCTGCTGCTTTTGCTCGTGAATCCTGAAAGCTGCTCCGGAAGAGCAGAGGTTTTGTGTGTGGAGGGAAGAGATGAATTAAAATGTTTTATCCCCTCCTGAACACAGAGAAAGAGAGTCCTTATGTTTAGATGATCTCATTCAGTGGGTGTCTAAAGGCTGAGTGATGTGCACTGTGCCAGAGTTTTCAGTACACGTCGCATGAGAGCAGGGCTGTTTTGCTTTTCTAAGGATATGTGGGAGATTTTGGTCTGTCTGGGGTTTCTCCAGGTTTAGATTTGGTTTGTTGCCAGGCAGTTGTCACCCAGGTCCCTCCTTTCATACATTACAAGTCTCATCCACCTCTAGTTCTCAGTTTCCTGAAAACCAATGGCAATTTCAGTGTCCGTGCTTTGAGACTCCTGTGGGACTGCTCCCAGTGTGACACATTCAACAATTAGATCATAAAAGTGAAGTCTAGAACATACAAAGGAAGGGACAAAGCAAGGATCTTGGCAGCTCACCAGCTCTCTATCTTTCTTGGCTGAGGCTTGCAAGCATCAAGTTGCGCTCCTATGTGGAGGAACAATGGTTTAATGTTTGATAGTGATCAGATCAGGAGGAGAGCAGAGCACCAGGCATCCGACAGGTTGTCAAACCTGTCACATCCCAGCCTTTTCTTCCCCTTGACAAGGTTAGCCGCTGACTGACAAGGGTACACTTTGCCAGGATGGCAGCAGAGCCTTTAGGAGGAAGAAAAATGCTTTCGAAAATGAGTTCGGCTGCTTTCCACGTATCACAACATCTCTGCACAAAGCTGCATTCTCAGCTGTGCCTTTGCAATGACTTTGAATCTTTTCCTGTTACTGGAAAAACAAACACACACAGCCTTTTCACAGGCTGTAGGTGCCCGTTGGATGAGGTGTGGAGCAGGATTGCAGAACCATAAACATCCCTTGTTGTGGCTCCTGGTGTGGGATGGATGTGTGCAGTCCGAGCACACAGCCATGAAAACCCACCTCTGGTGACACTGGTGTTACAAATAAGGCAAGTTTGGAAGGGATGAACTTCTTGTCTGAACTGGAGAGGTTTCTCTCTTGAGACTTTCCTCCCCTACCCACCCTTGGCCTCTCCTCTGTTTTTCAGGAAATTGAAGGGGTGAAAGTGCCACAGTCTGTCCATATACTCACTTCCCACAGTGCTGACTGCTGTGTTGGTAAAGCAGTTCCAACTAAATAATTTTTTTAAATGTGCTTTTAATACTCCCTCACCCCTAAGTGTCTGTGACTTTTGCTAGGCAGCTTGGCCCTAGTATTTTGTGATACAGCCCAGTGTATGTTTGTGTTGCACACTTTTCCCTGCTGTGTGCACATAATTGTACATAAATGCATGTGCTCTCAATTCACTTTTCCTGAACTGTGGCCAACCTCAGTTACATTAATATTAGAACTACAGGTTTGCAAAACCTTTGTGGAATCTGCATTTGCTGTGGGAGTGGAAGGATGCTTGTTAATCCTTTTCCCATGACGCACTTTGTACTACCTTGAATCTGGTATAGTTTTTGCACTTTAGAATCAAAATCATAAAGATGATCGTCATAAGGCATAAAAAGTTAGCATGCTCTTATCTATTTTAATTTTGTTTGAATGATGCCATCTGCTTTTCTGAATATGGCGGGTAGCTGAAGCAGGAGAATGTACCAATTGGGAGCAGCAGAAACAAAACAACAGTGTGTTTCTTATGGCTGATGGATCATTATTTTATGTGCTGGTTAAGTGAGAAGCCCATGCATCCCAGTAGGTCCTTTCTGCAGAGTTCATCCAATAGCCTCTCCAGATTCTGAGTTCTGATTGCAGTCCTGCTTTGCTCAAAATACCAAAAGCCTGGTAATTGTAGCCAGAAAGAGGCAGATATGTGAGTGCTTTTGCAGGATAGGTTAGTTGCACTAATTTCCCTTTTGGGAGGAAGTCATGCTTGTACCCTTCTCTGTCTCTCACCCTTCCTTGGGAGGATGAAGGTTACACTCCTGCCTCTCTGCTGTGAGGAATGCCACTGGGATGTTACTTAACCCACGAGTGAGGATGCACTTGCTGTGATCTCAGCTATGGGGCAGATCCCAGCCTTTGCATGTGATGTTCCCCTCACCTGTGTGGGTCAGTGCTTGGGATTAGGCCTGAACTGCAAGGCTTTCAATTAAGGTGGTTATTCTTCTGCTGAAAGTGATTATTTTTCTACTGAAGTATTGTGACAACAGAGTGGGTATGTTATGTAGAAAGCTGCATGTTTGGAGTACTCACTGTTGTTTGCTACTGTTTTTGTTGGCTGTTTTATTAGAAAGGCAAGAAGCATCTGCTTAGCTGCACATTGGCGTGCAAGTTGGTTGTTTGATATTCATCATGGTGTTGTAAGCCTCTGTTGACAGGTGGAGAGAGCTCCTGGTGAGCAGGTTCGTGGCTTTGTTGCCTACCTGGGTACAGCTGCTGCCCCGGTTAGGCTGACAGGTTAGGAGAAAACCACTACTTTATGCTGTGCAAAAACCTGTTAGTGTGGGTGGATACAGACTGACCCAAGCAGCTGAGATGGACATTAAATAAATGCCCTCAACTTGAGAATGAGGAGCTGAAGCTGAGCTGCTGTCATGCTAATGCTGTACAAGTGGCAATATATGGGAGTTGTTTCACCAGGTTTAGTTTCCATGTAATGTTACAGATTCAGTTTAAGTCTGGAAGCTGATACTCATCTAATGAAACTGGAAATAGTGTCCAGCCAAGTGAAATAACTGGCTTTAGAGGGTGAGAGGATATTGAGCTGTGTAAGGTATTTGCCATGAAGTAGGGTAGCTTCTTTGTGGGGATAGAAAGCATGAACATTTAAGTGAGTTTCATGGTGTTTTGGTACTTCTCAACTTTCCATGTTCTTGGTGACTAAATGAGCTAAAAGACTTTAGTAAGAAAAAAAAAAGTTCCTCTTTTGACACCATGCTGTATATCTGCTATATGTCTTCAGAATGTATGAAGACAGTGTTTGACCTGCACAAATATCAGAGGTCCATACAGTTGCTTTAAGGTCACTTGAATAACCCTGTAGAATAATATGCTGGCATTGCCTTTGACAGATTGCCTGGAGATTTGCTTGCTGAAGCCAGTCTTCAGAGCCACTGTGTCTTGGTAGCAAAGACTGTAATAAAATTGTTCAGTTCAAAACAGACCGTTCTTCATTTTGACTCGTAATCAATAACTGTCTGTGGCTGGTGTCGCCTCGGACTCTGTCTCTTGGGGACATATTGTACAGTGGAGTCCTGTATGCTAATCTGTGTCCATAAATAAAGACATCTCTGTGAAGACTCCTGCATCCTTCTGGGGCTGAGGGAGAGCTATGGGCTAAGAGGGGAGCTCTTGTTTAGAGCCTTAGTAGACTTGGGTTGATTTATATTCTGGATTTGCTTTTTTCCTGAAGGGAGACAAGATTTAGTACTTTTAGCTGGACAAGTGGTATGTTTACCATGTCTATGGCAAATGTCTTTGCATTCCTCATGGCTGAATAAAACAACAGCCATGGTGTTTTTGGCAAACATACATAGATGACAAGTTCTGGCCAACCCCTTTTGAGTGTGGTGGAGTAACAGCACATGGGGGCTTGTCCCTGCAACCAGGGAGGCCGAGTCAGTGGCACCCAGTGCCATCTTGGGGTCAGCTCTTGATGGGTACACAAGGAGGTGTTAGGGCACAGCACAAACCTGCAGCAGTGCTTCCTCAAGCCCTTGCCTTGATGGGACTGTGTGTCCCAGTGGCACCCCGCTGCCTTCCATAATGCTGGTTGGTGATAAGGATTTATTTAGGGATGTGGCTAAGTGCCACAGGAGTCTGACTGGTTCCACGTGTCCCAGTTTAGCAGGGTAGATGCCAGGAGGGAGCTGTGGGCAGAGCATCCTGGTTGAAACGTGAGGCTCGTGTGGGATCTGCTGACTTACAACTTGATTCTGCTCTGCTGGAGTTGTGGGATTTTTTTTTTTAAGATGCCTGCAAAGGCTTCTTTATATGGACGTCTGAGGGAGAGGCTGGTGGCGTGGTGGGAGGATACTGAGTTTCTCTGGGCTGCAGGACACAGCGTCTGTGGAGCAGACGAGTCTCTATTTATATGTGCAGCTGATGGTGGGCGTGCGAAAGCTCTCGGGCTCCTGTGTGAGCTGTTGTCTGTGCTGATAGGAAACAGCCAGATGGATCCTGGGGAGGTCAGAGATGCTCTGCTGTCCCAAAGTGGAGCTGTACGTAATACCTGGTGCATTTGCTGTCCTGTTGCTAACTCTTGCTGCAGCACATGCGGGATGTGACTTAGATGAAGCAGAGTACTCACCTTGAATGCCACACTCTGACCAGAAGGGCATGGCTGCCATGACCTGTAGGAAAAGGGTTGTATGATGATAGTGTGGGGTTATTCCTGCTCCCTCATGGGCTCGGAGGGGGTTTAGGCAAGCCCAGCAAGGAGGGAGGCCACGTGCCTCGTGCTGGGGAGGGAGCAGGGTGGCCGTGCATGGCTGAGCTCCAGAAGAGCAGGCGAGTGCGTTGGTGGCTGCTGCTGGATGATAATGAATATGAAACAGGAGCAGCAGAACATGGATCTAACTCACTGTCTGCCTACGCTGTTTCAGACCATGGCTTAAAGAGCATTTCTCTCCATCAGCTGAAGCTGCCTCTGCTCTGCTGCTTTCCTCATCATGGCTCTGTGGTGAACCAGGCTGGGGAGTCAATGCAGAGTGAAAATAACTGACCTATGGCACACCATACCACTGAGGGAAATGCTCGCCAAAATGTGCCCACGGGGTTGAAGCAAGAACATTGCATGTTTTGAGTCTTAGATGGCACATAGAAACCAACCAAGAAATGTTTTCCTGGATTTACACTTTTTTTTTTTGCTGTTGTTGGAATGTCTCTTCCTTCATATGAACTCTGTTTCACTGCAGGGGAGGCTTAGTATTGATATATTGAGATATCCTGTCTCTGGATGGCTATCTTACAGTGTGGGGTGATGCTCCAAAATGTGCAGCTTTGGGATCTTTCTCCCTTTGGCTATTAGGCTTCCACGCTTAAATTGCATAGCTGGCAGTAAATGCTGCCAAAGTGTCATGTAGATGAAGCAGCTTCATAAGAGCTTTAGTGCCACAACCTTTCCCAACCCCTGCAATTACATTTTAATTCAATATTTCATTGGAGTTTTCAAATAATTCTAAATTAATAGGGACCAGATTGCAGGGGGAAGAGCTGGCATCGTTCTGTGTTTGCTTACGGAGTCTTCTGCACTGCAGATACCCGGTCGATACACACAGCTGGGAAACCAGGTTTTCTCTGAGGACAGTTGAATGATTCCTGTTAGAGCCCATCCAGAGTTTAAATGCTGAAACAGCTCCTAGGCAGGGAGCTGCAGTGAGGGATGTGTTACATGTTGGGGGGGGTAGGTGTGGAGAGGGAAGGCAGAGAGAAAAGCACAGTTTTGGTTCCATCTTTAATTTAAAGAGTGTTCTTAGCAAGCAGCAGAGCAGTTACAGGAAAAGTCCTCTGCTGTCCTGACTGGCTCTGAGCTTCTGAGTTTATGTATTGTGAGCAGACATGCAGTGATGTAAGGGGTGTCTGTGTTATTTGGGGTGCCTGTGGTGCTTCTGCCTCGGTAGTCATGAGGGCTGCACTCAGTTCTGCATCCATAGGAATCCTTGCAAGCACATCCACGGGGAGCTGTGGGCACCTGCCCCTTGCCCTCATCACCTGGCTTGTGGTTTTGCCCTGGCCCTGGCCAGCTGTGGCTTTGTCTGAGCCATCTCCTTGCCACGGGACTCAGTTACCCTCCCCTGTGGCAGGGCTGAGGGCTTTGCTGCCTGGGGCTGGCTGGGAGTCGTGCGTGGCTTGAAGCTGGGTTGGCAGCTCCTCAGACAATCCTTGAGAAATGGGCATATAAAAGGATGATTAAAATCCCCTGGATTCCTCCAGAGACAGGATTTCACCCCTTTTGCTTAAAAAAGATAAGGCAAGCAAGGCACAGCACCAATAGTCTAGTGATGGGCAGGCTTGTGTAGGACTTCAGACTTGGGCTTGATGGATTTAAAGCACTGGATTTAGTCACAACAAATGAAGGCAACAGCCTTCATTTAAATAATTGACTTGAATCTTGGGTTTGCATTTATATTTATTTAAGAGATTCTCATGGGCTGGTAGCCATAAAATATACTGAGGAAGAGAGGCTGTGTTACACTGGATTTGGTGTTCCCTCTTTCTTATCCACGTAAAACATCTAGTGTCCCTGCATACATATTTAATAAGTTGCATAGATTTATATGTGTGTGTTAGGATTTGTAGCATTCTTGATATACTAATTACTGTTGTTTTGCCTGTGATTTTGTCTCAAACTCTTTTTCAAAAGAAACTGGAATTCAATTACTATGCACAAAAATAGCATTTGCATAGCTCTACTGAAATATAATTATCTGCAGTGTATCAGATGCACACAAGAAATGTTGTCCTTTGCATTAGGACTGTGCTTCTATTGGGCAAGTTTAGAATGTGAAAAGTTTGGTCAGATGGCCTGTCTGTACCATGCTTCTGAAAATTTGAGGATTAGTAGATCTCACTGTTTAGTCTTAAGAGAAGACTCTACTAAGCTCCCCACTTTGTCTAAATCCAGTTAGTTTATTCAAGTGTGAGAGGATAAAGTTGTTTGAAAAGTCTGGGACTAGTGTAGTTCCTTCTTACAGGGTGGATCTGCTGAGCCCCTGCATGCAGAAGTCACCTTTTCTAATCCAGTCTAGTAGCTTGGTTTCTGTAAAACTTTTGTCACCAAACCTATTTTTAAACAGTTTTCTCTTTGAAATTTTGTTTCTGGTAACAAATAACAAATAGAAGTATTTGAAATCTTCAGCTGATAGTGAAAGAATATTAAAAAATATATTTGTGATGTGGTTTGAGTATACTTTCTTGTTCAAAAAAAAAAAAGGCCACGCAGATTTGTGACACAAATTGTTGCTTCAGATTCTGGTCTTGGTCTTGCAGTGACATTACTTTCATGTGGGAGACCCACTGGAAATTTGTTCCCCAGATGTAAATGCAGGCTTGTAGCCACTGGAAGTATTTCTAATAAATTAACTTTTCAGGCAGCTGAGGGAAAAAGCAAGTTTCTGTCAATAAAAATATTTGTTATCTTGGAAAGTCAGTCATGAATAGAGAAACCATAGCATCATCAAAATGTGTAAGAATAAATAAACTGTATTTTGTATTCCTTACAAAGGAAAAGATTACAAGACAACAAACCAATGTTCTTTAAGACCTAAAGATAGGAACTTTGACTGTGAGAGTGAAAAATGGGCCATCTCAGGGCTGCTGTGGTTTCTGATACGGGAAGGAAATCCATTCACTTAATTCAAAAGGGAGAAAGTTATCTATAAACAGTTTCATTAAGTTTTCACGATCAGTAGATTGGGAAAAAAAGAAACAATAGCTGTGTGACAGACTTCTTTGAGGTCAGAATTTTTTTTTAATTTTAGCAGTAATGAAAAGACTGTAGTTCTTTGTTGGACTGGCTTGACATAAATTGGGCCAGACATTGCCAATAGTATTTAAAAAATTGGTAATGCGATTAGTGATTTAATGCTGACTTTACATAGGAACACTGTTAATATTTAATCAAGTTAAACACTCTGTGCAAGCAGGGGTGGTGTGAGGCCTCACAAGGCACAGCTCAGTGCCAGCTGGGCACAGCCTGCCCCAGGTCTGCACGGAAATTAAAGGGCTCCTCTGCCTCTCCAGAGCTGCCACGTCCTTGTCTGCCTGCAATTTGAGCAAATTTAATCTTTGATTGCCTCCAATATTAGAGATGCCCTAAAGGGTCATTATATCAATCTGGCCCTTTGCATCTCTGCTCTGCCCTGTCAGGCCTTTTAGCTGCTCCTCCCTGCATGTTTTCTACCTCAGTGGTGCATTTTTGGTACCTTTTATTTGCACTGAAGCTCATCCACCCCTTTTTTTCCCTCATTCACTCCACTTTTGAGGTCTCTCATCACTACTCAAGCCAGTAAGAGAAATGATTGGAGTCAATATTTTTCTAACTTGCAAGTTAAATTGGTATTTTTTAAGTAATTCCCATTTATCAATGGATAGGAGTACTAATGTGCTACTTACAGTTGTTAGCATTCCTGCTCTAAATTTGTTGTTACATTTGCTGAACAGGCAGGCACGCTCAGAGCTAGTATGAGGCTTAGCACATGTCCATCTGCATGTATTTTTATGTTGGGAATGGCAAATGCCATGGCTCATGTTTACTATGAACTGCTTGTCTTGGATGGGTACCAAGCTGCATTTGCACGGGCGTTGGAATTTCATTAATACAGGAATGTGGGCTTCATTTTTTTTTTTTTTAATTGATGAAAAGTCTTAAATTTGCTAGATGCCTTAAAAAACCCATGTTTAATCGTTATTTTCTCATATTTTACTAAGGAAAGGGGTGGTAGGATCAGAGCAGTCACTGGAGTACTTTTCGAGGGACGTGGGTGCCAATCCCTGTTTGCATGAGGACTGGCAAGTCTCCTCTGCAGCTGGTGTCTGTGGGAGCTGGGTGGCTGACTGATTTTGGGATGCATGGGAGAGTCCCCTGAGCTCCTGTTGATATTTTTTGGATCCAAGAGAGCTTTTAACATTCCCAGGTTCATGCTGGGTGCCCAGAGCAGCTGGCCCTGGGCAGCAGTGCTGCAGGGCTCTTGTGTTTGATGACTTTTCATAGAACCATCAAATGATTTGGGTTGGAAAGGATCTTTAAGATCATCTCATTCCTGGACACCTTCCACTGGCTGGGTTGCTCATTGCCCCACCCAACTTGGCCATGAACACTTTGAGGGATGGCGCAGCTGTAACTTCTCTTGGCAACCTGTTCCAGTGCCTCATCACCCTCTGAGTAAAGGTTTTTTTTCCTCAAAGCTCATCTTTTCCTTACTGTGGTCCAGCTCTCTATCTGGAAGGATGGAGATCAGGTCCCTCCAATGGTTTTCTTGGCACCTGCTACACAAAATTCACATGCTTGCCAATTAGGTAACAGATTTTAAAACCTAACCTGCCATGAGCAGATAAAAAGTGTCGTTTTTAGGAAAGAATCAGGTTTGATGGTGGGGTTCTGCACTTTGACACAAAATGAAATTTAAGGTTTTTTCCTCCTGGAGCTGTGGCTGGCTGTGGCCCTGGGGTAGCTGCTGTCTGAATGGATCCTTGTTTGCATGGTGCAAAAATGGGTTTGAGTTGAAACCTCTCAGATGCTGGGGTGGGTTTCCCTGGGATCCCGAGCTCAGTGTGTTTGCATCCCATACACAACAACACAACAGAATACAGGTTAGAAGAAAGCCAGAGTGAAGCCTCAGATGCTTTAATATCCTACCTCTGACTGAAACAACCTCCCTGTGTGGGAGATAATAAACATTTCTTGTCTCTTAAGGGAAAACCATGCACAGACAGAGACAAGCACATATAAATAATTTACAAAGCTGTAATACACTGTAAATAACAAGCCTACTGAATAATGAATTAACCCAACTGCTGATTCATAGGTAAATATCTCTTGTAAAGCAGAATTTTTATAGATTTTTACAGCTTAGTTAATATCCCTCGTATTTTATTAAGGCTGTTCAGGTGAAGTATTCTGGTAATAATATGTATATCTTTGGAAGTGAGACAGGGTGGTTGTGGGCTGCTGTGCTGGAGGCAGAGTCCTGCTGGGCCTGGGCACACTCTGGCTTTTGTTAGTCAGGCTTTTCTTCCCCACTCAAGCAGGCAGTAGAGATTAAGCAGGAAGAATTTTGATGTGGCCAAAGAACTGGAGAGCTACAGGGAGGAAGGAGTCTCTGAGCATCTTTTCTTTTTTTTTTTTTCCTCCCAAGCTTCTGGTAATAAATAATGCATTTGCTCTACTTTGACTGTGCTCTAGACGTGGTGAGATTTCTCCATGTCTTCGAGGACGAGGAAACAGCAGAGCTGCTGGGCTGGGATTGCCACGCGCCGGCTGCCGAGTCCCTCCGCGGGCACCGCATCCCTCCCGTCCGTAACGACTGCGTGTCCTTATTCCCTCCCATCAGCTACTCTGAAAGAAACCAAACGTGACATCTGCTTCCCCCATGCTGCTTCAGCCCCCTCTTGCCCCTCTTTCTCAGAAAAGCTGTAAGAAATAAAAGCAGTTGCTAAGCTACTGGATGTGGAGCATCGCGGCGTTGGGTTGCGGTCCCGTATTAACGCGCCTTTCTGAACTCCAGGGATGTGGGAAGGGCTCTCCTGTAGCTTGCGTTGTTTGTCAGTTAAAGTGTACTCCTACAGGTGATATTGAACGTGTCAATTTAATTTATGCCTGAAAAGGTGGGGGCATTTTTCCCTCCCTTTCCTCTTATTCCTGTTTAATGTAGGCTAGTGGAAAAAAGGAGAAAATATATTACCTGCTTTTTTCCATCTGTTTTAGAGCATGTAGCTTGTCAAATATGTGGCTGCTTTGTTTTACTTCTGATAGCTTAAATAATTGCTTTCATAAAAGATAACTAGATTTCTTTCATCTGGAAGTATGGAAGTTGTAAATTGCATTTTCTGTTAAACTTAAAATGTAGATGTCAGCTCTGATTTTTCACTGGCAATGTACGGTGCTGTCACTGGAAGTGTCTATGGCAAGGGAGCATCTTAGGGGTTGAAGGAGATACTTTATGAATGAAAATTATTCCAGGATGATATATGTGGAGTACCCACTATGCTAATAGGATGATTTTAGGGTATTGTTTTTGAAAGAAGTAGACAGTTTGCTCAATATGCAATGCTTTAATAGAAAAAAAGTTCCACGCCCATTTGACTCAAGAGGTGGGATGTACAAGCATGAGAGTATTTCCTGTTTAAATACTATCAGTCTTCAGTTCTGGCCTGCCTGGAGCACTTTGCCTTTTAAGAGGAGAGTAGATCCCAAGATATTCACTGCAGAAGAGGACACTGCTGCCTGTTCTCTTCTAGGTAGCTCAAGATGGAATTATATCAGACCTTAAACCTATTTTCCACGAGTGTAGCTCTTTCATGAAGAGTTCCTTCATTTGTGATGATAACAAGCAACTAGTGCCACTAGGGATACATTTTGTGTATGTTGCAGTGAAAGTAAATCTGAAATACCACAATATTTTGGGTTCCTGTCTCCTTTTCCTGTCAAAATCCCCCCCAGATCCTTGCCCCTGCCTGGCAGTGTGTTTCATTAAGGGAGCCCTGGGTTCAGGGTGCCCTGTGGATGGCAGGGAAGCACAGTCACATCTCTCCATGCCTGAGGAGCAGGGAAATGCTAATTGGTCACACACACACCACGCTGCTCCGTGTGCCATCGGACCCCAATTAATTCAGAAAGTTGATGCATGCACATCATCTCCCATGCTGCCCTTCTGACAGGAGTCAGCTGCTGAATTTTTGTGCTCAGAATGTCATTTTAAAAGTCTCACAGAATTACTAGGAATTGGGCTCGAAAGGAGGAGGGTGTATACTCAGGCTCATGGCAAAGTGTAGATTTGTGTATGTGTGAATCTCAGTGTAGCTTGTTGAGGCTGCATGGCAGAGAAGTGGAAGTAATTTACAAGGCAAGATGCTCTTTTTTCTATTGTGAAGAATAACAGCCTAATTTGGAGGAAAGAAAAGTAAGGGAAATTAATTCTCTAACATTTGTAGCTTGTTAATACTTAAGTTCTTCTTTATAGAGAGAATATAAAATGTTTCTGTAGAGCTCTGGGGGTTTTTGCCCATGAAGCATTTTCTTTCTTTTTGCCCTTCTGTGTAGACAGATTTCCTGGGGGCTGAGGAATGGTTTCTATTGTAAGGAAAAAGGAAAGAATAATCGCTAAGAAGGCATCCAGATTGCTGGGGGGGAAATCTTTAAGCAAAACACTGCCTGGAGAAAGTCTTTCAAGATTTTTATATTTTAAACAAAAATCTAAATTAGGGGTGTTTATAGTTTCAAATAAAGTTTTTGTTTGTAAAAAGTAATGTGCTGAGAGCTCGACTGGGGTCTGATTTTTTACCCTGCCAGGTGCTGTGTAAGCACCATCGTGTGATGCTTCCCAGGAGAAGGCTCTGGGACAGTGTTCCTGCAGAGGTGGGAAAATGGAAATTATAAAGACCAAGTCATTAGTGGAAAATCCTGTTTAAAGCCTTTGTCCCCACCACTCTGTATTTACTCATCATCTTCTATCTAAGCAAAAAAATAGTCTTCAGTTTTCCGTGGAAAGCACTGGACTGGAGCAGTGTTTCTGGCATCATTTCTTTCTTGTAGAAACTTTGAGGCCTGTTTCCTTTTTTCCCTGGGGGAATTTCATGGTGGTTCCCTCTGCAGGCTGGCTGCAGGTCAGGCTGAGACCCAGCCAAACCTGTGGGAAGCAAGAACTGCTGGTGCTCCTGCCCAATCCAGGCTGCAGCATGGGAGGGTTCTTGTCTCTCCCACCATCCTTGCTTTTGTAAGGACTCAGATTTTATGCTGCAACCTGTGTGGGAAGCTATCTGTGAGTTTGGTGTCTAAGGGGAGCAAAACTTGTTTTTTATGTAGTAAATAGCCTGAAGGACAGGTTACAACTCTGCTGGTTTCCCCCTCCCACAGGGTTCTGCTGAGCATCTCAAACAGCCATGTCTTTGGGCTTCAATTATGCAACTGAAGTGAAAAAAAGGTGAATAGATTTGATCACAGGTTAATTATTCTTTTTTTTTTCCAATTTTTTTTTTTTGCATCTTACCATTGTTACCTTAAGCCTCTCTCAGTTGAGACTTCTTTTGACTTCTGAGTGTCCCATCCCTCCCAGAACCTGTGCAGTCTCTCTCTGCACAGGTCACATCCCGTGGGGAGCAGCTGTGACAGCTGTACCGCCAGCAGCAGGGCTGAGCTTCAGAGCTGCACACAAAGGAGAGCTCACACTGCCTGGAAAACTGATGGTGGGGAGTGAGAATATGATCAAAACCTGCAAAACCACGTGTGGCTTGGAGGGACCAGACAGGGGATCACTGGCTGCTGTCTCACAAGCCAGCAGGCATCAACTTCAAACAGCCTTTGGGAGGTGGATCCTCATGACTCCACTGTGGGTACTCCAAATTTATATGAGCTCAAAGACTGAACAAAATCACCTTAGGATTCTGGACTAGAGAGATCTTTGGCCTACACAAGTATCTCAGTCTTTATATTTTAAAGAAGCTTTGCAGTTCTGCTACTGAAATCTGCCATGCTCTTCCCTTAATTCTTCCTTGAGAGGGGCAAGCTGTGCCTTCAGTGGTGTGCAGCCTCCTGGGCAAACCCGGGGATAACAAAACAGGCATTTGTGATATTTCAGTGATGATTTGTAGTTGTGGTAGGGTGTCTTTAAATCTTGGTCTGTCCCCAGGGCATCCATCCCAAAAAGAATTTACTGGGTGCTTGGTTCAAGCATGTTGTGCGGGGCTCTTGCACAGTGCTTTTTGGCTGGAGTTCCAGTAGTTTTGTCCTGGAAAAGCTCATATCAAAATCTTGTGGCAGCAGTAAAATAAGTTTAGAGACTTGTTATAGCTTGAACTGGGTTGATGACAGAGCCAGGCGTTCATAACCTCTCACTTTGTTTCCCCTTCAGGTGTACTGGAGCTGAATGTCTTATAAGGAAAATCTGTAATGACTGATACTGCTGCCAGATGAAAGGTTAAGAAACAATGAGAGACTGTCAGTTAAAGCTGCAAGTGTTAGCAATTGAGAGGTGCTCTTGGGTGGGAAAGGCTAAGCATTGCCCATGCGTTATGGACTGACAGTTTGGCAAGTCAGGTGGCCTCACAGGATCATTCAGCCCTATCTTCTCTAATTTTCTGCTGGAGGTTACTTCTGCTTTTAAAGAGAGGCTCTGCTCTCTATGTGATCTCAGTTCTGAACACATTTCTGTACTCCCTACTCTTGCCCTCTAAAGGTGATAAACTAACAAAAGTTATCTGTCAAGGCCCTTGGTCTCCTGAGGCAAAGATAAAAGGGCTGAGTAAAGATGCACCTTTCTTTTTCAGCTCCATATACTCTGAAGTCTCCACTCTGATACCAATTCATCCAGTGTAAATGAGGAGCAGTTTCACATGCAGTTAGTCTGTCCTTGGTGCATGAAGAGCTATGGCCTAGAAATGGTGTTACTGGGACTGATTATAGGTGGGCACGTGCAAAAGCCTCTTGGGGGTCCTTAGGAATTTGGGAGGACAAACTGTTTTTGGGATGGCCGTGAATACAGGACAGGTGCACAGGTTGTTGGACTTGGAACCTCTTTGCAGAATGTGGCAAAAGATTCAAGTCCTTTTTGAGTGAGAAATGTTTCTTTAGAAAACTGGATCTGGCTCCTGGTATTGCACTTTCCTGCCTCCTAACTACCCTTGTTGATGAGGTTTTGTGTTTTGTGCTGTTTCTTGCATTTGAGATCCTGAGGCATCACCTGCCCATCTGAACCAAGACAGAGGGACACTTTTCCTCTGCTTTGGGACCCACCACCTCAGCCATTTGCTGCCCAGGAGCAGCTTTTAGCCTAATGCTGTCTCTTCCTCTGGGAAATGGAACAAGTGGCCTCCATTGCTTTGTTTGGTTTTATCATGCTAAACAATGAGTTTTCATCTCTGTGCTTGCAGCTTCCATTTAGACTCTTCACCAGGGTCTTACAGGCAGATACTTTGAAAGTATCTGAAATATCAGAAATCAATGGCATAAGTTTCTGCTGCTTTGATACTCTACCACTTGTCCTACAGTAGGGGTGCATAGGATGGAAGGGAAGAAGGAGAGAGAACACACCTTTCCATATTTCCTTCCCTTGTCTCTGATTCCAGAGCTCGATGACTGCTTTCTCTAGATCTTGGGATAATGAAGAACCATGTTGGGAAGCAGCCTGATGCACAGATGTGCTGGTGGATGTGACAGTCCATAGGAACCCACTGCACCAGCTTTCTGCATAGAGTTCGTTAATTTTAAATTTGTTTAATGACCTTAAATTGCAACTGACTTTAGAAGGATTAATGTGTTGTCTGGAGCCTCCTCAGCAGAGCTGTTTATCTGCAGGGAAGCAGATGCATCTTCATCTGCTAGCAAGGCTTCAGACCTGAAGCTGAATGCTTATGGGCAGTGTATTACTGTGGGGATGAGCTGCCCAGAAACACATTTTGGCTAGAAATTAAGGATGTCGAAATGTTCATTAGACCAAGCAGTTGTTCACAGCCTCCTGGGGAAGACAAATCCTGCTTATTTTCAGGATAGAGCGTGCTTATTTGTTAGAGGCAGGGAGGAAGCCATGCAGCTGCCTGGGAGAGTGCTCAGTGTAAGAATATGTTTCCAGGCTGGTGTCTCAGCCTTCCTACAGCACCTCACAGCAGAATAAGATTCTTGTTCCAAACCTTTTAGCCTTCTTTACCATCAGGCTTCTCATCCAATGAAGTGAAAGGTGCTCAGAGATTTTTGGTTATGGTGCTGTGAGATGGCACACAATGATAAATCTTCTGTTTCCCTGGGGAGGCACTTTGCCCCCATAGGCCTCTGTGCCCTGCTCAGCATTGTTAAGGTACCAGCATCCACCTTGCTGGGCATGTTTGTGGTTGCAGAGGGAACAATGGAAGGAGGATTTGCACGTGTACATGTCCACCTGTCTGTATGCTCTCCCTGCCAGTTTGAGGAGGTTACACTGACCCCTGTGTTTCCACTGTTCCTCTTGGACTGAGCATTTCCCATGGGTGAGCCTCCTTCTCTTCTCAGCTCATCAGGTGTTTCTGGCCTTGGATATGGCTTGCTCTCAATAGAAACACTCAGTTCTGTGTGCAGCCAGGTGCTGTGTCACCTTGTGTGAGTGTGGCATTGTTCCTGGTGACCTCAGCCTGAGCACTGCAGGAACATCTGCTGGGATATCCGCGTTTGGATGAAGAAATGCTCTCTAGCCCAAATTTTTTTTCCTGGAGATCTTTTCCTGTTTGGTAGTATATTGCTTTATTGCTCTTGGGTGAGTGTCTTGCAGTGTTTTCTGCCTGAAACACCCCAGCCATGTATCATCCCTCTCTTTTTTGTTGCTGCTGAGGGCAACTGTGGGATGCAGCCCCAGCCAAGGGCACTGCAAGGCTGTGGGTTCTGTGCACTTTGTCCCAAGGGGAGCAGAGGGATGCTTGGGACTCTGCCTGCACCTCACAAACACCACTAAGCCTCCTTTTAAAAAATCCAGCCATGGGTACAAGAGGAAGCTAAGGAGAAAACCTATTTGAATATGCCAAGATGAGTCTGGTTTTCATTTTCATCATTTTTATAAGAGGTTGTAAGACTTTGAAAAATCCTCTTTTTATGTTGTCCACAACTTTTTTCACTAATTTGACACTCTGGGATGTTGTTTTACATTTCATTTTAGTCTCCAATCACAGAAAATTATAGCTGGCCACACATGCTGGCTTTGCATTCTTGCATCTTGTTTATGTTCGCTTGTACTAAGGGATAGCACTCACTGTGTCTGCCCAATTTATTTTTCTTTGCAGCAGCACGAATTTCCAATACTCTGGAGCTTCATTACCATGTGCAGGAAACTAAATTCAAGGTTATCATATTTGAACTTTATGACTTCTTGATGTACAATGTTTTATTTATTTATTTAAGGTTTATTAAATCTTTCAAAAAATAAGCCCTTTAGAAGAAGTGCATGATGTGTAGCTTATTAAGAAAACTTAATTTAATTTTGAGATTTAAGAAGTTTGAATTATCAATGTCCCAAATATTTGGTTTCTACTCTAAGGTGTATGGAGGGGAGAGATGAGCTATTTGAGCCAATTCCTTGACTTCTGGTGTCTGTGAGCCAGTGAAAAACATGTTTTCAGAGGGGAATGCATGAACAGATTTCTTGTAATGGTTCTACTTGGTGTGGTTTTGAGGTCTCATTTTAATGCTAAGGTTTTACCACATTACCTTATAAAATCTTTTATGATGTCTAGAAGATAAGGAATTTTTTCCTCAACTTTGATTAGTAAGCATTTGATGTGTCACTTCTGGTTGATTTTGGCTGTTGGTTTGTATCTTTGTTTGAAAGGTAAGCATGTGCCAAAGAAGGCAGGAACCTCCCTTGGAATGGAAAATATGACACCCTTCCCTCTGAATTATTATAAATTTGAAATTAAGGGTCTTTCGGGCAAACATATGGGAAAAGGAGCAACAGTTTTTTACTAGTATCTATATATATTTTTATAGTATATATATATATATAAGAAGGCAAATGACAACAATGGTAAGAACAGCAAACCCAAAATTCTCTCCCTGCCCTTAAAGCTGTTTCCCCTGGGCGCAGTTCCGGGCACGGCCAGCAGGGGCGCCGCTGGCTCCCGGCCAGGCAGGGCTGCGGTGATTCCCCCGCGCCTGCAGGGGGCGCTGCGGCGGCCACGCGGTCATGGCAGCTGGGATGGCAGGGCCTGGCACACCCGGGGTGACAAACCAAAGGTAACAGGAAACTGCAGCCCTAGCAGGAACTGAGGGGATGCCAGGGGTTGGGTTAAAGTGTAGCAGAAAAGCCTGAGGCAGCGCAGGAAACGCCCAGGCTGGGCAGCAGCAGCCGGGTTTCTGCAAGCAGCTGCTGCACCCGGGAGACGCCCCCTCAGGGAAGGGAGAGGGGGTCGGAGTCCTGGGTTTTTTCTCTGAGGAACCCGAGGAGATGGTGAGGGTCCTTTCCACTGAGGTAGGGTGTTAATGAGGTCCCAGTTCTTGTGAGCAAAATCCTCACCCACTGTAGGAGGCATTAGCAATGGGCCGGATTCTGCGGTGGCAGCAACTTGACCAATCCCAAGAGAGCGAGCTCGAGGCCGAGCCCAGCCCCTCATCCCCCACCAAAATCTCAAAATATCTCTGCCCTTCCCAGGAGAAAAGCCCCAGCTAAGGGACTGCAGCCAGCTGCACCCCTTCACCTCAACTGGCCACTTCTTTTGTATCTCTTCAGTACTGGTCCTTATTATCTCTTAGGCAACAGATGGGAGAAAATTCCCTGAGAGAAAAAGAAAACTCCTAACCTCCAACAGATTATTTTTTAACCATGAGACTATTTCTTAATTCTGAGCACAACGTATGGTGATCAGAGCAAAATCTCCAGGTATTTTCTAGGGCTTGTACTTAACAGGAGCACCTTTGGTTTATATTTTAAAACCTTTTCATGGATAAAAATCCCCATGGGATGGGTTTTCTGCTGTAATTACTTCTTTCCATAGGAGATAGTCCTTTGACACTAAATCCATCCTTTGCTCTAACTCACAGCACTAAAGGTCATGTCCTTGCCAACAACTAGAAGAGCAGAAGAGGACTTTTTTGGATATGCATAGTAAATATAATCCACTTTATTTTTTTGTAGCTGAAATATCTTTTTCTTCTCTTTTTCTTTTCTCTCCTTTTAGAAAGGTGCCATTTAAAAAAGTTTGATGTTTGTCTTATTCCAGCAAAATTGCTGTTGGCCTGTGGGCTCCTGGAGTTGTTCCCATGGTTTGTGTTGTCTTGCTCATTCATCAGTGTGGGGGGATGAGGGAAGTGCCTGTGCCCTGTACGGCCTCTGTGACCCACCAAGGGAGTCTTTTTGGAGATCTGTTGGGTCCTGGAGTCACTGGAAGTAGGATTTTCTGTCTCGCTGTGGTTTGAGAAGCACCTCTTGGCTTCGCTCTGCTGTCGTCTGCATTCAGAATAAACTCACACGCTGCTCAAGAGAGCTGTTGTACATCGATGTCTCCTTTTCTTGCTCATCATTTAACAAATAAATAGCAACTTCAGCACTGAATAATGCTGCTTTCAGAAGAAGCCTTCATGCATCTTCCTCCTCTGCGGGGAAAATGCTGTTGAATGTTCTAATGAATGAGTTTATTTTGGTGCTGTGGAAAAGATGTGGGTGGTGGCTGCTGGGGGGGGTTGTGCTGGTGTGAATGGCTGTCTTGTGAAGCCTGTTGAGACGGCAGCACTGACGTCTGTGTGTCCTGACAGCAAGTGCACTTCGGGCAGTGTTTGTGGAAATGCTTGCACTGCCCTGCCGGATTGCCCCGGCTGGATGCACAAGCAGCTGGGAAGAGCTGGAGACAGATGGCCCAGAGAGAGGGATGAGCAGCATGCTCAGATCCCAAGATGAGGTTTCAGACCCCAATTTGGACTTACAGTTCCAGTTGGAGCTGCTTGCATCAGGACAAAAACTGAGATTTTGTTTATCTTTGCAATGTCCTGAGCCTTCTTCATTATTTTATGATGCAGCCCCAGTTACTTATTTAAGGCAGTTGTGCCCTGTGTGTTCCACACCAACCTCACATCTGCATATGGAAGCCTAAAGGCTAGCTTGGTTTAATGGTGGGCTTGGCAGTGCTGGGTTCATAGTTGGACTCAATGAAATAAGTTGTCTTTTTCAGCCTTAGTAATTCTGTAGTTTCTGCTTTCTTTTCTTTTCTGTGGTGTGACCAGCTGTGAAGCCTGCAGAGGAGGACAGGGTTGCTCCATGGTGGAACTGCTGCCTGTGTCCAGCCCAGGACTGGGATGGATCCCAGGGATCTCTTGCTGGTTCACACCCTCTCATGCCTGGAATGCAGCAGGTCCCGTGCTTGTGTTACCTTGTGCAGCTTCCCATCAGTTACAGAAACTCCCAGCTTCTGTCTTCTGTAAAATCAGCAGGCATTGATGAAGGATTAGTGAGGGATTTTAATTTAGCACAAATAATTGGATTAAGCTGGAATTTGCTTCCCGTTTTAAATTAGCCAATACAAATAGTTGGAGCTTGGTTTTGCACAAGCACAACAGACCACGGTGCCACATGGAGCTGATCAGGGCTGCTGATACATCAGCTCTTGGTTTCCTGATTTGTGTTTGTACATGATGGATGGTTAGAAGTGACAACCTCTTGCAGTGGCTTACAGACAAATGATATATTCAAATTAGATATATCTTATATACCAGTTAAACCAGACAAACTAAACCAATTGAAGCCTTGTCAACATGTGAGTACAGATTTGTGATGTCAAAATTCATTACATGATACCCTTAAGAATTCTCATGGATTCTCATTCTTCATGATTCTTGTGAAGTCTCAGGTCACATCCCTGCCAGAACACCTGGACCTGCCACATAACCATTGTTCCTTGAGATGTGCAACCCCTAGGTCCTTGTTCAGTCCATACTAATCACCAATCATACTCTACCAATCTTCTGCTCAAGGTCTGCGATATTTTCACGTCTGTAGATTTCAGTGACAGAGGAGAAGTTCCGTGTGTGTTTCTGGCATTAAGGACATTGTCAAAAAGCTGCTGATGGAGGGGCTGCAAGGAGAGCAGGAGAAATGCTGGGTGCAAAGTGCTTGCAGTAACCAGGATGTCAGATGCAGGAGGGGATTTCTCTGTTGGGGGAGCACTATTGTCACCCCCAGACTGTACCAAACAGGAGCAGAGAGATTTGTTTTACAGCCCAGGAGACACAGTGCATTCATTAGTGGTCTGTTCATGGCTATCTCATCTCTTTGCTGGAATCTTTCTTCTTCTAAAACTTTGCTTAAATCTCCTTGAAGGAAGATGTTTTTTTGTAGTACCAGGAGCCTGCTAATTTTTTCCAAGTAGCTTCAAAGCAGTGCCTTAAACAGTCTTATTTGCAGTCAGCATTTGTCCTGAGGATGAATTTTACAATGGGTGCTTTATAAAACTGTTTAGCTTGTGGAAGATCTTAGTTTTTTTATCTCTTATGCACCGCTTCATTAGATTTTTTTTTTTTTCTCTTATCATTTCTGTTTAAGGGTTTGTGAGCTGATCCCTTTATTTTTGGAAGAGAATACCAAATAAACAGTGATTAGCATGAAATATGACTCATGGCTTCCTAAAGGATGTGCTTTAGAACTGGTAAACAGTTGTAATTGCTGTTAGATGAAAGTAGCAAATTGAATACATTCTCGTAATAATTATAAAGAGATAGATAGACTATTCTTTCTCCCAAATCTAATTGGGATTAGTATAGTGTTCAGTTTTCCTAGTAGAGGATCTGTGTGAGAGTTAAATGTAGTTATAAATGTATTCATAAAAGCTGTATTTAAGTGGAAGAAAGCTGCTTCTACACAGAGGCCAAGGAGGTAACTATAGTGTGGGTTTTTTCTGAGGAGAAAGAATTGAGTATAATATTCTATGGCCTGGAGATGATCTCGCCTGGAGTGGTGTTACATATTTGCTGGGATTGGTGCCAAACTACTAAGGATTTGTTAACAGGAGACCCTAAGCATGAGCCTTTGAAAAATCCTGAAATCTCTTCTGTTTCTGCCAGTCATATCTGAGAAAGGGTAGGAGTAGGGTGTTTTTGCACTTATCACTAATTTAAATCAGAAGTCATAAAAGAAATAATAATACTGAGTAATTCATTACAGAAAACTCTATACTTCTCTTATAGCTGCATACTGTTTTACAGATTATTGGCTCCTCTGAATCCACTGAACAAATAAATCTTAGGGAAGAAGCCAGGATGTCTGTATGCTCTGGGCATTCGGCAGCAGCTCTGTGCAGTGTGTGGAGGTCTGTCAGAGAGATCAACCAAGGAGAGGTGTCAGGTCTGTTCTCACTTTTGCTTTGGCTAGGACTGGCTTACGGCTTTTCAGACATGAGTCTCTGCTGGAGCTGTCAGGTGTGCCTGCACTGACCTGTGCACTAAGCCCTGGGGATGCTCCAGAGGGATGGCCCCCAGCATCCCAGCCCTGGCGGGCTTCTTGTGTGGTGTTCACCTGAAGTGACAGCCAAGAGGAGGAGGAGGAGGTTCTCTGCCAGCATGCTGTCCCCTCAGTGCCAGTGTGACATCCTGCCACACTGCTCTGTGCACACGTGTTCTTCCAGCCAGCCTGGAGGTGGGCAGGAAGGGGCACAGGAGGGTTCACAGGGAGCTTTTCCTGCGCTTTGCCGTCGTTAAGTGACTGAAATTGCTTTCCAGCTGCAGGTGGATTTGGGTTCCCTGAGGTTGCCCAGCAGTAAATCACTGTGTCAGAGCCATGCAGGCAGCATTGATGTGATCAGTGCTGGGTGTTTCATCAAACAGCACAGGTGGGGAATGGACAGGACAGCAGGGCTCCTTCCCTCAGATGTTCGGGATGTCACCCATGGGGAGAAATGCCACATGTGCCTGTGGATTGCTGCCTTTTCCTAGTGCTGGCAGCACCCAGCTTATTCCTTTGCCATGCCAAACAGCGACCAGGGGCTCTGCAGTCAGCTTCTTAACAAGGAAATTATTTTAAAAGAGCCCGTTTTGTAGCTAAACTTAGTACCCTTGGATGCCGTCCAAAACTCTGCAGCAATAATGCAGCAAATACAACTGTTTTAAAAATACATTAAATATGCAGGTTGTCTCATGGTAGCTAAGTTCTTGCCGACAAAGAATAAGTGCAAAACACTAACTTGCATTGTGTGCTTATATGGGATGGTTAATCATTTGCAAATAAACATCTATGTGGGGAAAAAATAATAAAACAAACCGTCAAATCGCAATGTTACAGGAACGTGTTCTTGGCAAGAGCTCTTTCGCTGAAATTCTGACTCAAATCTGAGCTGTAAAATATAGGAATGGAAAAAGAAATGATAAGCCTGTTTTAGTTAAACAAAAGCAATGGATTCAGCGTTTGCTAGAGGCAGATTTTGAAGAGAAACTCAGGCTGAAACTAGCACAGGAATCCTAATTAGCGTGTTTTCCTAACAATAGCATCGTCTTTCCAAATGAACAGGGGCGTACAGCTGAGTAATTTTTAGCAGAGTGATGGTTTGGTTTTGAGGCACAATCTGATGAATCTGCACTTAGAGCATTCCCAAAAGTCTGTCCTGATGCGATTCCTCCAGATTTCACCTTCTTAAGTGCGTGTGTGAACACTGATTCACCTGAGTGTTCAAAAATAACAAAATAACAGCCGTCAGGCTCAAACTGATAGCAGGCAGATGATTCAGGTTTTTGAAGGTTATTTGTATCAAGGCACATATTAAAAAAAAGAAAAAATAGACCTCATAGCTATTAGTATTTTTTGTATATAGCTATTAACAGAGATTTTATCCTGTTTATCCTAAATAAAAGACCTCATAGCTATTAGTAATTTTTGTTTGTGGCTATTAACAGAGATTTTATCCTGTTTATCCTAAATAAAAGACCTCATAGCTATTAGTAATTTTTGTTTGTGGCTATTAACAGACATTTTATCCTGTTTTATCCTAAAAATACCACCACCAACCTCCAGAGAACTCTCCCACCCAACTCAGTTAAATGGGCTTGGGCTGAATGCAGCCTTTTAAAATGATTTAAGCAAACATCATGCAGATTTTCTGTACCATTTTTATGATACTGAGGTGAGGTACTGCTTTTTAATTAAACAGTGATTTGAGAGGAAATGGATATTTCTAGGCCAGCTCAAACCACATAAACGTGAATGTCTTGTGCAGATGTAGGTATGTGTTATTTTCAGTTTCTGCTATGGGTTATGTTGGCATTTGTAGCTTTATAAACATTTGCTGAGAGCTTATGGGTCAAGATCAGAAGTTGGGTCAGCAAGGGGAAGCAAGCAGAGATTGAAAGGGAGGAGTAAGATGAAACTTGCTCGAATAGCTGGAAGACTCCTTTCTGCAGTCTGAGCTCATGGTGGGGATTTGGACCACCTCAGTGCCAGCTGGACTGTAATCTTCTACAGCATCCCTGCAGCCAAACTAGGGAGATGGGGGAACTGGCTGGATCATCATATGCAAAGGAGATTGTTAAAGGTTCTGTTTCAAGTGGGATTCCTTTGGGGTGAGTAGAGGCACCAGTGCTGTTTAGCAACTCCATGGCTATAGAGATGATGAAAGCAAGGTATGGTTTTTTCCTTTTGTTCTGGGGATCCAGTTGCTTTAATTACTTTCTCAGCCTAGGTAACAGGTGCAGAGAGGGTATTTTCTAGTTTGTGTTTGGTTGTTTGAGGTTGAGAAGTTGCTTAGGAGCTGGGAAAAAAGAGAAATTTGGAAGTGACGGTGATCTGTATTCTTCTCAGACCCTTCTTACATCTTTGTAGTAATAAAAATGAGCAGCAGACTTGACCCCAGGCTCTGTGACCCAGGAGGAGCAGGGTTCCATCTCCAATATGGGAATATGTACATTGACTTCTAGAGAAGTCACAGTGAGCCCCTGATAAACTCCTATATTGAACTGCACCTGATTCCAGTAGGAAATGCACCCCTGTCTGCATTTAGAAATGCTGAGCTAAATTTTGGAAATCTGGTCTGTTGCAACTGGAGACAAACCTGTCAGCTTTGCTTTACCTACTTTTAT
Source organism: Thryothorus ludovicianus (assembly GCA_013397245.1). Lineage (NCBI taxonomy): Eukaryota > Metazoa > Chordata > Aves > Passeriformes > Certhiidae > Thryothorus > Thryothorus ludovicianus. The sequence goes on along the minus strand of VZTB01005564.1, from coordinate 282,564 downwards.
GTACCTTTCATTGAGGCAGTTTGAAATGCAGGTATGTTGTTAAGAGACTGACAAAGCACAAATGGCAATCTTCAGATTCAACCGATTAAAGGATTCAGAATCTGCCCACTGTATTAACAGTTCTCCCAACCAGAAGCCATTGTCTCTGTGGGTTCTGTGGGGTGACATAGGCTGGGTTATGCTGTTGTTTTATTTTGGTTTGGACCTGTGGTTGCATTGTGGCAAGAGGATGGTTATCTGGTAATCACAAGTATTATCTCTTCTTGTTCCAAGCCCAGTTTTCTGTGGCAAGAAGATGGCTGGTGGTAGAGCCAGGGTTTGAGAAAGGTGCCTGGCAGTGAGTGCTGCCTTAGAGAGCCTGGGGTGGAGGGAAGGCTGTGCTCCCCAGGAGGATGGCGACAAACACAGCATTTATGCAGGAGTGAGGAGCACACAGCTCATTCCCAGCAGTGAATCTTGAAGTGAAGCTGAAGTGCCTGGAAGATGCCTCTGTGTTTGGTGTGGTGTTGAGGTTTTTAACAGCCAAACAATAAAATGTAATGTTTGAAGGGAGCAGGAGTGGATTGATTTTTATTCCTTCAGAATGTTTTCTTGGCTGCTGTTCCAAGATATTAGAGTTGTGTGGGTTCTTTAGGGCTGTCTGGCCTGAATGAGCTTTTTTTACTGTAGGAACAATGACAGGAAAACGATTTCAGGAAAGGTACGTTTTAAATGCAGGTACCTTGATGAAGTTTATGCAAGTGCTGTATTATGACCTGAGCTTCTAACATTTGTTCAAGACCTCAGAGAAAGTTGCAAAAGTGCTCAGATAGGTCCTTTCACACTTTATTTGAAGTCTTGACTTCTCTATCAATGTGTTTCAATATGGACAGACAGCCACTGAGGCAGAAGGGAGGAAGAATAGGTTCACTGCCTAATTGGTGATATTTGCAAAATAGGAACCTTATTTTGTACGTTCAGCTTTGGCCTGGGCTTGGCTTCTGCTTTTCTGACACAACTTTTCTGTGTCCAGAAAGAACCTGCAGCAGTGCTTTCATGTTAAAATTTTTAGTTTAGACAAAATCCAGTTTTCTTGCTTGGAAGTCAGGGTTTTGCTCCCTCTGGGGAAGCCTGTTATCTGGTTACAAGCTAGTACATGATGGAGGCATGCTGGAGTGGTAGTACACTAAATGCTGCAGCTGTAATTGAACCACACCAAGCATCACCTGCTTTTAATTTATTAATGAGTTTGAACTATTTATAAGCAAGGAACAGCATGAAAAGAGAGGGCTTCTTTGTCTCTGAAAGGAAGTCCTATTACGGTCTAGGAGCATGCATTTATGTTGTATATTCTGATAATGAAAGGCTAGAAGGGTCTGGTGCTCAAGTGTCTGGGTAGGGCATCTGGCACCAGTGGAACCCAGCATCCATCATCATCTGAGCATCCTCAGCTTCCTCCTCATGAGGACACACTGCCTTTAACCACTTAATGGAATGTTAAAGTGGCTCCAGCCACGCTTGGGTGATTGGATTGAGGTGTCCATCACTGCCAGATACTGCTCTGCTCAGCTGACCCTGCTGCTGCTCAGTGGCTCTGACTTACAGCAACTTGGGGAGCATCTCCAGAATGGCACAGGACAAGCCATGGTGCTTTGTATCTTATGGTCTGGGAGGAATTGGCAAGGAGGAATTTTGTCCTCTCCATTTCAAGAACTTGCTGCAAACTGGCTGCTGACATTCGGTAAAGTGAAAAACTCACGGGTAATAGTATAGGTAGGTTTTGGTTTCCAAACAAGAAAATAAGATGAAGAAAAACAATGGTACGGATCAGACTTCAGGGGGGGAATAGACTGCTGTTAGTATTCTCAGATGTGGTTTGATCTCAAAGGAAAACAGATCCTCACTTCATCATTTTAAACCAATTTCATGCTTCGGCAGTTCTACCCACTCCTGTCGTCTCTGCACCATGGGTTGCAAATGGGACCCGTGCAACTTTGCAGGAGCTGAGGCATTGCTGTGACACCCTTCCTGCACTCAGCCCTGTGGGTTGTATGGAGCTGGAAAGGCCAAGCAGAGTTTCTTTTGATATCCACAAAATTGAGACCTTAAATTTGGCTCTTTAAAAGATTGCAACGTCTTATAAATCGCGTATTGGAGCAAAAATAGCGACTGCTTGTCTGACTTCAGGGATTTAACTGTGAGGCTGTGACCTCTAGAGGCTAAGAATAAGCAAACAGCTTTCCATCACTCCCTGCTTCAGCAGAGATGTGTTCCTGTGGTGAGACATTTTTGTAGCATCTCATGAACTCTTGTTTCACATGGTGATTCTTCTAACTTTGGAAATGTAATTATAGTGCACTGTAAATTTTTTACTTTTGGCAAGATTATTAGAGATGGCTGTTTTGTTTGCAGAGATCATTTTTATAGCTATTCTTAAACTCATACCTTAAGTTGGTAATGGACATCTCTACTTAGTAGTACTTGTGCCTAAAGTGCCACATGGATATTTTTGCACGTGCATGTTTAAGGGCACGTTACATTAGATTTAACTTTAAGTAAGCTCTGCTGCTGCAGTGGGGCCATTTCTGGGATGTAATAGGCAGCCACAATTTGTTGTCACTGGCATTGCACACCAGGGAAGCAGGGAATAGCTGCTCTAGCTGAAAGCACTGTGTCCAGTGTGGCTTAGCTTACAAGCTCAGATGGAGTCACAGATGGTGCTGCTGATATGGCCATGGGTCTTATTGCAAACAGTGAGTGCTGGAGCCTTGTGCTCCCTAAATAACCAGCAAAGTGGTCTTGATTCCTGTCTGTGGTGTTTGCAGCATAACATTGTGGGTTTTCTTTGGTGTATAATTTGATGTCTGAAGCTTTCAGTTGCTTTCTTGTCTGTTTTCAAGGTGTTAATGGGACAGTCCCCATGCTTGCCCAAGAATAAACAGAGAATTGCTAAATGGGATCAGGTCCACGGTGGTTCAGAGGGATGTGCAGACAGACCATAACCTAGACCCAGAAAGATAAGTTACTGCAAGGTCTGAAACCACAGTCTTTGTTCCAAAGAATATTGGATTTTTGTGGCAAGCCCAGAGATCCTGGTGATGCTCAGAGGTAGCAGATCCCTCTCTCAGACCCTGTGGACATCCTTGCCTCCCCTCTGCCTGCAGTATTGAGTTCTGCTATAACCTTACATGCTGGATGTGCTGGGAGGAGAAATAAAGTTGTTGGGTTTTGGTTTTTTTGGGGGTTTGAGGGATTTTTACTATTTAATAAAAGTATGTTGTCATTTCAGGGCTGTAGTTGCTCCTAGCTGACCTCTTTGCTGCCATCACTTGAGGTGCTGCAGACTGAGCTGGATGCCTGTGAATGTACCCCGAGGCTTCTCTTTCAGTCTGCTCTCTTTGCAAGGGGGAGGGTGGTAGAAAAAGGGAATCTCTGCATTTAAGAGTAGGGGCTCCAGTTTTAGTTGCTCTTTTGATGAATTCAGCGTATGCAGCCCCTTCTCCTTTCCTGATTTTGATGAGGAAGGACTTCCCCCTCTTCAAGGCTATCTGAGGTTCATAAGGAATTCAGTGTTCAGGGTGACATGGTGCAAGGGGCAGTACTTAGATGACAGTGCATACATTTTTCTTGAAACAAAGACTTTCCTTGCATAAGCAGTGTTGTGCTTGCCCTGTTGCTTCATGATACCCTCGTTCTGCTATGCTCTCGTCGTTTGGTAATTGACTAAATACAGTGGTGTTGATTTGGTGATCATTTTTCTTCTGTTCTCTTGATTTGTGCTTGTGAACCTTTCTACTGTCTGGGGTTTTTTCTTGGGTTTGATTTTTTTTGTTAATGATATTATCCTTTTGTTCTCAGTCTATTTTAAGGCTTAAATTGTTCAACATGCAGCAACAGGAGTTTCAAAGAGCATCACAGAAGGCCACTGTTTTCTTGACTCTCTCAGTCCAGATACAGAGCAGGATCTTTCACTTCCCTCTGCAGTCATGCTGGCCCCAGCACACCTGGAGTGAAGGTCTCCTCCCTGGTGGGGCAGGTGAGCAGTGTTCCACAGCAAGGCTCCATTGTGCAGTTTGGAGAGAGTCACACACAGATTGCACAGAGGATCTTGGAATAAATGGGCGTTATGGACTAAATAGGTTTATAAGAATTAGAAAACTGTAATGAATATCCAAAGAGCTTTGTAATGTGGTGTTGCCATGGAAACAGAGTTTGTACAGCACCTCATCATCTGAATTGTGCCAATACTGTCTCCTACTTCACCCAGTTGTAAAGCTGTTTTAAGCAGCTGAGAGCCCTTGGCTTGAAGTATTGTGGGGGTTTTCCAAGCAAGTTAGCAAAGAGAACACCCAGCTGGCCTGGAGTCAGCATGGAGCACGGGAACCTCTCAGTGCTTTTGTTTTGGGGTACATGGGTGCAGTGTGGCAAGGGCTGGGACCCCCCGGTGTTGCTGGTCCACCCTCAGCTGTACCAGCTCACCAGGTGGGCTTGGTGATGGCTCCTTTGATCCATGGGACTGCTGTCTGCAAGGAGCACAGTCTCCTTCTTCACACTGAGCACAGAGCCTGTGGCTTGGAGTATTAATGGCAGTGGTCATTATATCAGTATGTGCAAATGAGGCTGGGCATTTTCTCTGTGCAAATGGACCCGTGGAGAGATGCCTCGTTTTATTTTACAGACAGTGCTAAACCATGGTTTTCCCACACCCACCCTTTCTTCCCTGCCTCCACTCAGGCTTGGGGTGAGTGATGGATGAAGGAAGCAGCATGCAACTCCGTGACAAAGTGGGGTATAGGCATTCTGTGAAACGTGCTCCAAGTGCAATATTCCGCCTCCCAAAATAAACTGTGAAGCGAGCCCATTCAGGGGCAGGCTGTGAGAGCAAACATCTGAGGAAAATACAAAAGCTGCCTGGAGAGTCCCCAGGGCTGCGCTCTGTGGAGGGGCTCAGGGCACCACAGGAGCAGTGCTGAGTACCCAGGGAGTCTTTTTCTTAACAAAAATCACAGCAACCCCCCTTGTGCTACAGAGACTTAATTAAACAACAGCATGTGGTTCTTGTGCTTCTTGGTGATAACTGAGTGCCAGATGATGGGATGTGGCAGAGCTTTCCTCATGTAAGTACTAGTACTGTGCTGTGAAAATGAGACTGGCATTAAAAACAGTCCTCCTGATGAATACTGGTAGTTGAGTGCTCTGGGTTCTTATGTATGAAATTAAACATTGTGCGTCTGATGTAAAATGCTTGCAAGACAGGTAATTAATAACATTAGAAACTAATTAACTGGAAGTCTCGTGTATCTGATGACGATTACGTGAGCAGACTTGATTTGAAAATCATTCTGGATGTTGTAGAGAGGACTGGGGCTTTTATTGTCTCACAGCCTCCCACTCTCTCAGGTGTGGAGGGGACAAGCCCAAGCAAGGGTTTGGTGCCATTCTAGGCCTGTTGTGACCTTTCATCTTCCTCCCCTGGAAACAGGGATGAGCAAGTTAGCAAACAAGTTCATGCTTCCGTGTTTTCCAGTCCCAGTGATGAGGATCCAGTGGGAACTGGTGGCTGACACCTGGGAGGAGGATGTAGCAAGGCTGGCAGTGGGTCTGTGTTAATGAGATGGGGCCTGCTTTAGCCCAGTGCTCCCCTGTGCCCAGGTCACACCGAGTGACGTCTGCCAGGGCCACAGAGAGGCAATGCTGCACTTCCAGCCTAATTAGCAGCAAAACATCCTCCAGCACAGGAATGCTTTGGCTTCTGCCACATTCCTGCTTCCATCCAGCAATAGCAGCACAAGGGTGGATGGATCTTGGAGTGGTCATTACTCAGTGATGCCTTGTGGTCCCCATAATTCATTCCTAGAGAGCTGCTGCCTTGTTTCTTCATTGGATTTGGAATTGGTCAACTCAAGATGGATTTTGAGGGGGGAAAAACCTAGAGGTTAGCAACTCTGTGCTCTTGCTGTGCTATGCTCCAGCTCCCTTTTTAGTTGGCAGCATCATCTTCAGTCTTGGATGTGGGGTTTTGGAGATGCTGTGGAGGGTGGTAGGGATTGCAGGGAGGAGTGCAACAGGCTCAATCTGTAGGATTTGGGCATCTTGCTGCAGAGGGGTGATTGAATTGTTCCCTACCACTCCTGGCTGTGTGTGTCCTGTGTGTGGAGCAAAGATGTTTCAGGTGTAGGTGCTGCTTTTAATGCAAACCCCCTCAATATGAGCACTTGGAAACCCTGATGGAAAAGGGCCAGAGACCTCAAACCAGCAAGGCCATGGGGAAATGTTAAAAGGGGAAAAATGTAAGAGTGAGCTGTGTCTGCTTTTGCCTGGTTTGGAATGTTCTCCCAGCCATGCAGGATACCACAGGCTGCTCCCTGCACTGCCAGTGCAAAGTGTCAGCTTGAAGGTGCCAAGAGGGAGTGAGACCCTTTGGAGCTTTTTGTTGCCCTTCTGCCAGGTAGTAAACAGGGCTCTCTTCTCATTATTACTAAATCAAAACTCTATTGATTCCTTCTGTGAAAATCCAGTGTGACATAAAATGTTTTATTTATGCTTTTAACCTGGGCTTGCTGCAAAAATGCTGTTTTTGTAAATAAATGAAATTAAATTCATTGCCAAGCCAGAGGCTCTAAAAACAGTCCAGCTCTCCCTGGTGCCTCCTGGTCGATGGGAGGCTCAGTCATGCTGGCTGATCCCAGCAGAGTTATGGGGCTGCCTGCGAGCTGCCTTGGGCACTGCTGGTGTGGGAACAGGATCCAGATCTGTATGCAGTGTCAGGACCAAAGGCACTTTCATGTCCTTGTCTGTCCCTTGTCACTGCACTTCCTCCAGGAGCTCAGAAGCTACCAAAGTGCTAAAACACCTTTCCCTTCCAAAGAGTATTCCCTGTCTTCTCCAGAAGAAGAAAGCAAAATGCAAAAGGTTTTGAAAAAACTCCACTACTCAGCAACACATCTCTGCCCACTTTGCAGCTGTGTTCTGCAAAGGACATGCCAAAAGAAGGAAAGCAGGTCACTGATGCTGTGTGCTGCTGCTCTGCTCGTGGGCTGCCAGGGGAAACGACCCCACCATGGGTTTGGTGAGCAGGAATGTCCAGAGTTACTGGGAGCAGTTCAGACCCTGCAGCTGACTTGATGCAGGGGGCTCATGCAGGACACTGGAGGTGAAGGCAGTGTGGCACTGCTCGTCAGCACAGCGTTAGTTGTGATTGTTCCATGTGGTGATTAATATTGTTTGTTCAGATGTCTAACATTGCTATTAGCCCCACCAGGGTGTTCAGTGGTAGGGCTGTGGGTGCTTTCTTTCTGACAAGGAGTACTCAGCATCTCCAGCCTCCTGGGGCTCCCAGGTACTGCAGTGCTCCTGCTCCTCATCTCAGGAATAGTGCAAGGCAACCTGCATGGCTTGACCTGTGCTGCTCTAGCTAATGCTTTGGTTGAACCTCTCTTAACAGGAATGAATTTTGAACCAGAGAAGTGGCCCATGGTTAAAACCCACTGTGATGTGCCAGATGTCCTTAGCTGTTATAAAACCATCACTGATAAGTTATCTGGGATCATGTCCCTTGATTAAGACCCTGGGATAGGAGACAAAATACATCCCCTGGTGCTGAAAGAGAAAGCTATTGATTTTTCTTCCACTGGGTGAGATTGGTTTCTGGGTTTTGATGGATGACAGGTTGAAGTGTAACATAATCCCCAAGCTATGGGGGTTTGGTGCTCTCTGGGACCAGTGCCATCTTATTCCCAAAGCTATCAGGACTGTCAGGCTGCTCCACAGTGTATCGCTCCACAGTGCTGCCCTGCTCTGGCCAGAGGAGAGGGAGGCATCCAACAGCAGCTTTGCAATGAAATGTTTAATTAGCAGAACATTTAAATGTGAGCATCATACTAAAAAGCTGGGGCTGAGAAGTACTGTGGCTCTCAGGGGAGGGGAAAATCCACTAGATATAAGGAAATAGGCTGTGCAGTGTCAGCAGCTTTCTCTGGTCGCCGCTCCATCCAAGGCCTGAGAGGAGGCTTTGCTTCCTGCAGGAAATACTGGCCTATCCCACTCCCCTGCTCAGGTCTGCTTCAAGAGTCCACTCGTGGCATCTTCCCCTCTTCATCCTCTAGGTTCCAGAAATGAGGAACATCAGGACCATGGTGCTCTCTGTAAGCTGGAGGCAGCTACACAAGCAGTTTGGGGAGACATGAGTTGCTCCTGGTACCTCAGGGGTTTTGGGCTGTGGCCCAGTGCTGAGCAACCTCAGCACTGCACCCCTCTCTTCAGGTGGGCTCAGGACTTGGAGCCCTGGAGGGCCCAGGGAAGAGGTTCTGGGTGGGCAAGTCCCTTCAGAGGCATTTTTGATGGGGCTTCTACCACATGGCTGAACATAGTCACTTGGAGAGGTTTCTGGCGGAAAAAGAATCAGAGAATTGGTACCAAGCCAGGTGAACTCTGGTGAGAACAGTTTCCCACAGTTCTTCATCGTTTAAAAACAATTTCTTTAGACAAAGTTACTTCTAAGGCTTCCTGATTTTTATCAGGAAACCAAGCTGACTTTTTCCTGGTTTTAAAACTAAAACTGGAAGAAGAAAAATAGCTTCTGGCAGTAAGTGCTTGTCATGGGAAAGCAAAACATAGAGGTGCAAGAGATGAAGCTGCAGTAGGTGTGTGCCAGGCACCCTGACACTTCCAGCAGCCCATGCCTTGGTGGGCAGAGATGCTGGACCACTGGCATCCAACCCAGGTAAAGGGCTGCTACCTCCTCACCTCCAAAAACCTGTTCTTTGAGAGGGGCAAAGCTATTGACAAACACATCAGGGAAGACACCAGGGAGTTTACAGAGCAAGATCAACTGCATGTTGGTTGCTGCTTCATGCCTGGAGGCAGAGAGCTTCAAAGTGAATTATATGAGTATCTCACGTCCATGCCGCGAGGGTGGCTGCTAGAAGGAGCCTTCTTGCACTCCCTCCCTGGCAGCCCTTCAGGCAAGAGCAGAGCTGGCTGCAGAAGAAGCACTAATTCAGCCTTGGGGCAGCAATGCTGTGGCCAGTAACAACAGCTTGGCTGGACATGGTTGAGTGGAAATGCTGAAGCGTAAGAGAACAGGGGAAAACATTGCACTGAAGATGCATTCTCACTGTGGTGTCAGGCTGTGTCTCCCTGGGGGGGTTCCCTGGCCTTCCCTCCCATTCCCACACGTGTACCCACACGTGTACCCATCCAACAGTGATGTGTGCTTTCTGTTATTCCAAGGCTTCTCCTTGGACACCCCTGTCTGCCCTGGGCTGAGGATGGAGCAGGGCTGCTGGCAGTGATCAGGACTCTGCTGTGGCAGTGAGGAAAGCCAGCCCCAGGGCATTTGGGGCAGGGAGCAATGCCAGGGGTGGCTGCATCCTGCTCAGCACTAAGGTCCTGTGGCAGATCCCACTGCCCTGAATGCTGAAGCCCTCTCTGCTGAGGAGCTCTCCACAGGCTTTATGCTCCCACAGGGATGCAGAACCCAGCAAGGCCTGACTTGGCAAGGTCTGCCTTTGCCTCTCTTTTGGCTATCAGAGGTTTCACCTTTTTTTCCAGCACTGCTCTTCTGCTGTATAAAATCTTGATGTTTCCCCCAGTGGTGGGAGATGTCTCCAGAGGGCATCTGGAGTAGAGGGCTTAGGTGATCCCTCGCCCTGGGCTGTTCCTAAAACGTTTAAGGGACCAAAAGGCAGGGCTCTCCTGCAGAACCAGGAGCAACAGGCGTCGGAGGGAAGAGCGCTGCAGCAAGACCGCATCCACTGCGATTCCCTGTGCGCTCTGAGACACTGTCTTGATTTCTTTGTGAATTATTTAAAATGCAGGAATTGCAAACAGAAGTATGGCTGGTTTTGTTGTGTGCACAGGCTAGATTAGAGCAGGAAACTTCATTACAATGAGCTTAGAAGTCTTCAAAGACTTGGATATATTTTTCCCTTCATTGATAAGCAATATTGATTTCAGCAGTAGTTCCCTGCTGTGCCTGGCCACAGGAGTGTGGTACTCCTGCAGACCCAGAATTGTGCATTAGCACAAAATTGTGCACTTAGTGTTGAGCAAACTATTTTTTTTTTCCCGCAGGCTGTCAATTCACTTGTGGGAGAGAGAGTTCAGAAGATGTTTAAAGGGGAGATGTGTATTTTTCTGTGTCTGGTAAGACCATTAGAGTTGCTGCATCATATTGCTGCCCCTCATTCTGGCTGCCAGTGTGCTGCTCATCTCAGTGCAGAGAAAAACAGGTTATCTCAAGCCTACCCTACTCCTGCAGAGAGCTCTTCCTATGTTAAAGGAGTGTTTTCCTGCTGTCTCTGTGCTGAAAATGATGCTTTAGGTAACATGCTGCTTCCAATGAAATCTTTCTGCTTTTAAAAGCATAACATTTTATCACATATTGTGGTGCTGCGAAAAAAAAAAAGCAAAATTTCCTCCTTTTTACTGACCAACTAAATGTAGGATTTTGCTGATTTTTGAAAAGGGATTGAGCATCCTGCTACCAAGAAAAGCATCCAGGTGCCAGTGACAGAAAAGAATATGATTGTCTTAAAGGGGTTAGGAGAGACAGGAGAAAGAAATGCATCTCTAGCCCACACTGGCTCTTGACATAATTAAGGCAGGCAGCTGACAACGCTGAGCTCGTGGTGTGGAGTAAACCAGACTGATGAAAAGCCATGGTTATAAACGTTTCCATTATGCAGATATATGTGTGAAGATTTATCCTGATCAGCTATTCCTCCTATATCCCATCAGTGGCACTCACCCAGGTTTGGTGATACAGCCAGGCAGTGTGTAGGGCTGGGGTCTGTGTGCCTAGAGAAGATACAGCTCTCATGGTTCACACACAGTGCCACTGCTTTTTTGCCTGCTTGTACTTCTTACATTTTTTGGAAACAAGACGGAGGTTTACAAAAATTAGTGCTCAACTTCCTTTGCTGCAGAATGCACTTCCCTTTGTCGTGATTCAGAAGTTACCCAGGTAAGTATCACTAAAATAGGGTGTACCTGATAATATCAGGTCATAAATACCCACACCTGTACATCTGGGTGCTGGAGTGTTGACTGCACTGTGGAGAGATGTGGGAGGTTCTCCCACTGGATTCCTGTGAGTTAAGATCTACAGAGTTGGGATTGCAGGAGCATTTTGGAGGTGTCTGCTGATCAGCTGTTAATGGGCTCAGCCAAGTTGAAATTCAGCCTCTTATTTGAGCTCTTGGACTATTCTCAAAGAGATTTGAGTTCTATGAGGATTTAAGCTCAAATTGGATCATGATTTGCATGACTAATAATGTGTGTATGATGCTCCACATAGCAGCAACCATGACCTGAGCTCACACGCAGCAGCTTCTCCCTGTGAAATATGTTTGACTGTAACATAAAAATCACAGCAATGAGGGAGCAGCAACTTCTTTTGTATCTTAGAGTTGTTTGGATGCACTTGAATCACATTGAATTTTTGGTTGTTTTTTTTCCATTTTTCATTTCCAGAGTGACAAAGACCCAAATGTTTTATAGCTGGAAAGCCAGATGCCAAAAGCTGTATTGTATTTGTATAAGAATATACAATATCATGAGTTGTGTCATAAAGTCACATAAAGCCTCTGAATCCTAGAGGCTTGATTTTCTTCTCCTTTACTCACTTAAATCCAAATTAACCCTGTTCAGCTGCTTCAGGCTGGCATGAGATGGGCTGTTTCAATCCTGAGGGGGCTCTCATGTTTGCACAGGGTTTGGAAATGCCACGCTCTTGGATGCTCCTATCTGCATCCAAGTTTCTTTGGCATTGATCTTGCCCTTCTGCCACTCGCAGATCCAGGCTTGGAGTTTTATCGTTGGTTTTGGTTAATTAAAAATTGGCTTCACTAGTGCATGATATGAAGTGAAAAGCACATGCACTTCACACCGTAGTTGCTAAATATTTCATGTTATCCCTGGATTTTTTCAGTATTTTTGGATTACCTTTGTAACTTAGTTATTATGCAGGCAGCTGGAGGGGATTAGAGCCCTTTTTCTTCTGTCCCTTCAGCTAGCTTGTTCTTTGCAGTCAAGTTGTGAACAGTTCTGTTTGTTTTTCCATCTTCTCTCAATGAGAGGTGGTGATTAAATAGAATTATGATGATGATGGAAATGTTGACAGCCGACAGTGAACATTGATGGCAAAGATCAGTAGCAGGCGTTTTGTACCTGGAGTGTACTAAATCAAAGGAAATAATTAAGAGCAGTTAATTTAAAGTTGAGTTGGGTGAAGCCAGGAAATACTGGAGTCCTTGCAGCCTTTTGGTGCACTTCAGATTGGCTGCAAAGAAGGTTTGGGGAATGGATGTGCATCCTCTGCAGGTACAGGTCAGGTCCCAGGGAGCTGAGGGACAGCAACCAATTGCAGCTTCACCTTTAGAGAGCTTTGTCTCCTGTTTCTGGCTGGTGTATTTTGAGGCCAATGCTTCAAAGTCCACTTTATCTTTTATTCACAAATGCTGATGTGTTTAAATGAATGGTGCAGTGCAGTTGCTATAAATAAGCAAGTGTCAATATGAGGCTTTAGCAGATGAAAGGCTCGTTGAGGGGAGCCAGCCCTGATAATGGCTCTGCAGGTTCCCTCAGAAGTCTGCAGGACAAAGCAGAGGAATCAGTTTTGTGATCTCGTGCAGGAACTTTCTGATCTTGGCGGTGCTGCTTGCTCTGTGCAGCATGGGAAATAGCAAAATAATGGAGAAACCATTTATTGTTATTCTTGTGGAAAGATGGAGGAGGACTGGCAGAGGTGGTGTGATATGATAAACTGGTATTTTATGGGAACATTTCTCTGTCTTAACCTCTCTCCTGCAGCTGCAGAAGCCTGTAGCTGTCAATCCAAATCAGTTCTTTCAGCTATCTGCTGAGCATCCCGTGCCTGCAATAATTTCTCTGGTTTTATTTGTAAAAGTAAAGTAGCAGCGAACTCTTCCAACCTCACCCCCACATCTCTCACCTTTGGCTCTTGGGGGTGTGTGTATGACACACCTTGTGCCAGAAGATAAATGTTCTAATAGCAGATGCTGCGTGTCAGGGTCTCTGGACATGGCAGGGAAGGTCTGGATTTAAAAATCCATTTTAAAATTCTGCCTTACTGTGGCCCTGCTGAAACTGAGGTTTGGCATAAGAGCTTGGCATGCTGTTGCTGCAGAGAGACCCACTGGAGGATGTTCTCCATAGGAAGTCTCTTTTCTGGTTCCCCAGTGCTTCTTTCTTGTGCATCAGATTCAGGATGATGCTGTATCTCAGCATCATTGCAGAATAAGGCCTTACTTGCATGTGGATGCTGCAACCTCTCTCTGAGAGTTGGCTCAAACAATGCATCAGCCAGTGGAATTGGGGTGGCATCACTTGGCCCTGTGCTTTGGGGCAGGCAGGTTTGGGCAGAGAAGTGACCAACATGCTGTGGACAAAGCCAGGGGCCAGCTTCCAGCATCCAGGGGCATATCTTAGTGTTTTACTTTGTTCAGCTTATTTGCTGGGAGCTCAAAAGAATTGCACTCAAACGAATTTCTCAGGAAGAGACTTCCTCCTTTGCAGACAATCCTCCAGGTTTCTGTTGGGTTTCAGCTGGCTCCAGGCTGGCTCTGTGGGGCCAGGCATGCAGGGCCACTGGTGTGTCCCAGTGCCTGTGGAGGCACCAAAGGCTGCTGCCACAGATACGGGAACAAATAGTTTGTTCAAGGCATTGGCTGCAATTTGAAGGCTGTTTCCTGCAAGGACAGTGACTTTCCTTCTACATGCAGCACCAGTTGACAAGGTTGTGTTTTATTTTCGTGTCTGTCACCAAGCCAGACAGGCTTGGTGGTGTTGGTGCTTGAGTGCTCCAGCTGGGATGCAGGACTCTCATCCTCTGGCATTTCTAGGGGTATCCTCCTCTGTTAAAATGCTGTTGGCATAGAGATAAATTTTCTTAACGAGGAAACTGATCCCTTCCCCAGGCCAGGTTCTGTTCCTGGCTATTTCACAAAAGTAATTTGGCTTCAAATTATGGAGAGATTGCCTCCTTTTTGGAGGTTTGTGTCTTGGCTGTCCAGCATGGTCTGTGGGTGAGTGTAATGAGCCACTGGCCACTGCTCGTTTGGGACTGCCCTGAAGTCAGCAGCTTGCTTGTTTCACTCCTGTTTCTGCCTGTTTTTCTCTGCAGTGATTGTTCTTGTTCCCAGTTTTTACTGGGCCACAATTTCACATTGTGCTTTGCTATTCCTTATGCTTATTTTCCCCCTGAATTTTATTTTTAATGGCAACAGGGCTATGATGATGGCTGTTTTCTTTCCCCCTGCTGTAATAATTGGTACTTCAGGAGAACTGAAATAGGCAGCTCTGCCTTCCTGCTGGATTGCTTAATGCATTTTAATTTAATTAATTACATTGTCCGTTTTGGTAACATCACGAACGAGGCACGGGAAGTCAAGGCCTGGAGTGGTGCAGGCTAGCACAGCCTTTTAGTGCTTTAAAAAGGCTTTTGTTAGAGGTGTGTGTTGTTGTTTTCCCTCAGTGGTGGCTCCATTAATGCTGTAGAACTGCAGTGGGGCTGAGATGGTGTTCCTGTTCTGGATGCTTGGATTTGTGCTCTCAATGTCCTTTTTTCCAGCCTCTTGAATGGAAAACAATCCTGCAGCAGTGCTCTGCTCTGCTTTCACAGGATGAAACTTGAGCTTGCATCTCCAGCCCTGCTTTGCTGAATGCTGAGATCCTGGGGGTCTTACACTTCACCCTCTTCACCCCATCCCCGAAAAGTGCTCAAAGGGAAACCCCAGAAGTCTGGAAGCCTAAACTGTGGTTAACATTCCAGCAAGGCACCTGCTCAGCCTCTCCACTAAAGTACTCATGGCTGCAATCTTTAAAATTGCTGCCCAGAGTGGAGAAAACAGATGGACAAACAGAAACCCTTACTTTAGCGGATTTGATCTTCCATCATTTGGCAAGAGAGGAGCTGGCTGCAGTATGAAATGTTACAGCAAGCAGTGCTGTGATAGATCATCCATCAAAATACTTGTCCCATTAATGGCTACAGCCATTTTTCTTGCTGGTGGTTCTGCAAAGGAGAGAGTGGCCCGTTGTCCTGGAATCATCACCCTCCCAGACTGGCAGAGCAGTGCTGGGATAGGACCAGGGATGCTCTCTAGGTTAAACTCTGTTAGACTGAGATAAAGATCATGTGCAAGACTTGCTGGCTTACAGACACTGCAAAGATGTCTTCAAAGAGGGGTGAAACCAAGCAAAGACCAAGGAAAAATGATTGCACTTCCCAAAGTGATGGCTTGTAAGGGTGTGGTATGACAGCAGCAGTACAGAGTGTTTCATGGGACAGCTGGTGGATGCAAGGCTGGGAAAACGTGGCTGGCAAATTAAACTGCTTGCAGCACAGGGGAGGGCAAGACCTTTGTTTTGCAGGAGTTGCTCCTGTGCAGGTCAGGGAGAGCTCCTGAGCTTCCTGTGCACTTGGGGATGGGGAGGGAGAGAGCATCCCAGCCTGCTGACGAACAATCCAGTGGAGACTACAGCACATGGCTCACTTAGTTTATTAAAGCTTTGAGATAAAGGATCAAACTCCAATTTAACTTTAAAATGGGATTCTCAAGAACTGTTGGGGTTGGACTTATCAAGTGATGCTGCATAATTCATTGCTGATTTTTATCACATCATTTAAACATAAAAAAAGTTATCAGAGAGTCAGGCCAGGAAACTTAGCTGTCGACAGCAACCTTCTCCTTGACTCGCCCTCTCTCACACCAGCCAGACTTGCTGACTGCATCCAGCAGGCAAGGCAGAGTCCAGCAGAGCTGCAGGAGGGGAGAGGGGTGTGGGGTGGGTTTTGTGGTGTAGCTTGAGCAGAGAGATGAAGGGAGGCTTGAAAATGATGGTATGCTCAATCTCAGCCTTATGTCCCGCAGAGCAGAGAGCTGGGGTGCTGTGGTGCTGTCCAGAGAGGTGTAAAATACAGCCAGCATTAGCACATTATGGCAAAAACACAGCCCTTGGTGCTGGCTGCCTGCCGCTTCCCGTGGGGGCTGTAACTGATGGAGCCTTCTTGCAGGGAAACTTCATAAAACATACATTTTATTGCTTTGCTTTCAGGGCCTTGATACTTTGGGAGTTAGCACTTCTCCTCAGACCCAGTGACGCTCAGCCTGTGTTTTTCTCACAGTGAAATGGCTTTCAGAGGTGGTCAATAATTCTTCTGTCCAGATTTTTGAAGCTTTACCATTGTGGTGCACAACAATGGTTTCTTTGTTTTTCTTAAACCGTGCTTGTCCTTGGGAAATTCACACAGAAAGTTGTTCTGTGTGTCCTGGAGCATCCCATAATCTAAGCTGGTGTGTGTTTGCGTGTTGTGCTGATGCTGTTGGTTGTTTTTGGAGGTGAGGACAGCGAGAGGGCAACAGAGGAAAATATTTGATTGCAGTATTAAGTGTTTGTTCCTGACTCATTTAATAGGAGTTAATTTAGATTTGCCATGATTTAACTTAAAAAAAAATTAGCTGCACTTGAGATGTTAAAAATAGTATTTCTAATTGCAATAGCATCTGGCAAAAATCCTGGTGTTATAAGTAAAGTCAGACTTACTCCTACGCCGTAGGTGAGGTTGAGTCATGGAGGTAACAGGTTTTTAGTTGAGATGAAAGTAATACATTTTTGTGTCTGCCAAGTCCAGGTCATGTGCCATGGGTGATACAGAGCATTCAGAGCTCTGGGTAAAGGCTTGGGGCTTGTGTGTGAAAATGACTCAATAATGCAAACAGCCATGTGTACCCACAACACCAGGTGATTTAATGACCAGACATTTTTCATTTGGATTTTAATGCTCTATGAGGTTCGGTGTGTTTTCTCCTCCTGGATGAGCCCTGGTCTGTGGCAAGAAGCCTCAGCAAGCTTGTATGTGACTTGCATGGGTGTTTTTTGTTTTCTTTGCAGTCTTCTGAAAAAAAGAAAAATTAAAATTCTACTTTTCACAATTCTCAGGGGTATGCCCAGAAGTTCTTCTCCATCCTGTTCCTAGGAACTGATTGGGAGAACCCTCAGAGCAACCCTTTTGCCTCTGTTACAATTGCATCCAGGTGCTGAGTGCTGTTCTCTGTCCCTGCTCAGTCAGAGCTGCTGGGACCCCAACCAGCAGCAGCAAGGTTTAAAACAGAATCATGGAATGGTTTGGTTTGGAAAGGGCCTTAAAGATCATTTTAAACCCCCTGCCATGGGCAGGAGCACCTTCCATTATTCCAGATTTCTCAGAGTCCCGTCCAACCTGGCCTGGAACACTTCCAGGGGTGGGGCAGCCACAGCTTCTCTGGGCACCCTGTGCCAGTGCCTCACCCTCAGAAGGAAGAATTTCTAATTTCTTCCTAATATTTAATCTTTTATGGGCTCTGATGCTCAAACCCCTGACCGCTGGGTTTCCTTATGTTCCCTGGGCTGCTCCAGCTGCTGAGCCTGTCCAGCTGTGATGGCTTGGAGCAAAGCAGTGATGCTGCTCTCTTCACCAGACCCACTGCACTGGCCAGGGACTCACTCCTCACCCCCCAGGTTGCTCTTCCTGCTTTCATTTGAGCCCCTCTAAATGCACAGAGTGCTTCCTGGGAAGGAAATCTCCACCGGTGTTTATGAAACTTTGTTTTCATAAACTGCTGGTTGTTCAATAGGGCATAAAACAGCCAGTATGAGACAGTTATTTGCTCTACAAAATCATTCTGCTCCCTAGCTCCAATTTTACACAGCGCTTGCTGCATTTCATTTAGTTCTCTAAGAAATGTGACACAGTAGATTAACTATTGATAGCAAAATACGGAGTTCCTGTACAACTGTCACTTAACCTTCCTCCATCCTCTCCCTTTTAACCCCAGATGATCAAGTAGTGCCAAATCCTGTTGCTCCTGTGATGAAATAGGTGCTAAAATACCTCAATGGAGAGAAATTTTAGAAGGATGTTTTAGACATTTCTGCTGTTTTCTGTCTTCTCAAAGCTAGTATCAAACTACTGATGTCTGAAATGACTGTGAATTATTTTCTTCAGCCTAGGTAGTAGCATCTCCCTTAGTGACTAGTCAGCATCCAGCACCTTCAGCACATAGAATTATTGGCATTGTCAACATAAATTACCATGTATTAAGTAAATAATGCATAATTAATGTCATGGCAAATAATTTATTGTGCAGCTGATCGGGAAATACTTTTGAAAAAATGAAAGTAAATAGGTTGAGGAAACCACTCAGAAGATTTGATTTTTTTTAATTAATTTATTTTAGCTCAGAAAACTATCATTGAGAAGAAGAAAATCATTTGACCAAATCCCTGCTTGTTTTTGTACAGGGTGAAAGGCTCCTCTTGTCCCCCAGCATCAGTGTTTCCCCCATGGTCTGTGCCCCACGCTGAGGATGATGTAAAGTAGGTGATGTGGGAGCTGGTGGCAGCCTGGGCTCACTGGTCAGTGTGGAGGCACTTTGTCCCACTTGGCCACTGCATTGTCCCACCATCCACATCAGGGTGCCATGGGGGACCACCTCTTAAAAAAACATACCCAAAAATGAGTTCTGGAGTGGATGCAGACCTCTTTGAGCCTTTCAAATTGCCACAAAGGTGGCCAAGGGGCTGTGGTTCAATACCTTCCTGCAGAGAAAATCACTTCTGTTAAAGAGCTCTTTAATCTAGTGCAGGATCCATAGCAAGAGCCAGAGGCCAGAAGCTGAATAACCTGGGCTTGATTTCCTTGCATGGCTGTGCTTTAACTCTCAGTACAAAAAGTGCAGCAAAACAGGGGAGAGAATAAATACTGATGCAACCTCAGAGCTACCAGGGTGCTCCTGATTTTTCTCCAAGGCTTCCTTTTTCTGCTTTGAAATGGATAAAACTCAATTTTATGTGTTGGATCCTGGGATGGGGTGGTGTTTGCAGAGCCCCTGATGCAGCTGATGCTTGCAGAGGTGGAAATAAAGCAATGGCAAGGAAGGATGAGCAGTGGGGACCAGGATCAGGAGTCGTGGATCGTGTGTTTTGTTAAGGGCTGGAACAGCTCCTTCGCCAGGGCACTGCTGTGTGTGGGAAGCTGCAGGTAACAACAGGAGCATCACAGCCTCACACAGGGTCAATGTAAACATTCTAAATTGTTTTCAGACATGGTTTGTGCAGAGTTGGTGTCAGAGGGGAGGCTGATCCCAGGGAACAGTGGTTGGAAATGAATCTGCCTGCTTGCACAGCCCCTCTACCTCCCTAGGTGAATAAAGTTTTGCAACTTTAAGTAACAGTCCTGTGGAAGTCTCAGAATTGTGAAGGTGTGATTTCATCCCAGTGCCCTCACTGCCAATTCTAGTGAGAGCAGTGTAATCCCAGAGGAGGAAGCATCTAAGAACAAACAAGTCACCACTCAGTCTCAGTGGAGCACTTTACTTGTAAAATATTTTTTACCAAGAGTGATGCAAAGTAAATCAAGAAATGGGCCAATCTTCCTGTGCCAACTGACTTTTGAAGTGGTATTGAAATAAAAGCTCTGTACTTGTAAGCTGAGCAAAATCACTAGCAATTACTGCAACACAATGATTTTGGTTTCTTTCCCGTGCTTTTTTTAGGGGATCGAACAATGTTGTTTAGAAAAGGATGCATTCACAGTGAATAAGCGAAACCTGGGATTAGTAACTTATTGTTGCTCATGGGAGAAGCTTTCTTAGGCCTTTTGGCTTGGGAGCAGGAAGAACACAGCCTGCTCCATGTAAGGCTGCCTCTGTACATGATTTGACCCCGAGCTGGAAAAGGGATGCTCCCTACAGAGCAGGAAAGTTTCCTCTGGAATTCTGGAACATACCAAGGCAAACTGTCTTGACATGAACATCTCTTTGGTGGTGGCTACTTGTGTGCAGGAGTCATTGCAACTCAGATGAGTCTGTAAGAAGCAACCTTAAATAAATTTTATAAATAAGCAAATAGTGGGCAAGGCCTTCAGAGAATAACATTTTCAAAAAAGGAGGGTTTTGACCAAGTTAAACCTAGTTATTTGGAAGGCAAAGATCAAAATTTGATTTCTGGTTTTTAGGGACCTCCCTTCCTCATTAGAGGGCCAAGTGTAATTTCAGGCCTGTTTGACCTTTTAGCTTGGAGAAAGACAACCTTTATACAAGATGCATGAGCACAGATCTTTGAAACGTGGGAGAAATGGTTTGTTCATTGAACATGCAAACAAATTACTTGCTCCAGCCTGGAATTTAAAACTGACATTAAGCTCTGAGAACATCCATATTTAATTACATCTAAGGGCCAGAAAACAATATATAACCTTAAAATGGTGTAATTAAAAGTGAAGCCCTTAAAAGTGAAGGAGTTTACTGTAATAAAACCCTGGCTTTCTGCTCTGTGGAGATCCAAAGACCTGTTAACTACAGCAAATCATTTTCAGCACACATTTCTTGGTTGTATTTTGGGACTGGCTTTGGGTCTGGATGTAAGCTTCTGCAAGAGGTGGTTTGGAAATGTATAGCAGGAATAACCTCCCCCCCTGGCATGGCATTTTTGCCCTGAGTAGCATCTCTCTCATGGGCACCAGTGGCAGGTGGGCAGTGGCTCTCCTGGGGCAGCTCTCCCCTCTCCACCTTCATCTCCTCCAGAGCAGTGATGCAGAACACTGACCCTCAATGCTTTTTGCCAAATGTTTAATGTTCTTGCCATCCTGATTTTACTAGTGCACATAATCTCCAGCTGGGATGGGCAGTGACTGAGGGAGGAGTAAAATTGTTTTCCATTTTTTTGTCATTTGAGGATTTCCCAGGGGATGAAGACTTCTAAAATAAATACATACTTGCGTAATTAATTTTAGTAGCCCTGGCCAAGTTATGTTGCTTTGCTTATGGTTTTGCATTTCTTCTTTTTGTAGCCACATTTTGTCCCACTCTGCCCCAAAACATTGCCATTCCAGGCAGGAAGTTGGACTCCACCTTGGCAGTTTGCCATCTGCTGTTGGAGGTGGCAGCATAAAAAATTATGGAAGCAATCTAGTGGTAGCCCTTTGCAAAACCGACTGTAAAATGCTGAACTGTAAAACCCTTTCCTCCTTTCAGAAGCAAGGCCGGGGTTATTAAACACAAAATATTGCACATTAAAACAGCATTAATCAGCTTGACTGGAAAAAAATATCTCTTAAGAATCTTACAAACTCCAAATGGACGCTAAGGTTTGTAGCTTTGTCCTTGACTTGCTCTGTTTCACTGTGTGCACAGTTTGTCCAATTTTTCAAGATCTCTGTAAATGCAAACTCTTGACTGAGAAAAACAGACAAATTGGAAAGTGTTCAGGCTATTAAAAATTAGCTCAGACTGTGGTATTCAGTGACTAACTTTAAATAATTCTTAATATTCAATTTTCTTGTAATATTTTTTCCTGGCCTTGTGGCATACAAAGTTTATGTTTCTGGAGAAACTGATTTTACAGAGGAAGGTGAGTGCGTGCTCTGTCTTGTGCCCAAACCGAGTGATCGCGTGTGCCCCCAGAGCTGTTTCAGCCCATGGCTCATTCTAGGGAGATGTGGCATTCTGCAGAGGCTGCAGAGATGGCAGAATAACTGGTCTGTGTCAGAGGAACCTGCCTGTAGACTGGGAATATTGCACTGCTTGCAGTATTGAAGCACCCTGCAGCTGCCTTTGGCTGGTGCCGCTCACGGTGCTTGGGCAGAGAATTGCACATCTGCGTTTCTGGGCTGCGGGATACGCATGGTGGCATGGGCTGCCTGCGGATGCATCACTCTCTGCCTGCAGTCAGAGGATTTGAGAAGTTGGAAGGGATCTCTGGCCATCTTTTCAGTCCTTTCTTTGTAGCAGAACCCACTTCACAGTCAAGTCAGGTGGCCTGCAGGAATTGCAAGGTGATTTCTGCTTTTGGGGAAAAAATCCGCTTATGGACATGGACATCCCGCGCTTGGACAAGTGACTCATCACATAACCTGTCATCAGAAAGAAATTATTTAAACCCTCCTGCTTAGAAATGTCCCTTGCTAAGGTAGGCAGGAAACACTTTAGGAGAACCAACTGCAGAATGTAAGACTCTTTAATCTCTGCGGAGCTTCAGGCAGAAATGTATTTCACAGGGAAGGTGCGCTTGGATGAGCGTGAAGTCTGCAATGCAAATCACGGTGGCACTGGAGGGTGTGTGAGGGATGGAAATGGCCAGGCTTTGCTCAGCTAATTCGTGCTGTGGATCAGGAGAGCTGCTCCTATAAATACAGGGAGCTGAGTGCTTTAAGGACCAGTATATCAGCTGGCGTGGCATGGTTAACATTCGCATAGGCAATAAACACCATTTGCTGAAGATTTGTTCAGCAGTTCTCATCATCAAATCCACTTACTTTAAAAAATGTGATTGGTACCTTGGTGAATACATTGCTGGGGGAACGTGCCTTCATTCTCGAAGAAAGTGGAAGAAATATCGGAGTCACTGGTGTTTATCATTGCAATCCAGCAGTAAAAACAACATTTGGGGGAAAACATGGGAAATGAGCATTAGCAAAATGCGTGTTTATGGTTTAACAGCTACTATAAAAGAATAATTCAAAATGTAGTTTGCTAATGGCTTTCAAGTACAGTGTTCATCCTGCTTTTGATTGCAAATAGTCAGGTTTAAAACTAGGGGATAGCAGAGGTTTAGTCTACTTCATCACTGGTTGGAAAGCACTTCAGCTCACTTTACAGTACAATATCTTTTTTGTTCAGGGTTTTTTTTCCTCTCTTGAATTCTGTGCAGTTGCTCTTTTACGGTTTTTCTCGTACAGTATCAATAGCTTGGATGTGATCTGCTGATGTGTCTCATTGGGCTCTTTGGAAGAAGAGCCATGATGGTACAATGGGTGCTTTGGGTGGGAGAGGAACTGTGCCTTTCCCTTCTCCCTCCCCCTTTGCTTGCATCAGGGCTGTTCATCAGGTACCTCCCCTGACTTTCTAGTTCAGACTCATTAAAAACAGCAGTGGTAAAAGAAGAAGTTGCTGTTGAGTCTGGCATTGATTTTTTGATTTTCCCGTTGTTAGTAACTGCGTGCAATGACCCTTGGGGAGATGATAAAGCAGTGAATTCCCATCAGAAAGATGTCTGTTTTGAGGGCTGAATTATTTGAATTATTTGAATTTTTTAAAAAACAGTGTTAAGCTCATTCTGAGTTCTTGCTCATAGTCACTTTCTTGTTAGCTGATAGGAGCAAACATGTTGATGAAGACTCATTGGGCCATGCAGTGCCTGGCAGACATTTAAGCAAAATCCTTATACATTTTAAATTTTTTCTTCCCAAATGCTTCAAAATTTAGACAGTTTCTGTTATTTTACTTTTCAAGGTTGTAACAGCTTGGAGTGAAGTGCAATAACAATTTTGAAGGGTTTTTTCCATTTAAAACTGTGCAGACTTGAAGTGACACAGGCATGGAAGTAATATTTATGTTGGAGGCACTGAATAAAGTGCTGTAATTATGATAGATGTAAGTGAAGATTTTTTTGTGTTTTCTACATTTTTGGATCTGCTGCCATCCCACCTAGAGACACTGGGGTGGTGGTTGATAGATGCTCTGTCAGATCCCCCACTGAAGGTCTTCTAAAACCTTTCCCCCTTTTAAAGACTGCTGAGTAAATAATTTTATGCAAACATATTAAGCTTAGTCCTCAGCATTTAAATTAAAACTTTGGGCATTAGAGAAGCTGAAATACCATTAGGTTAAGACTTAAGACCTTCAGATTTTTTTCCTGATTTGATCCCACAAATCTCTCATGAGCTTGAAGTTCTCTAGAAGCTCACAAAGTCCCATTGATTTTGCAAAGCTAAGCTTGTGCTTAAGTGCTTTGTAGGATCACAGCCAAACTTGGGTTTTCTTTATTTGCTTATTGCAGGCCTGTGGGGATCATGTTTTCAAGTTTTTCCTAGTAATCAGGGAGTAGAAACTATTTATGTGTTTAACAGCAGTTCAGATTCTGATTTCATGTGATGACAGGAGCTCAGGTTGTCCGGTGTGTAATCAAATTTAAAGAGATAGTTTATTACAGCATTTCTGTTTATCCTGTGTTTCTTATTTTATCTTTGAGATATCAGCTCACAAATTTTCCTTAACTTTTAAAGGAGGAGGGAAAAAACACAAAGCAACAAATAAACAAGAAAAAGAAATACAAATTCCAGGCAGAATTTCTGTGTAGCAACCCCCAGTATGTCTTTTCCTAAGGATGCACTGCAAAGGTAGATTCCTCTTACTGCTCAAAAGAGAATTGCTTCTTCTCCAAGAGCCAGGTCAGTTTTAAGTAACTGCCCTGCAAGTTTCCATCCAGCTGCTGGGCAGGAATGTGAGCCACCAAGGAGCAGTGAAAGCCACCTGAAATTTGCAGTCTCCAGGAATAGATGGAAAGCAGTGTGCTCCATCACATTGGAGGAACTCCTCAGCTGTTTAAATGTATGCTCAAGTAGTATAAAACTATGTTTTACAGAGTTCTTTTATTACAGTTATGTGAGGCTTGATCACATAAAGTTATATGGGCTACAGACTGGTGCTGGAATGAAGTTCTTATGGCTTTGTTTTGATTTCCACAAGGAAAAAGAATGAATTTGAAATGCGCCATGCAGCTGCAGATAGAAATCTTGGTAAAAACAGAGCAGACTTTGAATTCTGCTTGCTACAGGGTATAAATTACAGCTGTCTACTTTCTGGACCTTTTTGGGGTTTTTTGTGTTTTCTTGGCTAGGGGACCTGTACCTTCAGGCCAAGCTTTGCAAAGCTTTCCTTGTCTCGTCTTTAATTCTGTGGCTGTTATGTGAGCTTTACCTGAGTGAGGGTTGTAAATTGGAGCCCAGTATTGTAAAAAAATGGTGTAAATCCAATCTCAAATATAAGCAAATTCTATAAAGGAAATCTGGTATGACAGCTTCTGGTTCTTACTGGTATTATGAATGCAATTAAGAGTGTTAAAAATGTGTTGCAAACACTGTATTGTTATGCTAATCAGTGCCTTTTTGTTTCTCTCCTGATGCCTTTCACCTGCAATGATTGGAAACACTCGAAATGATTGGATATTTGGCATCTTCCTGTTTTCATCTTAACTCTTGTGGAAATCCCTACTTGCAGGTAAGCTCATTGTTATTACACAATGCATGCAGATTTGCATCTTTTGTCTAACCTGACTTTTATATTACATTTTGGAGAGGAAATAGTCAGCAATTGAAATAGAACTGTCTGTGGTATGTCCCATTCTGTCCCCAGTGATTAGGTATTAGTGCTGCAAAATACCAGCCAGGGTAAAACTGAATTTGGTGGGCCATGTGAATGTCAAACACAACATAATACATTTAGGAACCTACCAATTGCAACCTCTTGAAATTGTTTTGGTTTATTTTAATTGTTCCTCTCAAGGAACTAAGACTTTACTTTCATTAATCTTCAAAGAACAAAATAAATTTCTAATCCTCCTGCTCCTAAGAACAGCTCGAAGACAAGATCCTAAATGCGAGCTGAAGCTAAATACAAGTAACCAAGCATGGATGTGTTTGTGTAGCTGAAGGATTCTTGCGGTTTTTCTCATGTTCTGAAGGCTCGATCCTGGACTATCTCTGGTTGCTGGTTTTGAGTTGCTCTCCTGCACTGTCTTCACTCCTGGAAAGCTGCCACTGTTAGCTGGACAGCATCCATGCTTAGGTGCAGCTCTCTCCTGCTGCTGCTGCACACCCTCTGCAAGGCACTGGGATGACCCCAGAGGGGTGCCAGGAGACCCAGCAGTTCTGATGTGCTGGGTCTGGCACATGCACGAGCACCACCAGGGAAGGGGCAGGTTGGCTGGTGTGGGATGAACGGGGATCCAGCCCTGCACAAGTTTACTCTGTCACCTGCTCACCTGCAGCTCCTTGCGAGCAGAGGGCTGTGCTGAGCAGCAGCACCCAGGTGAGGTGGCTGCTTTCTCAGTGCCAGCTCAGAGGGACTTTCCAGCCGTGACCCCTTTCCTGATGCCCTGCTCTAGTTGCTCACCCAGCAGAGACAGTCAGGTCTGAGCAAACTGTTCCTTTTTTTGAGGTTAATATCTCACTAACAGGCATAACAAAATGGTTGGCAATTCCTCTCAGGTCTGTCCGATCGGTGTTTTCCATTTCCATGATGCAGCAGGTTTTTGTGGCAGGACACAGATCGCTGTTCTTATTTTGTGGAAGGAGATTTAATTACAGCGCGAGTGAGCCACATCCATCATTTCCAGTTCAGAGCCCATCCAGAGCTTCTCTCTGTGTTTTGGGTATGTGGAGTCACAGGGTTGTTTTCACTGCATTTCCCTTGGGTTTGCCAAAATGATAGCTAATTAGGGCAGAAACAGGCCACCTTCCAGGCTGTTTCCTTGCAGAAATTTTTTTTTATGTCATCGTGCACTTTCCCCAGCATTGCAGTACTTTGTGCTCTTATCTCTATTTTTATTTTTTTTTTTGCGGTAAGTGGTGTAAACTTCGGAATTTGGAGCCTTAAATGAAAATGATAACACATTGCTGGTTTTATTGAGCTGGAATAACTGGTCTGGGAAACTGGACAGAACTAGCAAGGCAAGTGTGTGCTGGTTGAGAGTAAATGAGCAGGAACTGCTCTAGGCTGGGCAGGTTTGTGTTTGTGTGCAGTCTTGCTCTTTCTCATGTTTTTTATATTTGTTTTTATGACTGTTAGGTGTTTTAAATCAGTTTCCCCGAGTGTGAAGCAAAAGGACATCCCTGAAGCTGACACTTTTCATTAAATGCAGTTCAGGATGAGCACTGAAGCTTTCATTTCATGTGCCTACTTCATTAGTGGTATGAGGATCACATTTTTGGGTAGCTCTGAGCCTTTTTCTTTCAGGCCTGAGAGTTCATGCCACAAAATGGGCACTCTGAGGATCCCTAGCATCTCATGTGTTTCTGTCCCAAACACACCAGGTCCAGATTTCAAACAGGTTTCAAGTGGATGGAACTTGACCCAGTGGTGTCCAGAGAGCCCAGGATTTGAAGTCTGGCACCACTGAAAAATGGCTGAGTACCTGCCTGAGCTTGGGGTTCAGCAAGTTCCCAAGAGGCAGTTCAAAACCAGTGGGGATGCTTTGATACCCGCTCTCCCATTTGTTTTTCTAGGAGGTACCTGAAGTTTTTATTCCTGTGGCTGTGTTATTTTCCAGTATATTAAACCTTCCATTTTGTGGCATCTCAGGGGCACGTGGCTGCTCCTGGGCTGTAACACCCACTGCGCCAGGCTGTGCTGCCAAGCAGTGAGCTAGCCATTGGCATGACTTTTAAAAATGCAGTGAGGACAATAAGGCAACTATTGCTTTAGCTATCCCTGTTGTGCATGTGGTTGCATAAATGTGCTAGATTATGATTATCTCTGCCTCATAATTAGCAATTTGCATAACTGCTTGCTGTGAACAAGAAGTCCCATCAGTGTTATGAAGGATTTATTTAGCTGTCTGAATATATTTTTGTTATCCAGTGCAGAAAGAAAACAATCGAAATGGAAGCAGTCCCAAATGCTTGGTGTTATTTTCTAACCCGCACGCATAATTAACAGGAGTACTAATTGTTCAGCACCAGAAACTCATTTGTTTCTCTATAGACTGGAAGAACATTAATTCTCAGAGTGCCTCTCTCTTTTTCTCCCCATAGCCAGCAGTATCACAGGCTCTGCAGTCGGTTGTAACCAGATTATATTTGTTGTGTTTCCAACGTAGCGCCTGCGACAGTCTTGTCTTTTCCCAAGGTTCTGTCTAGCAGTGAAATGTATGTAAATGTATGTAGTCATGGCTGTGTTTCAGACTCTCAACAATGGATCCTTGTATCTGCTGTTGTCATAAGAAGGGCTTGGCCAAGGTGCCAGTGATACCTTGGGTACCTGCTTGTTGCCAGAGCATTCCTGCCTAGTGAGTGCCAAAAGATGAGACCTGCTTTGCTTTCTGGCTTTACCTGTTCATCTGCTCCTGCATTCCAGATGATAAAATGTACCTTTGGGAAAGAAATGTTGCATATCAGGGTGTGATTTTGGAAAATGGAGCGCAAAGTTGGTTGTGCCCATGGGAAGGACCAGACTGACCCTGTAAAAAATTATGGTTTTATTTGCACTCATGCACACTGGAAATCATGGGAGCTGGGAAATCCATCTCTGTGAGCAGCATTTCCTTTCAAAGCATTTAAGTGTAGGTCTTGGGTGAGTTCTGGTTTATGCCACATAGCCTGAGTTTAAAGTAGAGCAGGGTTAGTGAGTTGGAGCAAAGGGTAGGCTGGCAAAGAACCTAACTCTGGGAATTACTCAGTTTTTGAATGTCTGCTGAATTCTGAGGTGCAGTAGACTTTATCTGGGAATTGCAAAAGGCTCTTCCTTAGGAAGCTGATGGATCCTGACAAAAACACAAGTTCTGTTTTTCCTGATCTGAAATGGGACAGCACATCTTTTACCACATTGCTTTTTTTGCCCAGCCTTGTACTGTAGGGATGCATGGCTGCTTTCTCCTTGGTGTTTAGGAAGGAGCACATCTCTCCCTGGTGGCAGCAAGCTTGTGCCCACATCAGAAGAAGGTCTGCAGAGCCTATGGTTGAGTCTGTGCAGTGAAGAGTAAGAAAAAAAATGAGCAGCTTAGAAAAGTGATTGGCTGAGAAGGCACTTTTAAGCTTTTAGTGGCAATCCTGAAATGTAAGATCCTCTAAAGGTCTTTTCCTGTATTAAGCTGCAGATTTTTTTGCATAAATAATGCTGGAGGAAAGTAACTTACTTATGGAACATATGTCCGTTGTGGTAGCAAACATTTACAGTGTCATGACAAAGGAAGCACTGCTGCTATGAGAGCCACAAAGCACAGGCCACTGAAACCATGGAGCCCTCAGTATGAGGTTGAGACTGCTCTTAAATGGTGGCCCTACTGCATAGTGGCTAAAAGGGCAAAGCAGTGTCATTAGAGAACTTGCTTGAAATGAGAATATTGTGTAATCCAAGAGCCAAATGATTTAATATGCAATGAACCCAAAACCTCATTTAAAGAAGTGAATGTGCAGGCTTGCACCAACATAATTTACTTATTTTTATGAGTATCTTCCATGCACTGCTAATAAATATGAACTATTAACGGGTTTTTAATCTGATCCGCGTTTATTACAGGTTGAGTGTGAGGCTATAAATAATGATTGCTTAGAGGCATGAAGGGTAAATCTGTGTGAGTGGGTCCCTCAGCCTCTCCTGGGGCTGGGCTGTGCAAGGCAGTGCCTATTTGCAATGCAGATGAGCAACCAACTCAATTCATCAGGCTGTGAGGATGCTCTTCTGGAGCATCTTTGTGCCACCATTTCCTCTGAAACAGGGTCTTGCTCTGACTGCATGGGTTTGAAACAGGTATTTTGGGGCATAATCTGTGTTTCTCTGTTCACTGGGAACTTAGAAGTCAAACTGCTTATGAAAGGGAAGAAAGATCTTGGAGATACTTATTGCTGGTGTTTTCCAGTCTCCCTTACCCTCATCTGTCTTTCCCACCCTTCCTCAGCCATCAGGTAACACAAGTCATACAAGTAATAAATGCTCATGTGAGGAGAAGAGGAGTTGGGTGTAAATCAGTAGAGGGAAAAGGAGAGACATCTTAAGGGCTTCTTTACTCCTTTAAATTTTTTTCTTCTTTTATGGAGCCATTTTTTCCTACAAGGTTGGGTCCCCAAATGGATCTCTCTCTGGAGGGGATTGCAGATTGAGCAAGAACAAGAGAAAAGTTGCTTATTGCAGTGTTCCCTGTTTCCAACTGGGAGATCTTGACTCAAGAAAGTGAAGAAATTAACAGCTCTGGTATCCTGGAATAGCAATAGCTAAGGTAGCTAAAAAATTGGTGTGTGCTTCCTGCTGGAAATCTAGCTTTTATCAAAGAGAAAATATGAAACAGGAACTGCGGAGAGGCTTTGCATCCTTATTTCACATCCTCCTTCTCACCATTTGTGTGTTGTGTCCTGAGGGTGTGCAGGGCCTGAAGAGCTCTCCCAGCATGTGCTGCACAACCCCTCTTGCTACTGCAGCCAGGTAAGAAATGCAGCCCAAACCAATTTGTCCAAAAAGAAAAAAAAAGCAGAGAAAAGGCAGCTTTAGGACTGCCTGTTGAGATGTGGCAGCACAGCTTCTCTTTGTGGCTGAAAGTTTTCTGATTGTTTTGTCTCAAATGTTTACCTTCCCAATCTGTGGAAGCTCCCTGAGGAAAATAAATGCTTTGTGATAAATGGTTTTGTCAACAGCCCAGTTTTCCTTCAAAAGCGTTCTGATGGAAACTTCTTAGGAACATGCATCTTGGGTCTTACTAGCCCTTTATTTGCACAAGCAGGTGTGATTTATTTCACCCTTTGATGGATCATGCAACTCCCATTCAAAGTGACCGTGGTTGTGAATAAGCTGTGGGAGCAACTCTTTGATGCTTCCCAAGATTTCATTAATGAGTGGGAGCAACCCAAAGTCTCAGGGACTGCTTGATGGAATTTTAGCTGGCAGAAATTAATTTATAAGCATCAATCTAAAGTACACAATGACATGGACGTGTTCTGGATCTTGTGTAGCTGCGTTTGTTGGTGCATTGTACTTTTCTCACTGGTTTCCATTCTGTTATGTGGCTGATAATAGTTAAATTACAGAGGAGAGGCCAGTGCCCTGCTTTGATGGAAGGGCAGAGAAGGTGAGTGTCCACTGAGCTTCATCTGAAATTGGTATGGCATTTCCATTAAAAGCTGTGTGCTTGCTTTACTGGAGAATATGATAAATATTTTATTCTGAGATGTTTTTGTGTGATCTGTGTAAGGTCGTCCAGTACAAGGGCAGGGAGATTGTTCAAAACTTCCTTAAGGCATTAACTCGATACTGCTTAAATGCTTAGTTCTTGTGGTTCTTGGTCTTCATGTTCCTTGCCTTGCGTGAAAATCAGTAAATAAAGCCCTGAACCCCCCAGTCTTTCCCCTGTACTGGGCACTGGTGAGGCCTCACCTTGGGTGCTGTGTCCAGTTCTGGGCCCCTCAGTTTGGGAAGGACATTGAGATGCTCAAACGTGTCCAGAGGAGGCAACGAGGCTGGAGAGGAGCTTGGAACACAAACCCTGTGAGAACAGCTAAGGGAGCTGGGGGTATTCAGCCTGGAAAAAAGGAGACTCAGTGACCTTATCACTCTCTGCAACCTCCTGAAAGGTGGCTGTGGTCAGGTGGGGTTGGTCTCTTCTCACAGGCAACAACTGACAGAACGAGAGGACAGTCTTAAGCTGCATCAGGGGAAGTTTAGGTTAGATGTCAAAAAAAAAAAATTTACTGAAAGAGTGATGGGACAATGAATCATCTGCCCAGGGAGGTGATGGAGTCACCATCCCTGGATGTGTTTAAAAAAAGACTGGACATGGCACTCAGTGCCTTGGTTTAGTTGTTGAGGAGGTGTTATGTCGTAGCTTGAAGCTGATGATCTCAAAGCTAATGATCTCTTTTCCAATCTAGTTCATTCTGTAATTCTGTGATTCCCAGGGCCTAAGAGAGGAGAGATTCCCAGCACAGCTGTTGTGACAGCAGCTGATTTCCACTGGGGGCTGCAGAGATGGATGAGATCCCAGCAGTGTCTGCAGGAAATGCACAGCAGAGGTCAAGCACAGCACTGCAAAACCTGGCTCTGCACAGGGTGGGGGGTTCTTTTGGTGCCTGTGCTACTTAAAATTTGTCAGCTTTGTGTGGCTTCAGAATGTACACTGCAGATGCTGCCTTCCCCTTGGGCTGTGGCTGCCCAGTCAGGCCTTGGGGTGTTACTGGTGAGAGCGACAGTGTGGTCATTCAGTGGTCAGGGCACTTGTCTGTCTCAGATGGCACCTAAATGTCCAAGCTTTAGTATTCATCCTGCTTCCTGCTGCTGGAGGTGCCTATTGAATGCAGCCTGTATCCCAGGCTAACTCTGCTGCCCCAACATTATTAAAGGAAATGAATTTGCAGTGCCTGCAATGCTGTTGGCTGCTTTGTTATGTAGTCCTAGAGTAAGAGCAGGTCAATACTGCATTACTTCTGGCTTGATGTGACCTATCTGAAGCCACCAGAGTAAATTCAATTTGTGTTTATTTCTGTGCTGGAGTCTGTTCTTCACAGGCTTGACAAGGAATTAATCTTACCTTGCTTTAACTTATTTTGAAAGGAATAACAGTGGAAGGACTTAATCCTTGAAAGACTTTGTGCTGGCTTTCAAATACACCTTGTCTAATGTTTCTGTACAGCTCTGGCCTGATGGTGCTTAGCTAATCCATCTGATCGTAATTCTCACAAAGTCCTTTGCAGTCTCCACTGCCCAACCTCTGATTCCCAGGAAAGGATTTTACAGCTGAGACAGTGCTGTAAATACTGCAGCTCTTAGCTGAGATTTTTTTTTCCCCACATAATTCATGGACCTCAGTAATGTGACTTCCCCAGTGAAAGGGCATTTATAGATTTCACTCTCTAGTGCCTGATCCGTGACCTGCTGGAGTCAGCAAATGTCTTTCTGCTGACCCTATCTGGCTTTGGATCAGGCGATAGGGAGCCTTTTGAGTGAGAGCTATCTGCTCCTTTCTAATGGCTGTATCATATGTCATAGATTTTTCCTGGTTAGAAAAGGATATAAAAGCTGTGATGTTAGAAACCATAATACTTTGTTAATTGGATTGCATTAAGGCACGTTAATCAAACTGAAAGGGAATGTTAACTGGATTTTCATGTCTGCTACAGCAGCATTTAGGGCCTTCTGCAAAGATGAGGATCTGTTTGGTGATGCTTGAGGACAGAGGAGTCAAACCAGGGCTTCTTTGCAAGGAGCTGGATGATGCCTGTGTGAATGTGGAGATGTGAGAATTAACTGTGGGATACAGGATCATGCATTGTGATCCCTTCTAGCCTGGTGCACCACCAGTCCCCAGAGACTTGAGCTCAAACCAGTTGAAGTTCAGGCTCGTTGAGCATCTTGAACTTGGGAGATGCAACAAAATTTTAATGTAAAGACTGGAGCCTGTCCATCAGCCTTTCTAGTTTTAGAAGCTGTTTCTTCCAAGCTTCTCCTGGCATGTATGGCTTCTTCTCTCTTCCCAGAAAAGTTCACCAGGCAGAAACAGCAAATCCAAGCCTGTGAGCACACAAGCATCCTCACAAATGTGCCATCATTGCAGGTTTATGAAACGATGCCAGTAGGTTTTAAGTCTACTTTTATGTAGAGATAAGTATGTTAAAAGACCTATGGGTCTTTTTCTAGGAATCAGTTATAAAGGACCACATGTGAGATGATAATAATTTGCCTTTCAGGCTGCTTTTTCGCACATCTCTCTGTATTCTGGGAAGCCTGTTGGCTGCACAGTTGTCACCAGTTACTCAAACACAGCTTTGGGTTGCTGGGAGGTTTTTTTGCAATAAACTATTTTTTCATTTCAGTAGCAGATTCTCATTATGCAAAAGGAGAAACAGCCAAGGCAAGTGTTTAAACCTACTTAAGATTTGGACTGCATCATCTGTATAATTGAAAAGCATTGCTTGGGTCATTGTTCTGTTCCAGCTTTGCTGCTACTGCTTTGGCAGATGTTTAAAGATCCTTCCTGATGCTGAACCTGGCATAGGGACTTGACTTTAATGTGTTACAGGTCCTCCTGCTCCCCCAGCAGACAGAGTTGCAGCAAAGGGAAGGGGCTGCAGCTTGATTTTCCCCCATACAGTCACCCCACAAATAAACAAGCATTAATCATCCATCCCAATGCACTGGTCTTCAATCGAAAGTGGTTGTTAAATTCCTGATTGTAATTGTGATTTGCATTGCCAAGCAGCATGTCGGGTTTAAATAATCGATGTTTCATTTTCTTGTTCCGTTCATGTGTGCTGGTTGTGTCCCTGAAGGGAGGTTTGCTCTGATTGTTTGGTACCTCTTGCTAAACCAGGTCCCCATGTCTTACCTTTGCAGCTAATTGGCTGGATTTGATTTTTGAGTCATCACTTGCCTTGGGTTGAAGGGGGCATTCCAGAAAGTCACTTCTTAGAATTTGGTGTTAATTGACTAAAGTAACTTAAAAGTGGAGGATATATAGGAAAACGAATACATTTCTTGAAGCATTATTTTCTTGCATTCAGCTTCAACTGGGAAAGGAAATACTGCCCACAAACCTGGTCATAGCTGGTCATCCCATCCATTGTACATGATCATACAATTTTTGCACCTTATTTTCATCCATCAACTGACAGGAGACCAAAAGCTGTCATATTCTGTCTTTTCTTGTTCTGCTGCTCAACCCTGAGTGGTCTGGTCATTGAGTAAGTAACTGGAAAGAATGCCCTCCTTCCTGTGCAGATGGTTCCTGATCCTGCCCCATCCAGCAGACCTGGTGGCTGGGGGAGGTGAAGGGTGATGGGTGATCATTCCCATCACCCAGAACTCAGGTTCTGTTCTGCTCAAGAGCTGCAGAACAGACAAGATGTACCCCAGGGCAGGGGCAGTGGGCATAAGGAGAGGTGAACCCAAGTACCTCCTTCTTAGCTCACATGCAATTTATCAATACAGATGTGCACCACTGTCTTGGCAAAATTTTTTAACACACTTGTGATAAAGACATGTCTCCCCAGTGCTGTCAACAATGTTAAAAAAGCAACAAAGTAATATGCTTATCAAATAAGTATCAAAGCCAGGGTAAATCAGTAATGCCATGTTGATGGTAATTCATCAAATTAGTGAAATCACTATGTAAGGATTGATTAATTTGGCTACTAATTTGAAGTCTGAGGGGGTGACTCTCCTTCTGAGGCAGGTGATCTTCTGGGATTTCCAGTAAGTCAATCGAATCTATAGTTGCAAACTGGCAAAATCATATGGAAATAAATTATCATCTGACACTTCAGCCACTACAGCAGAACCAGCTGCACACATGTGGTGCAGGAGGGTTGGAAAGGACTCTCCAATACCTTTTGTTTTGTCGCACAATATTTACTCATTAGCAGGATGAAAATTCATCAGGGCTCAAGAGCAGAGGGCTGCTAAGCTGTGGAGCACATTTGAAGCTGTGGTCTGTCCCTCATCTCTGGTTGCAGTTGGCCTGTCAGCGTGTTCCTGGGGATTGGGGATGTGTTTGGTTTAATGGGAGGGAGCTAAATGCCTGCTGCATTTCTAGGTGTGTTTGCATGGCTCAGAGTGCTGGATGCAGATTCTTTTAATGTTGCTCAGGGAAGTCTTGCTGACTTCAACTGCGTGCAAGTTTGGTCACATTGCTTTCAGGATACAGTGAGAGGTTGCAGAGGGTGCCGTAGCTCAATCCACCTCTAAAAGAAGCCAGGAGTTGACAGGATTTTCTGGGAGCTGGTGATGTTGGTGGTCTCCTCCTCTTTGCTGGTTCTGTGGCTCCAGCCCTGTTCAGGCAGCTCTCCTCAGCGTGTTGTGCTGCAGGCCTGGCCAGGGCTGGGCTTTTGATGCGCCCGACTGCACAAACCACCAGTCCCTGGGGAGCTGATCTCACCCAAATGGCTGCTGCCAG
The DNA here is from genome assembly GCA_013397245.1 of Thryothorus ludovicianus. Taxonomy (NCBI): domain Eukaryota; kingdom Metazoa; phylum Chordata; class Aves; order Passeriformes; family Certhiidae; genus Thryothorus; species Thryothorus ludovicianus. Next base: position 247,152 of record VZTB01005564.1, on the reverse strand, counting down.
GAAAGCTCCAGATGAAAGGCTGAGAATTGCTTCCTCTAATGGCTTTTTATCCAGCAAAATGTTTTGTTGCCTTATTTATGACTTCTTCTGTAACACAGGAGCCTAGGATGAAAAGGCTGAAGGCTTCCTTTTATTTTTGTCTGCAAACTCCCTCTCACTGCTGTGGATTTGCAAGTTCTTTAGCGGGATAAAAGTTGTGGCTGAGGCTGGCCTTCCCCTGAGTTGTTTCATTATGCTGTTGACATGAACACTAAATCCTGCTTTCCTTTGCTGCGTGCTGAAGGTCACTGCTGCAGTATGATCATAATGAGCCTCATAAGCCAGTGTCTCATCTCGGCAGAGCTCTCTGCAGATTGCCCAAAAAAACCCCAGCCATTTATGCTTTAACCTTATCAGTCTACAGATGCCGAAGGCATCGTGTGAGCCTGAGTCTTGTAGCTCATCGATGTTGGATGATGCTTTGATCTTATGGGACTTGGGGACTAGCAGAAGGAATAAGGCAGTGGAATAAAAGTAGGCAGTGTTTCAAGTAGTAAATGCGAGACTCAGCATCAGAGTGCCCATTCTGAAGGTAATGGTCCTTGTACTGTGTATCCTATATAATCTGGGAGGAAGAGGTGGTCATGTAAGCCAGTTCTGATTTTTGGGTACACACAGTCTATGAGAGGTGTATGGAGGAGTCCTTCAATAGGATGCAGGTTCCGAAACAGAGGGAGAAGTTGGAAATGAGCCATTTAAATAAATGCACCTGCAGCTTCTCCACCCTCTCTCTGATCATAGTTTTCCAGTTAAACACCTGCACATTTAGAACCCATTAATATAATAATTTCATGCTCCACTGACTACCCATGCTATTAGAAACATGGAGGGATAGTCTGGGAATACCCAAACAATGTTCTTTTGAGTGGGTCTGCTGTTGCATAGATCAACATCAAGAAGTTATGTTGTCATTTAGGTTGTGTGAGTTTGGTTTAATTAAAAATAGAAAGACGGGGAAGAAAAATCACACAAATTTTGGAATAAAGCAGCTGAGAGAAAATGTTTATCAGAGCCTTTATTATAATCTGTACAAGATACATAGATCAGAATCTACCTTTGTGTGTGAACATATTTCTTGGGGAAATGAAAACACCTTGTTGGTGTGGCATACCTGTTGTTGTGTTCCTATGCACACTGCCACCTGCATCACGGGCTGGGTCCCTAATGGACATCTGAGTGCCTCTCTGGATGGACACAGGAGTGTTGGCTTTCCATGAATTTTACTGCTTGGGTCAATGCTACACCATACCCTGAGTGTGTAGATAAAGAGCTCAGGGACTCACTAGGGTCAGCAGCTCTGGGCATTCACCTTTCTGACACAGCTTCTCATCTCCACTCTATGTTGTTCCTCCGTGTCCTGCCCTGCTTGTAGAACGAGGCTGAGCTGATGAAACACAGACTGTCCCTCTCTGCTTGCTCCTCTCACAGGTGTCACAGTCAGCCTGCAAGTTCACTGCTGTTAAACGTGATTACTTCTGAGTCAGTCTCAGGTCAGCAGGAGGGAGTTCATCTCCTCCATCTTTCAGGTGTCTGAAAATTATTTGGAATTTAAAGCCTGTTGGAGTGAGGCTACCGTTGCAGAAAAGAGGGGAGGAATGGGGTTGTATTAAAGCTCATTCCTTTCTCCTTCCCCTTTGTCTTCAAGCAATAAGCCTGGGAGACTGCCCTGCTGAACAGGGATGTGCCAGGGAAGCAGTGGAGCATCCCACACTCTGATCCAGGGCAGAAGCTTCTGAAAGCTCCTGCCCTACCTGGTGGTCTGCTCTGGTGCTTGGTCAGGCTGGCTGTGACATGATCTGCGTGCAAAGCCCTGCTTTGGAGACCTCAGGGGAGTTAATTCACTCCCCCTTAGCTACCAGCAGGGGGGTGGATAGCATGAGCTGTGGGAATTTTCCTTTGGGTTTGTGGGCTGAAACGAGAATCCGAGGACCTTTATGGGGCTGTATTTCGAGCCATATTTGCTGCTCAGCACAGTGAGGAAGAGATTGCTGTACAAGACAAGGGAAGGCGCTCATCAGTGATCCAGACAGTGTGTGACAGCTGATTCAGCCCGGCTCGGGCAGCCGAGCGTGCAGCCCGCAGTGGGTTTGTGTATCCTGCTCCGATCCCTGCCACAAAGAGTCCTGGGCAAGAGCCGCTTGCTGACGGTGCAAACACCCCTGGGGGAGGCGGGCAGGCAGCTGCAGAGCCGGTGCTGTGCAAAAGCCAATTATCCAGACGAGTTTTTCAGCAGGAGGGACTTCCCAAAACACAGGAGCAAGGAAATTTGCAAACTCCAAAAGCTGCCTTATCCTTAGGTTTTGCTTTATTTTAAAGCTGTATCTGTCTCACAGGTGTCACAGGTTTCCTCCTGTGTGCTCCTCCTGTCCAAGGCAGGCTCTCCTGTGTCTTTGCAATCTTCGACGTGGTAAGAGGTGTCTTAAAAACTGTGAAGAGCAGAAGTTCCTCCTCTTCCCTGAGCAATCTGTCAGTGTTCTGGTTAGTGATACACCTGCCCATGGACATCATTCTGTGCTGTGCTTTGCTTGAAGCTCACTCCTCTTAGTGGCCCTGATCAGTGAGCAGAGAACTAAGTCAAAATCTGACTGCAAAATACGGCCATGGCATTATTCCTCCACTGCTCACTGGAGCCCTTAGAAGTGTCAGTAGAGTTTTTACATTTATAGCTAAGGTTGGCTCCACTGTGGATATATATTCCTGCCAGATGTTCTTTGACACTAACTTGCCCAATTCTTTTATGATGTAGCTAATTTGTCTCATGATTTCATACTGCAGAGCAGTACACAAATCTGCATGTTGCAATCTGTTTAGCACTCGAGCAATCCCCCTTTGTTTTCCTTTGCTTTTACTACTTTTAATTGTCATCTGGACAAAGTAAAAGTTTTATATTGTGTTAGTAATTGCTGGTGCACTGGTTCTGGAGCAATGCTTACAGTACCTGTGATCCCTTTTGGATGGGAAGGTGGCCAGCAGCAGCTCCCTCCTGCGAGCATCACACGCTCTTTCAGCCACATGATGTATAGCCAGGCTTTGAGTTGTGACCAAAGAGAAATGTTAAGACAGGAAGAGGTGTAAAATCAGCTGAGGTTTGGTCCTGAGTTTTTGCAGGCGTCTAGTGGGAATAAAGAGACTGCTTCTATCATTTGGTCTTTGGAAGAAGAATGAGCTGACACAAACCAGCAGGCAGTTTTCTGGCCGCATGCTGCTTAATAACACATTCAGTATTGATTAACTGTAGTTTTAAGCCTGTTTGGACAATTCAGCCACTTGACTGAGGGGTTGGAACACAGTGGAAGAAATGTTAATAAGTGTAGTTTCCCATTTGATCATGAGTTTAAATTTTAAAATCCTTCGTGTATGAATTGAGTTATTGTATTCCCAGGGAGAAGCCAGTTTGATTTATGACCTTTTGATGTCCCAAATACAATTAGCACTCCATCAGTATGCAGATATTATCACGGGGTCCAATGACTTGAATGACTTACAGTTACCCCTCTATCGGCAAGAGGTGTCAGAGCTAATGAAATTCTCTCCAAAAATTATTGATTCATTAGACAACACAATCCTTTGGCTGTCCTTTGCCCAGTGAACTGTCAGGAAAAATGCATCTTGGGATGTCAAAATGTTCCTCCTGTTTTTCATCACAGTTCTTTCTCCTCTCTGATGCTTCCTGGGGTCACACACATCATACACAGCTCGTAGTAACTCACTGGGGGCTTTTGAGCACCCAAAAAGTGTGACCCAACCCTCTGCCCAGGGTTGTGCAGTGCAGATCTGCCTGGCAGAACAGATGCAGTCTCCTGAGCTGACGTACTCACGTGGCCAAAATCCAAGCTGAAAGACAGCAAGTGTATCTTGGAGGATGTGGGGTACAGGAGGTAGGTATGGTGATTTGCAGAAAACTTGATAATTCCTGTGTTTGACTTGGCACCAGGGATATTCTCAACAGATTAATGACAGCCAGAGCCCCACAAAAATATTTTTAAACAACTCTTAGTGACGGCATCCTAACCTTATGTAAATAAGCTTCTTTCCCATGCTCCTGCAGTATATTAAGACACTATTAATGCTCTTTTTTAACATGCAAGGGAGTTGGAGAACACAGAGCCACAGAGCTTAGCCAGAACTTAACAGAACTTCACGTTTCTGGTTTCTTTTCTTCACGGGTGCACTTTGGGCTGTTTTCCCTTCATTTAATTACCGTGATGATAGCTGCAATGTTTCCAGATGCTTCTTAAATTTATTTCCTTTCCCAAACAACCGCTGGAATGGCAGGAAATGCTAAAATAGAGGCAGACAACCAGGGTGCTGCACAGCTGAGGCCAGGCTCAGTGACAGCTTGTGCCTGCTCGTGTAGCACGGAAGTCTTTACTCACCCAGTATCCGGAGCAAATGAAATTTGATGAGCCTTCTGCCTTTTCTGAGGGGGAGCTGGGCGCTTGTTTTTTTGCCCTCTTCACACTGCCGGCTCTGTGCACCAATTAATCCGTGCTAAAAGGACTTACAATGAGCTTGTTATTCTGTGGGCTTGTGAAGTGGCGGCTCGCCAGATTTGAGCTCGTTTCAGATGTTTAATAGATAGAAAGTTGATCACTTGGCAGCTGAAACCACACCCTGGAGACTCTCCCGTGGCTGTGAAACGCTCTGGGATCCAGCAGCTTGGGAAAGGCCAGGTATTTATGAGATAGAATAACTTTTAGCTTAACTAAAAACAAAGACCTGGATACCTGCCTGAGCTTCATATTTGAACTGTCGTGGATGCCCCTGTGCTGACGCAGTGCTGTCCTGTTTCATCTTCCCATCAATACAGGCAGTGATAAACAAATAGAAAGATAATCACTAGCAGATTAGCTGTTGCTTTGGAAGATTATGCTTCAAAGTTATGCAAATTTTGCTCTCTTCATTGAATCCAGCACGCACATAGAACTAAATTTTCTTGGTTTATTGGTCTTGTTTGTAATAAATAAACACAAGCTGAAAAACATATCTGGAGCTTATAAATATGGATTTGTTTGAGGCAAGATGCTTCTCAGGCAAACTTAGAAGGATCCTTGCCAGCAATTTATGAGAATGGGCTGCGTGTGATCCCAGGAGAATATTTTGCCCTCAACATCAGATGATACCTTAAAGGACAGAAGGAAATATTGGCTAAGGCCAGCAGCGACCTAAGCATGGGGAGATTTTTTTTGTTGTTGTTTTGCAGCTTTAGGATACCTCTTTTATAACCAAATTAATACAAAAATAAGAGCATCCAAAGTACACTGTTTGGGGACAGGGTTAGAGGTCATATTTTCTACAGAGAGCATCAAAGCAGGCTTGCTGCAAATGCTTTCTGTATAAAGCTTAAAGAGGGGCTGTCCAGGGGAGGAATATGGGCAATAAATTGCCTGCAAGTTTGCACACTGCAGAGTCCCTCGATGATAGCAGATGCTGTGCAAAATATTCTGTTCCAGTGTTCTGAGTATTGTGCCAGAAAATCAGCAAGACAGCAGCAAAAATAATGAAATTCTGTGGCTGAAAGTAGCAGAGGGACAGAGTAGCTTGTGCTGGGTGTCTTTTTTTCTCCCAGGTTACTATTTTTTGAGACTTCTGGACTCTATTGTGCTTTGGTGGACCTAGGCAGTTTGAGCTGGGCTAAGTCAGGCTTTTGCAAACTTGGCAGGCAGAGGTGCTTTTGGTTCATTTGTTGTTGCAGAGCCTTTAGATAGCCCAGGAAATGGGTGAACTTCGTGAAAATTCAGTGTTCGGATTGCTTCTTTTTCCTAAATCCTTTCACAAGCCCTTGGAGTATCTGATCTGAATCCTGTTCCTTTCTCTTCAGTTTGTCTCGCTGCAGTTTTTCTTGGGGAGACCTTAGATGGTGAAAGCTACAAAAGAAATATAAAAAGGCATTAGTTTGACAGGAGGGCTTTCACCTGTTTTTACCCTGGGTGATCTGCTGCTGAGTTTTGGGGAGTTTGAGGTTCCCTCACTAAAACACATTTGATCCCACGGTGTTGTCGGAGAAGTAGAACCCACTTGCAGTTGTCCCTGGTTAAAGGAGGGATGAAGCTGGATCCTGGTGTTTCATAGCCCCAGGCAGAGTGTTGGACTCTGGCAATGCTCTGCTGTCCCCCAACACAGTGCAGTTCTCCTCAGTGGCCCCGTATCTGCTGCAGCAGCATGTGGAGAGGTGCCCAGCTCCAGCTCCTGCATCATTCCACCTTCCAGCACAGGAAGGTGACAAGGTGTGAGTGCTGTGGGCTCTTCTCTGGCAGCAGATGAGCACTGTGGTGCAGAAGTGCTCGTCTCACACCTCAATGCTCAAGTCAGCATCACAGCGGAGCGCGGAGAGGTCCAGCTGCCCTGCAGGATTAACCAGGATTTAAACACATTTGTGTTTATTCTCCATCCTGGGTGTGCAGTAGGTTTCGCATTACCTGTTGGAAAAGCCTGCATGTGCCACTCAGATCTCTCTCCTGCCTCTTCAGCCTATTTTGGGATGGCCTATTTTTGGATTGCAGCACAGGTGACGTGCCTGGGAAAGGCGGCATCGCTCCCGATGGCTGCGGCGCTGCTGGGAGGATGACACCTTGCTGTTCTCTGGAGTGAAGGCTTTAAATGAGTCACTGCCTTGTGATTTATTGGAAAGTTTCAGTTGTCGTGCTGGTTCCCAGCAGCTGACACGGAGAAGGAGGAAAAAGTCCACCCCACAACAAAACCCTGCTGGAGGAGAAAACTGAATGGTGTGTTCTATCCACTGCAGCCTTTGGTACAGGATGGGGTGATTGTTACATTGGCTAGATAAAAATATAATGCAGTTACAACTGTGAATATGTTTGCTCTCAAAAATGCTAATGTTAGGTAATTACTCTTTTTTTTTTTTTGCACATGTATCCTGCCTGTCAGGTGAGATCCAGCACTAGAGCATTTGATTAGTACTTTCAGTGTTCAGCTCAGTTAAATCTCCTGGTTGAGAGCTGTTTCTAAAAACACTTATAAAGTTATGTCTTATTATAAATGATCTAAAGCCTGTTATTTAGCTGTGATTGGTATGTTTTGTGTGCAGAGCAGAGCGTGCTTTGTTTATTGAGGCTTTTATTTCCCTAACATGCTGCAGCTGGATTCATGTCCCAGGTCCCACACCCTGCCCTAGTGAAGCCTGTCTTGTGTTTGTTCAAATATTCTGTTTATTGGCCATATCTTGGTGGTTTGTTAAAAGCAGAAATTAAGATGTTTTCAGTCACATTCCCCTGAGTTGTCTCAGGCTAAGTGAGGCTTGCAAATGATGTGCTGGAATTAAATCCCAATTACGTTAATAAGGAGAAAGCAATTGGAAAGTTGCACGTGGGTCTGTGCTGGGGCACTGAAGATGCTGAGTGTCAGCAGCAGGCGCAGGGCTGAGGTTTCAAGAGCCCTTGAGCTTGCAGAACTCCTTCCATTAGTGCTCACAGGAAAGTTTGTGCCTTTGCTTTGTACTGAGACAGTGCTAGAAACTTGAAATAGAGTAGCAAAGCAGGAGCTGTCCTGTTACTGCCTCAACATGCTAGTGAAGAGCATATCCCTGTGGTGTAAGGATGGCAACGTACTGCAAAAAAAGAAATCTTAGAAGCAGAAGGAATATTTGTAAACCTGTGCTTGGTGTGAGTTCAGCACAGCCACCCTCTTACCATCCCTCCCTCCCTGAAATCCAGAGCTACTCCTCTAAATGAATCCATCTAGGTGGCTTGAGCTGTTTTGGCTGCAAGACTAAAGCCTGGAGAGCATATGTTTCCCAGAGTAATTCAGAGAACCTATAATGTATAGTGTTCACAACTGGTCTCCAGTTGTGAATTTTTAATTATGCCAGATCATTTTCAGTAAATGGGACTTCAGGCTCAATTAGGGCTGTCAGATCCAATTTTTCGCTCACCTACTATTGAACTCATCCTATGTTGTTTGCAATAATTGCCAAATCCACAGGAAAGATGAGACTTGCAAAAAAGGAATGTCTGTGGCATTTCCTATTCTCACAACCTCCTTCAGCAGAGTAATAGGAGCACTGGATGCAAGAAAAAGTAATGTGCTTGGAGAGAAGTTTAGACTATTGAGAAGTATTTTTGCCTGAAATAGCAAGGGTACAAAGTCTGGTCTTTGTATACGTCAAGGCAGCTTGGCTGGCCAAGTCCAAGGACTTGCATCTTATCATCTTTAAAAAATCATTATATAATTTCCTCTAGTGTGAGTGCGGGTTTGTGGGGCACTGGTCTGTTGTGGGGTCTTGGCATGGGGCACCAAGCCTATACCTGGGGTGTGATGGTCTGGTTGGAAGGGCTTGACTGGGAAGCTTGTGAGGATCATGCACTGGTACTGGGGAGAGCAGTGTTCCTTCCTCTGCTCCTCCTGAGGGCTTATCCCATCCTGGGGCTGCCCCACTGCTAACTTCACTGGAAATGTACTTGCCCTGTGTCTTTCTTCAGCTTGCTCAAGCTGTTGTCTCTAAAGCAGAGACAAGGATGGTGCCCAGATAGCAAAAAATGTTGCCTTTGCTCTATAGATCCATGCAAAATTTGGTTTTGAAAACAAATGGGCATCTCTGTATGCACTGACCTGGAAGAGGCTGGAGATTTCTGTTTATCTCCTGCCTTTGGCTCCTGGGGCACCACAGAGCCATGAATGCACAGAGCATCTTCTAAAATAAACCCTGAGCTTACAGAATGGCTTATCCCTCACAAGCTGCCTGGTGCAGGTACCTGTGGGGAAGCCCCCTCTGTATCCAGACTCCCTGTCTGGGTGCAGAAGTGCATGGAGAGGTTTATTTGGAACAGAAAACAGCACACAGAAATAGCAAACTGTCTTGGGTCAGCCAGCTCTGCACTGGGATGCTCAGCTGTTTGCAGACAAATTGCACCCAGGCTCTTTGCCATGCTCCTTCAGTGTCTCTCTCGTGGATAATGTGAGCCTCTCAGCCACATCTGCCAGAGAAGTGTGTGAAGCAAAGTCCCTGACAGATGTTGAATGGTTCAGTGCTGTCCACTGCAGTCCTTCCTCAACCAAAGGCAGTGGGGAGCCAGCTGCCAGTGCTGTGAAGCTGCTCTGAGGAATAGGAAGCCTGTGAATGTGTGTGAATGTGCTGGGTGTTCTTGGGGACTGGCTGCCCTCGCTGGTCCCAAAAGGTTTGGAGAGGTTGTATTTTTTTTTATTTAAATCCCAGAGCAGAACCTAAGGAATGGGAAGCAAGGGGATAAAAAGAGTTGAAATCAGTGTATGAAATGTGCCTGTCCTTGTTTGCTCCCTGAAGGAATGGGTACATGAAAAGAAAGGGGTGGTGGGGTGTAGATGGTGGAGCCTTTTCCTGACCATCCACTTTCAGTCTGCTCAGAGACTGCACTGAAATGAGAGCTGGGTTATGAACAGCATCTCTATGGATCGCTGTCCTTCCGCTCTCTGACGGTGGCAGCAGCAGCTGATGGACCTGGCAGTGTTGGGCAGGGGTTGTATTTACCCAGCCACTTACCTGAGCTCCAGCAATGGATTATTACATCACTTAGCCCTCTGGCGAGTCAATAGCCTGCAACCTCTCCTCATCCTCTTAGTAAAACTGACCCAGGTGAAGTTTGTGCTAAATGGGCAGAGAAAAACTCTTTCTGCCAGCCAAATGCTGGCACCTATGATCTGGTCCTGGCTCCAGCAGGCACTCAGCTGACTGGCAGCTGTGCTCCTGCACTCCTGGTACCTTGCAGCCTGTGTCCTCACCAATTTCTCCTGTGTGAGTACTCTTCTGACTCATGTATTTTTGTTGCTGCGCCCTTCTCTGTGTTTGATGCCTTTTCCTTGTGACGGGGAGCAGCCAATTCTCTCTGTACACTTATATCCTGTCCCTTGTTTGAGCCAAGAAAACCATTAAACAACAATAAAAGTACATCAGCAGTGGCACTCAGCAGAACTGGCTTTTCCTACTCTTCTGGCATTTTGCATCTTTGTCCCATTTTTATGCCTGATTTGAGATGACATATCAGCTGCTCTTGGCAGGAGGTCTGTAAAACGTCACTGGCACTCTTGGGATATGGTGAATGCTGCTCTTCAGCACAGCCATCCAGCAGTACCTCTGCATTCTGCCCCTGCTGCATCTGCCAGCCTTCCATGCTGAATATCACTGTCCATGTCCATCCCAGCTCAGGCACAGGTGACAGGAGGCACTGCTGCTGTCAGGCTGACTGCAGCTCCCAGCAACTCCTGCTCTCCATAGCCAGATGGGTTTTCCCCTATATCCCTTCTCAATGCTTATTTATCTTCTACCCCTATTTGACAGAGGAGTCTCCAGATAAAGGAACCAATTAAAAAATTATGGGGAGTGTGGTGAGAGAGGAGGGAGGTGGACAGTGTGTACGTAAGAGGCTGATTTCTTTGGAAATGAGGCTAAAAATAAGTTTAATAATGTTTTACTGAGCTTTTTCTTCAAAGCAATCTGCTGAGTGTGTCTCACTCCTTCCTGCTCTGGGCATCCAACTGCTATCATGTTCTTGGCTGTAATTTTCTCTGCACTTTTAGGGAGGCTGTGAGATCTTTGCTAATCACAGAGGGCAGACAAACCTTCCATTTTAAAGGTCTCATAATAAGCAAAGAAGAGAAGGAAGTCACACAGTAAATGGCACAGAGCTCTAGTGAATCTGCCATGGAAAGATGAAAGCAAGCTTGCACTCTGGCAGCCAATGTTTGAAGTGACTCCTCCAAAGTCTCTGGCAGAGTGTTAAGCCACCACTGCTGGTGGCATGAGCCAGGTACCTGATAAAACCACGCCGTGTCTGATGTGGGGATGCCACAGCCCCTCAGGTGACCACACATAACCAGGGACCAACTCCACAAGAGTAGTAGTGGTGAAAAGGACATGGCTTTGATTTCTCTTTATAAAATTAGCCATATGGTGCTGCCTGAGTCTCCTGCTTGATGGAAATAAGGATCCAGAGAAGTGAGGAGTCGATTGCATTTAGAGATTTGAACAGCCTGATGTCTGTGTCCTTTACAAAGTGGAGGACAGCCCTCAGTGCCCCCACATCCAGACTCATCAGGAATGGCATCTTTTCTCACCAGTAGCCAAGTGGTGCTGGATGGTTTTTCATAGAGCACCTTGGCAGAGCTGTGCTGAGCTCCATCAGCCTGACAGCCAGGCAGGGGAGCACTCTGGTATTAATTAACTCGTCCTGCCAAGAACAGCTATTGATTTGCTTTTACAGGACTTTGATGAGTCTTGATTATGATTCTATGGAGGTAGGAAGGTTTCCTGCCCTCAGAAGACTAGAGCAGCCATAATTATAAAATAATTGTGCTTGTTTTCTTCTAAAGTAGTATTTTATTATTTGATGAATCTCTTGTTTGTACTGAGTAGACAGTACGACTTCTCAAACGACTTGTTTACTGTCGTGCTTTGATTTATAATTCTCCCTTAAAATTTTAGAGGGTGGGGTTTTTTCCCAGATATGCATTCAAATTTCTGTAAAAGTAGGTCACATCATATTCGTGCAGATGTTCCCCTTCCCCTCTCGCTCCAGCTCCCCACTGGTGTATGGGCTGATGATAAGTTTGTGCTGATGACCCAAGGCAGCACTTTGCAAAAGGTGAACCAATCTCATAAATCTTTCACAGTGATCCTGCTGTGTGTTAAAGGCTTACGTGTAGTTCGGAATATTAATTAAAGACAGTTAAACGGCATTTTTTTTTAAACTGTGTCCTTAGTGTCTCCTACCTAGAAGAGACTCTTGTTCTGCATTTGCCTTGCATGCACAGTCCCTGAAGTGCTGGCTGGGGTTTGGGGAGTGCTGCTGGTGTGGGAGGGTGCAGGTCAGCTCTGATGTCCCCTCTGGGGAGAATAGTGGGAAAGGTCTCTCCACCAGGGCGACCTGCATTGGAGCTGTGGAGAGGATTTGCCTTGGTTTGTGTGGAGAAGGGAACAAAAACAGGGTAGGAGCACAGTAAGGTAAGGCAGAAGCTGCTCTGGCAGCAGCTGCGAGAGCAAAGGGAGTCAGCTGTAGCGGGAAGCAGATTTATACCACTGTTTCCTCTGCACTGAAAAGGAGTTTTCCCTTAGGAGGTTTTTATGGAGAGGTGCAAAGAGCTGTTAAGTCATTAGTGCAGTTTCCTATTGTGGCAGCATTATTCCTTGTTGTCTCCACTTTATAGCTCCTCTTTCTCACCAGTGACTACTGGCCCAATAAATATTTGTCCTGACTATTATCTGCATCCCAAATGCTTACCTTGTCCTCTGGCATGCAGCTTAAAGACGTTACAGCCCCTTTTTGTACATGACAGGGAGTCTGGCGAGTGCTGGCCGCCAATGCCTGCTTGGGAAACAAATCCTGACCTTGGGTAAGGGCTGGGCAAGTTTTCCCCCTCAAAAGCACTTTTCTTCCTTCAGCTTTTAAACCCTCGACTTCGAAGACGTCCTTGACGGAGCAGCTTCTAAAGCAGTCTCCCTATTTCACAGCACCAGCTCTTTGCTTCTTTTTTTTTTCTATTCCATTAACTCAGTATTTTGCAGCCAACACTCCTGTTAATTAGGTGCTAATTTATTATTCCAGCCAGCTGTTATTGCTGTGTAACCCACTCCTCCATACAGATACACCCCAGCCCTGGGCTGTCTCAGGTGTGGGTTTTGGGTGTTCTTCCAGCCACGGCATGACTATAGTCTGGGTGACCAGCAGTCCCAAATTGGCATCCAAGGGAGCCCCCAAGGCTGCCCTGGCTGTGAAGGAGGAAAATGAGATCCCATGGACGCTCTGGGGATGTTTTTCAGTGTTTCCTTCCCCAGCTCAGCATCATGCCTGTGCATGAACCCTTACTCCAGCATAGTCATTTCCAGGCAAGCCATCCCCATGAACACTGACAGGAGCTTCTCCTCGGGGGTTTGTGTCTCATGGTCAGTTGGTTTTAAAGAGGTGTGATTGCTAATTGGAGCACATGCCAGCCCTCTCCCATCTGGACTCCCTTCATGTCCATTAAAACCCAACAGCATCTCTGGGGGGGAAAGATGAGTCACACTGGCAAAACTGGACAGTGGTTTTCTCACTCTGTTCTTACAATTTTTTATTTAAATATTCACAAGAGCTTTTTTGATGGAAAATCAAACTAATAAAAACACCTGAAAAGAGGAGTAATTATCCAGCTGGCTCTTGTTAGTGCATTTCATAGCTATCAAAAACAATGTTCTCCTAGCTCTCTGCCCTTGCTTCAATTCATTAATTAGTGATATTAATTAGTTGTATTAATTGCAAGCTGATACTTCTAAAGCAAAGGAGGCTGAATGCAAGAATGTGGTTCATAACCTCTCTGTGGATGAGTAAAGGTTTCTTTCTGAATATTGGAGGTGCCCTGCAGAGTTGTGGAAATGCCTGCCAGGTAGCAAAGGTGGCTGTGTCCATTACTGCTAGCAGGAGCATCTTAAAATTTGGAAGTTAAAATACTGATTTAAATGATGTTTTTATGTACGGGATCACAGCTGCTGTGCTGGTGCCTCCCAGCTCAGTGGATGTTGTTCTTGCCAATGTGTTGAGGACATTTCTGTAGCTCAGCATCCTGGTGTGCCCTTCCCACCTCCCCTCTCTGGCTGCGGTGCTCGGGGGGTTCTGTCATGCTGTGGTGAGCCCAGGTGGCTTGAGGGCTCTGCTGGCTCAGCTCTGCCGCTGGTGTTGCAGAAGGTGCTCCTGACTCCACATCCCTGCCCCGGGGGATGTTTGTCATGGCTCCTTCTAAGCCAGATCACATTGAAAACCTGCACCAGCCCCAGTTCCTTGCACTAATGCCAAGAACAGATCTGTTGTTGCCCATCCTGGAGGTCTGCAGTTCAGTTCCAGGTTTGTTGCCAAAACAGCGGCCTCTCTGCAACGCGACTGTGTCTAGTGCTTGTGGTCTGGTGGCGTCAGTGATGTCACTCGAGGATACAGCTCAGTGTCATCGAGCCCTGCAAGGACTCAGCCTTAGCAACTGGCTGAGGTCATTTGTGTAACCAGATGTGCTGAGGCTTTAAGACAGGCTGGCGCTTGCTGTGAAGATGTAAGGGTGTGTCATGTAATGCATCTTTTCAGGTCTTTGCATATGCATATGCGACAGTTGCTTAAGAGGATTGTTTTGGTCAAGGAAAAGAGCTCTGTGGAGATGGGCATGTGAGGAGACAGGCCACAACGTGGTGGCAGAAACGGCTGAAACTGCAGATTAACAAAAGATGGTTTGGTAAGAGAATTGGGATGCTGCAGTCAATAATCCCATTCAGTTTTGTTTGTGCTGTGGTCAGTCAACTCCCCCATGATACTCCAAGCCTGATAGGATCAGGTGAACAACATTTGCAATTTATTTAGCACGACTTCCAGGATGTGAGTTGAACAGAGAACCGTGGAAGCAGGGAGTTTGGGTACAGGTCCCTGCTGTGCTCCTGCAGGGCAGTGCCAGGGTGAGCAATCCACACAGCCAGTCCTCTTGTCAGATATGGAAACTGCTTGGATTTAATTTCAACAATGCTTAGAGATCAGGTAGCATCAGTAGAATTTAGGGTCTTTCGTTTGGAAGGTGTGCCAGGTATTGCCAACTCTTGCAAAATACCCAAGCTGGTTTTTGATATTCCTTTTCCCTCTCCCTCACTTTATATCTAGAAATATAACTTAATATTAGTGCAGTATTTTGGGCTAGATAAGCCATCAAGGCATTGAAGAAGTGATCAATTGAAGAAGTGGTCGCAGTTGGGAACAGTCACAGTTGGAGCAGGGGCTCTCCTATGATTGCTTCTTTCCCTACTGTGGGGAGCTGCCCCATTCCTACCATCACCATTTGTTTTGCTTTCTGTGGCACAATTACTCCTGGGAGCTCAGCAACTGAGTTGGCAGTGAGGTGCCATTGAACCCATGGGCAGAGAAACCCACTGGGCTGAAAATGTGATGTTGGGCAGCCCTAAGTAGCAGTTGTTCTTCAAGCAGGTCTTTTGTCCATATAGATTAATGGCCTTTAGACCAGGCAGCTGTGCACATTTTAGCTTTTTTGGGGTCTCTTTGCAAGGGGCTGCCGAGGTGGGACCATGCACCTGCAGCCTGGGGCTGCCTATGATGTGATCCCGAGCTGTGACTGAGGCATGCTCACACCCAGAGCTCACAGTAAATGTTCACCTGACTCCATTCAGTGCTGATCTAGGGGCAGTGGCTCACTAGGTAGTTAACACTTTTCCCTCTGCTGTGCACTCTCACAGCTTGAGGTAATTTGGTGATTTGACAGCGTTTCTCCCTCGTGCCGAATCTAAATCAGCGTTTGGCACAGTCCTGCAGGACTGCAGCACTGCTGGGGCAGAGGCACTGGAGCTGTTAGTGTGCAGCCAGCATGCTGCTGGCATACTGAAACCTGAATTTCTGCAGTGTGCCAGCCCCAGCAGAGTCATACTGCAAACAACCCCTCTTGTCCTCACAGACCCTCAGCCCACCTGGACCAGACAGTGCGTGAGTGCTCTGCCCCTCCAGCTCATCACTTACTCTGCCTTGGGGACCCGCTCCATCCATGAGATGCCCTGATGTGGACACAGGAGCCTGAGCTGGCCCACAGTTAATTAACTATGAGAACTATGAATTCTGTAAGGCTTCACAATTAATTTCTTAGTTTCTTTTTTCTTGCTGTTTTTGTTAATGAATTCATTCCATGTGCTCATGGAAGTATCCTGGTGAGGCTTGAAGAGCTGAATTACAGGGGGAAAAAAGCCTCTCATTTTGCACCAGCATTTAGCTGATGAAATGTAAAGATGCAATGAGCTGATTAGTGATTCTGGTAATGTAATTAATGCCTCTGTTCTTTCATACGTGCAGAGCTGGAGGTCGAGCTGAGCTCTCTGTGAAAATTTGCCCTGAATGCGCAGTTCAGTGTGCTCAAAGTTATTGCTCCCTCGTTATGATTTCTCCAGTAATTCCAAATTAAAGTTGATATACTTGTAAACGAAAAGCAGGGCATGCTTGTGAATTGCAGGGGCTGGAGAATTCCCACAGGGTGGGAATGTTAATGCCATGATCCAACACAGGCTGGGCAGAGAGGGGCTGTAGCAGAGCAAACACCTTGGTGGCTCTCACTCCTGCCAGATGCAGGGCTGGTGGTGGGGCCTTTCTCAAACCCTTGTCTGCACTTCCCTGGCTGCTACAGGCAACCAGCCTCGCGTGGTTCTTCAGTTACATCTCCTTAACATGGCAACAGTCATAAACCATTAACTTAATTCCCAGGCTGAAACCAAGCTCGGATGAGCTCATTTTTCCATGCAACATGATTTTGACATGCCTTACATGAAACTTTTATCTCGTTGGTTTTTTTTCCTTCCCCTTTTTTAATAAACATCACATTATCAAAATATTAGTGACGCTGGATTTGCCACCGTTGGTTTACCATAGATAACAGCATGGAGTGTTCTTCCCGTTCTGATTCAATAGTGCATGACAAGGGAATCCAATTTGTTCAGATTTAGATGACATGCCTCCAATTATGTAATTCCATTAGGAGGTGCCTGCAGCCAAGTCTGTGCTCACAGTCTCAGCAGACATAACTCTAATGGGACGTGTTGCAATATTGCTGTGTGGTAAGCACAACTTTGATAGAGAGCACGACCTGTCTCTCCCAGTCGTGTTTGTGGGAACGGAGAACACGAAAAATGACCCAGCTGTACTTGGGGCTCTAATCTGGCAGTAAGTTATGCCACTACAAGAACAAAGCTTTGCAATGAAAGGTGAATTTGCAATGGCTATATATTTTATGTATTCAAAATCAGTCAGTAAATGCAGCACTTTGAATATGATCTTAGATTCAATTCCATAAATGGAAGATTTATTGGTTGCAGTTTTTACTCTTGAATACCATCTGAGATTCCTATGTACTTGGGAATGTTGGATATTTATGAGAATATAAAGCAGTGATGAAAACATAAGACTAAATCTTAGCACAGTTACAACTTGCTTTAAATTATTAATCTTTAAGAAGCATGATAAAAAATTCTGCTATGCAAATTCTGTGGCACTGGAGTTGGTGTACATATCCATTACCACAGAGCTATCTAAATAGTGGTTTTAAAATAATTGTGTAATGTTGATGCTGAGTTACAGTTTCTGCAGGCAGGAAAAGGCAATTCTAGTGGCAGATCTGTCTCCCCAAGAAGTGGGATGTAACACCACTCATAAATAAAACTGTTTGGATGAATTTAACATCACTTGCAAACCAGAAGATTTCTGCAACGCCTTTGGGTGACATGGCTCAGGCAGGGTTTGGCAGGGCTCATCTCTCCAAGGGCTGGGAAGAAATTGGGGTGTATTTTTGGTAGAGGATGCTTGACTTGTGAAACTGAAGAAATTTAGAGGTATTTAGTAGCCATAAAAAGGTCACAGCTCTGGCAACCGTGTGATGTCTCTTGCTTAGTCTTGCCCTGTATTTGGGCTGGACCTGCAGACAGGGTTATTCTGCAAAGCAGAGGTGAACTGTACTTCTGTTGGCCAGTACTAACTAGGACTTTGCCAAACAGATAGTATTTAAATATATAGCTTTTATTAAGAAGAAAAACTCCGTAATCCTTGCTCTGGGAAAGTATGAGTGATAGCATCTCTACTTTCATAATCTTTTGCAGTTCTCACATGAATATATGAAAGAATTTAATAATGTTCTAGGTTAGAAAATGATCATGCATATGCATACATCTTTAAAATTTGTCTTCTCTGACTTTCTTTCTCCTTACTTATGTCAAGAGAGGAAGCCAGCAAACGATTTCAATGTATGATGCATCCAATATCACCTTTCACATAAACAGAAAAAATATGCTTCCTCTGTTGATGTGATGAGACCAGGATGCATTTAAGTGTCTAGAGAAAGTGTCATTTTGTTTAAAATAATGTGAAGAGGAGCCTAGTCGCAGTATGTTGAAATGAGTTATGGGGGTGCTGCTGTTCTAATGACAGGATGGGGGAGATGCAGCTGAAGATGCTGCTGTTGTGCCTGAGCCCTGGCCCAGATTACCACTGCTGAGAGCCCTTTTGCACCTGCTGCTCTTGTCCCCATCCCTGCATGGATGCTTTGCCAGAAAAGCTCACTCAGGTGATATTTAGCTGTGCTTTAATCTGGCCCCTCAGTGGATAGCTTAGCCTGCAGATACAATGGAGTATATCAGCCTCAGTTCAAAACCCAGTGTAATTTTGTGGGAATGAATTGTTCACATAAATTTGGTAGAGCACAATTTCTTAATCTGCTAAATGGGGAAAGACAATGCTGCCTGCAATTTGGGAATAAATTAGATTATTCTAGATTAACCCCTCCAGGGATGGAGATGTAGGAAGAAGCTGTTGCTGCTCACACAGTTGATTTTCAGGTTTATTTATCACAGCAATCCAGCTGCCAGTGTGACTGAGAGCAGAGCCTGAGCTGCTGCTATGCACTTCATCATGCTCTGGAGCACCTGATTGCTGAGTTCAGATGCAGAAGCATCGATCTGCCACAAACCAAACCATGCACCCCGGCACTGGACACTGCTTTGGCCTCTCTCCCTGGGGACAAAATACCCAGGCATGTTTCCCTGGGTGTTCAGGGGCTCTTTGGAAAGTTTTGTTAAAGCAGCTGTGCTCCAAGGCAGATTCAGTCCTTGGATCCCTTCTGATCTACAAGGACCCTGTTTGGTTCCCTTTAGGAGGAGGTTCCAAGGTGGGCTTAAAGGAACACCACAGATCTTGCCACCTTCACCCCTGAATGTCAGCATGGTCCTGGATTAAGTGACAGTGAGCAAACCTGCACACAAGAGGCAGAGCCCACGTTGCAAATGCTTTTGTGACTGAGCATTGCTGCCTGTCTGCAAAGCTGGCATTGACCCCTCCACCTCCAAAGTTCTGCTCCATTTTGGAGCAAAATGGGAGAAGTCTGGGGCCTAAAAAATCCATGCCTTGGCCTGTGCAGCATGTCCCTTTGTCTGATCCTTGCAGGAGTACTCCCACATCCCAGAGGTGTCTGCAGAAGCTGAATGGTGAGAGCAGAGCTGGTGGTGCCAGCCCTGTGCCAGCACAGGGACATGACAGGAGGGGTGCCCTTCCTTGGAGACCTGGCTGGAAGCTCATGCTGACAGTGAGAGGAGTTACTGCTCAGTACTGCAAGTGGTGAGAGGAAATATTCAGTGTATTACTTTCTGGGACACCTTCCCAGAAAACGTTTCCTTGTCATAATTGCAGCACTGATGCATAAGCCCCAGCAGCAGCTCCCTTTTAGTGGAGATGAATGGAGTGGAGTATGAGGAAAGCTTTCCAGGATTCAGTTTGGTCACAGCCTGTTAAATCAAGAGCCTGTTCAATGAGGGCATCGTGTGCTCCTCAGCCTGGCCACACACAGCTGAGAGGGACAGCTGAAAACTCCCTGTGTTTGCTGCTTGAATCTGGGGATGCTGCTACATCTATTCCCCAGGAGTCACTGGACTCACTCTCTCTCCTAATGTGTTGTCTGAACTGGATAATAAAGCTCCTCAAAGCAAGGACCACATTTGCCAGGAGTATTCTCAGGTCCCCCTTGTCCCCATCCACATGGTGACTCCTGTGTCTTGAATTATATTTAATATTTTCCAAGAAGGGGGAAATAAACACATGAAACTGCGACTCTCATCTTAAGCATTGAGGGTTTTTTGGAAGGATGCTAGACCAACAAGTAATGGAAAAGCTTCTGGCTTTGCTGCTCTGTTGTTCCCTGGTGATGTGGGACTTGGCACTGGTGGATCCTGAGGGAACACTCATTCCATCCTGTCCCTTCCCCTTGAGGGCACCCTCTGAGGAGACTGCTGAGTACACCAGATGGATGGAGAAGGAAATCTCAGGACTTATAACTGGTATGAGTGGAGTTCACTGAGGAGGAGGATGAGATAAACAAACCAGGTTCTTCGTGGTGATGGAGGTATCAGGATCACCTCTTTGCTCCCTTGAGTAGGGCAGTTGCTCAGTGCTCTCCCACTTCTTACCTGCTTTGGGGATATACAGAATTGTGCTCTACTTTGTTTCCTCTTTGGAAACATTTGCTTGGAGGGGGACAGCTTGGGTTGAATTTTCCCGAATTTCCCGACTTTCCCAAAAGCTGTGCTCTCAGCATTGGAGGGTTGTGGTGTTTCAGATGGGTAGGGGAGATGCAGTAGAGACAGAACTTAAAGCTTATGATTGGTGAACTGTAAATTTGAGCTGGAAAATGTGGCTGTACTGTAAAATTCAGGACACCATCTGTTTCATTGCTTACTTGCAGTAACATTTGTACTTGATAATTAAAATGTCACACACATTTTTAGCCAGAATAATCCATGGAGGAGTAGAACTGTATCTTCTGAAAATCTTTCAAGAGATACAGATAGAAACAAAATTGTTTTGAACCATCTCTTGCTGTTCATAGAGGAGTTTTGCTTCTTGCCTCCTTTTTTCTTTCTTTTTTTTTTTTTTCCCTTTTTTCTTTCATATTTTGAGGACGAGGTTAGGCGAGTGGGAGCAATGGCAGATCCTTTTGGAAGGAGCTATGACCTTAGTGGATAACCCTACATGTCATGTGGTTTATTTTGCTTTAGGTTTATCATACTGGGTTCATCATATCCCTTCTGGTAGGGGTAGGTTATCTTTGGCTTCAGCTGAAATCAGCTTGCTTTTAAGGGTTTCTCAGCTAGCCTAGGCAAGACTTCCCTCCAGCTGAGGGTTGCAAGTGCTGCCTGCTTGTTTGGCTGTGGGTGTTGAGGGCTGGGAGCTCAGGGCTCAAGAACTGCAGACAGAAGCTGCTCAAAGAAAGGTCAGATCTTGACCCAGGCTTGTGATACCCTCACAGTGAGAGAGACAGAGCAAAGGGTGAAGCAAGCAGCAGTGCTCATGGGCAGTGGAATTGGGTGCTTTTTGCATAGTAGTGCCAGTCTTTCAGCTGGCACTGAGGGCAGCTGGACTCCTCTTCTTGCCCAGCCCAGGTTGTTGCCTCTCTGTGGTGGCCTCAGTTCAGCTGCCACTTTGGCTGGAGTTTGCTTCACAGCACTGCTAAGATGGAAAAATTGAATTTGCTTTTGATTGTCTGCAAGTAGGATTTTGAATGTCTTAATGCTACAAATTAATTAAAAATATAGGGAGATCTGAAATCCAGAAAAAAGCAATGTGTCTGAGCTGATGTCAGTGCTGAATGTGCTGTCACTGACAGGAGAGCATCTGATGAGGTTCTGCCAGGTCAGTTCCTGTTTCCAGGCACACCATGAGCTTGGACTGTGTGGATAGTCCTGAGCACAACACAATGGACACATCCCTGGGTTTTGTTCAGGGTTGACTGAGAGGCTAAAGCAGCTTTCTAAGGGCATTGTCCTCACTCATTCAGACTGATATACTTTTACTAAATATGTGGGGTGGAACTAGCAGACGTGGGAAACAAGATGTTCTGCACATCTTGTAATGTTTACTTAGTTTTGCTTTCTTAGCTGATGTAAAACCCCTCCCAGCTGAGGTTTGACACAAATGCATCCATGGAGTTGTACTAGAAATGCACTCTGCTGTTCCATGAAAATTTTAAATCCAGTTATGTTAACTGTGTGTGAATACAAGTTTTAAAATCCTGGTCTGCTGGGAGCCATTTGGAGCTCAGAGTGTTGCGGTGCATTGGAGTGTGCCTTCAGTAACAAGTCAGGATTAAAGATGAAGTCTGCAGAGAACCACAGCCAATACCTCAGAAACACTTCCCAACCAGCCAGGTGCTTTCAGGGCTGTCTCCCATCTTAAATCAAACATCCCAGCATCCGTGCAGACCTTGTACGTCAGAGCTCAAGATGCATCCTTGTAGGGTGAGGCCCTGTGCTTCTGGCAGGAGACGCCATTGTAGTGTGTGAGAGAGGGCTTAAAATATTCTAATTGTCTGCTATGAAATTGCAGTTTTGTTCCCTGGAGTAGAAAAGTGAGTTTAAATCATTAACGCCACAAGTCTCAGTGATGATTACGGAAATGTTTGCAAGTGACTTAATCAGTATAGTTTGTCTGAGTGGCCCATTTTAATATTATTGCACTGATTAAGTTTTCTTAGCTAATATGTGTTTCATTTCCAATTCAATTAAATGAGAATCCCCTTCCATTACATGATATTACAGTAGTGCCCTAGTGGGGCAGGAGCACACTTGGTATTTTCAATTGATACAGATTTCTTCATTATACAGTCTCATGGTGCTCAATGGAATCAATGAGAGCTGAAATTAAAACTGTAGAAGTTACAGCTGTAAATACACTGTCCGTTCCTCGATCCCTCTTTTGGCAGCAGGCTGAGAATTATATTAGTATCAGTTCATTAATTACATTGCAAAGATGTTTTCAATAGATGTTTGCTTTTGACAAAACTTTAGAAAGACTGGGAAGGATTTTCCTTGGATTTCTGTATGCACAATAGTTATGATAAGCAAAATATAAGTTGCACTAATGTTCCTTTTTTATGTGCTATATATCCTCTGTTTAGTTTTTCAAAAGCACTTTTGTATAACCTATCGTGGGATGTATTAACTGGAGTACAGAAGATTATCTGCAAATGGCTTGTGAAGGAATTACGTTCTTTCGTGTGAGCCAAACCTCCTCCTTTTATGTATTATTGAAGAGGATTGATTGAGCTCTGATATAGTAACAAATGATTTTATAAATACCTCTCTGGAGTTAATTTCCCATTGTGGGAGATGCAGAGCTCTTGGGGCTGATCGTGTGATCTTTTTCTTGAGAGCTCCAAGGTTTCTCCAGCACTGAGGCAGGGATGTTCAATAGTAGCTACTCCCATACACAGAGGAGTTGGGAGGGGTGTTCAGGCAGCAGAAACAGATTTGCAGTGAGTGCTCAGGAAACAGGATAAATCACAACTTTAAATACACACCAGTTTGTCCACGAAGAAGACAAGTGTGCCAAGCTGAGACTGAACCCTCTGTACCTGCTTCCTCCTGGGTCGTATTAGCCACAGAACCTGCAAATGAAGCACACAGGGTTCAGTGAGCTCCTGCTTCCCTGGGTGGCTGGTGGCTGGCAGGACGAGCATCCACAGCCCCAGGGAACCTTGGACAGGTTTGCTGTGGCAGCCCCTCTCTCATTTCTCTGCTTTTGTGCAGCTCTGTGCAGCCACGTGTCAGCTTGTGCCCTCTGCTTGCACACACAGCCTGTCTGAAATATTGGTTTTATTCGATTATTAAAAATATTTTCATCTGGTCAGAGAGTATGTGGCTTTGCACATTGAAGACATAGCTGAAATATATATGGATATAAGGATAAAGCTTTTTTATTGCTAAATATATGCTTTTTATAAACAAGAAGTTGGAAATTTTTTTTTTAGAATATAATAAATATTTTAGCATAGTTATTCTGGCTCCGTAAGTGCAATGAAAATGTTAGCCTTGGCATATCAATCGCGCTTTACAGATGACTGTAATTTCCTGAATGTCAAAACTCCAAATTTCTCTACTAAGCAAACTTTTCAGTGGCAAAATAGATTGCCTCCATAATATATCACTGTGTGCAAGAAAAAATGAAATCTTTATGTACTGTATTATGAATCAATGAGGCATTAAGATTCTTGGAAGGGTGAGTGGACTCTGGAAAATGAAAAACTGCCACTATTCCATCTCTGTAAACCACTGCTTATGGAGTGTAGGCTTTGCAAACCTCGATCTTTGCCACCGCAGAAATATCAGTTACACGTTGGAGCTAATTCCTGCAGCAGCATTTAGATGGGGTAAATACTGTTGTAGAGATCTGATTTATAGCAGCATCCTGTGGTTATTCACCAGCTCTATTGCAGTGGCCTCCTTTTGGCTTCGGGATATCTGCCATGGTTTTTAATGAATCTGTAAGAGCTCTGATCAGGGCCATGCTGTTCCATGCTGGAAGATGTGGGTGATGTGGCTCCAGGGGACAGGGACAGCTCCTCACACCAGCAGTGGGAAGGAGCTCCTGGCGCTCTGTGGGTGTCAGAGCTCAGTGTTTCCAAAGACATCGCTCAGACCTTGAGTTTTCTTAGTGTGTACTAAGAGCAAAATGCAGCTCTGCCTCCTGTTTATTAAGGGATAATCGCCCTAGGCAAGAAAGGCACTTTGCAAAGCCAAGGCCTTGCACGCTGCTGAGACCTCACAAATCCAGCATCACCTGTACTGCAGCTTGTCACCCACCACGATGGAAGCACGGCACACACTGATCCATCCTCCTGTCACCTCCTCTCTCCTTTCCTTGCCTTTTCCCCCCCATGTCCAGCCTGGGGGCTGCTGCTGCTCTCCATCCTGATGCCCCTGTCATATAACTGAGCTCATGAGCCTCTAGATAGGCTGTGGTGGAAGCTGGGTGTTTGCAGAGGGCAGTTCAGTCCTTTGTCCAGCAGGTCAGCTGGGTGGGATGGGTCTGGGCCCCTCTGCCCAGCATTGCCACCCTTTCCCATGCCAGACTCCAGGGTGGAGACAGAGCACTGGGGACTGGCACCAGCAGCTGAGTCACTCTGCTGTTTGCTCAGTCTAAAAACAGAAACTTGATTCTCTTTATATGCACTACTGAAAAAAAAAATAATTTAAAAGGTCACTATTCTTGCTGAATTGGTTGTGAGCAGGGGTATCCTGCAGAGATCTTAATAATACAGGCAATTATGAAATTAATACCACTCTGGCAGATCTGCAGGGCCGCTCTCCCCTCCGCAGGCAGCACTGTGGACAATTATTTTGTGCGTGAGGGTAGCTGGGAGCATGTGCGTGTGTGAGGCTGCATATATTTTACTCATTTAAACCCTTATTTTCATTATCTTTGTTTGCATATGCCATGCCTGCACATATATGAATGTGTACCTTGACCTGCTAAATTGCTGCCTTCCTCTGTGCCTGAAATGCTTTTTTTTTCCTGCAGATCTTTCATATTTGGTAATTTCACGGGCAATGATGGGTTGGTGTAATTGCTGTTCTTGAAAAATCCAGCTCCTTTTTATGGGTTCCTCTGGCACTTCCCTCCTGCTGCTGTTGCTGTGGGTAGGCTTCTGGCTTCCTACCCCCACCATTAGTGTTTCTAGACAAAACATCTCTGTGATTCATTGGGTGCTGATAGAAGTGAAAACATAATGATTACTTAGAGGAAATGTAAATTTGCATTTGCTAACAGCTTTAATTCACAGTCCTGAAATACTTATCTCCTTTCCTTCCAGGCCCTTTTTCAGAGCTAATGCATGATTTGCTTCTGCCACCCTGAGACCCAGAGTAGAGCTATATAATCCAAGTAGTCTTGCAGGCTGCTGCAGAGGAAAGGGATGTTTGTTCCTCCTCTCCCTCCCCATAATCTTTATCCATCACTTTTTTAATGAAGAAGGGATTTGTTCATCTAGATTTTACTGTACTTTGAATTTTGGATGATTAGTTTCATTTAAATAACTGAATAAAAAGAGGTCTTGTAGGACCAAGTAGTAGCCAGCCCAGGGTCCAGCTGGGCAGGAGCTGCACTGAGGTCTTTGGGGAGAGGAGGGGAGCAGTCCTGTTCCCCTGCTCTGTGGTCACCTCCTTGCAAGAGCTGTGACAGTGGCAGGGGAGGCCCTGGCATGGGCAGCCAGGCTGCAGATCCAGATCCAGGGAATGGAGGCAGCCATGGAATACTGAGCATGAGATCTCCTGCAGGGAACTCGGCAGCCCCCCTTGCTCCTGTCTCACTCTGGGATGGGGTTTATTGCTGCTGTCTGTGGGGCTGGGAGGAGCAGAGCAGCACTGTGGGGAGCCCATGGACAATGAATGCATCTCCAGTGCTCCCATTGCCATCCACATCACTACTGGGAAGCATCTGGGACCAATCTAGAGTGGATGCAAACATTTGATTCCCAGCACTGCCTCAGTAGGTTTGCCAAATATTTTGGCCTCATCTCTGTGAGTTATGCTGCAGGAGCAGCTCTTGGTAGGGAAGGTAGATTCTCATTTTGGGGGCAGGTTCCAAGCAGGGATGGTTGAGGCAGGAGAGGCTCTCACCCCTGTCCTTCTGATTGTGCCTCTAGGTGACAGAGTTTGTTAAGAATCAGGATGAGTCACAGTATTAAATGAACACTTCGCCTCTCTCTCGGTGATCTCCAAACAGATGCCTGGCTCCATCAAATTAGGCAGCAGCGGTATTTCTCTTGGAGGAAAAATTTGTGGTATTAGCAAATCAAATTCTCAGTGGGCCACTCTTGATGGGAATTAACCTCAACTTCTGGGAGCAAAGCGCTCGGCGCCCGGCATGGCATAATTGAGTTTGACTTCTCAGAGAGATGTGGTGGCCGTGATTGATCGGTGGGAGACCCTCTGCCAGAGATTAAAATCCATCAGCAGCTTTGGAGCCCACGGGGAGGGTTTCTAAGGGCAGAACAAGGAATGTGAGACTCGCACCGTTCACGTTCCTGACCTTCC
This sequence comes from Thryothorus ludovicianus, assembly GCA_013397245.1. Lineage (NCBI taxonomy): Eukaryota > Metazoa > Chordata > Aves > Passeriformes > Certhiidae > Thryothorus > Thryothorus ludovicianus. The sequence continues at coordinate 220,778 of VZTB01005564.1, read as the reverse complement.
AGCACTGTCTGTGACTTTGCTGTCAAATAATTCTGAGCAGGGACGTTTTCTGAGTGGTGTGGGGTGAGGGAGAGGTGCAGGGGACACAATTTCACTGGGACGCTGTGACTTCATTGCTGGGAGCAGTGGAGGAGAAGGAGATGGGATCTCAGATCTGTGTGCGAGGCCACAGCGTAGGAGCATCTTCCTGTGGTCAGATGAGCTGAGACAAGTTGCCACTCAAAAAAAAACCCAAATTGTTCAGCTTTTAAAAGAATGAGTGTGTGGCTACTCTTTTATAAGGAGCTCTCTGGATTTTTACTCAGCAGCACGAGCAGTTTGTGTGAAGGGGGAAGGACATGGATGTCCTTGTACTGCTTGCTGGCTCTGGTGATTGTGCATTGTTTCTGGTGCTGAAGTACCAACCCTATGATTATTTTTCTTTTTTCAGTAGCTCCATCCTTAATCCTTTGCATCATATGCAGAATCTCTGCTGAGGGGTTTTAGTTAATTTTATTTGCATTTCTGCTGGATGTGGCACAAATCTGGTCTGTCCCTTTGCCCCTGCACCTTCAGAGTGAACTTTTCTTTCAAAATATCCATCTTCACCTGGAGCAGGATTTGGTTTCACACTCCTCTGTTAATGTTAACAAAGTCTATGAACTGGGGAAAAAACCCCACACAGATTTGGAAACTTAACAAATTTCCTTGGCCCCCCCTGCCCCCACGTCTCCACTCAAAGAGATGGAGGCACTTGTATAAAATTGCCTCCCATTCACTGCACAAGCCCAGCCTGGGACTCCAAACATTCTAGCCAGGCTTGCCATCTGGCTGAGCTTGACCTAGATACACACGGGTGTGTTTGAGCCAGCTTAAAGCACAGCCTTACTTTTGCATGATGAATGGGACTGCCCCAGTGCCTTCCCTGGAAATCATAGCTCTGCTTCCTCAGCCCTGTGCTGCAGTTCTGTTTTCCTGGGTTAGTTTGCCCCCAGAATATCCTGTGGGGGAGATGGGGATGTTTCTGGGGCTGCAGTGCTCCCTGTGCAAAGGCTGTAGGTTTCTCACCCTCAGTAACCTGCAAGGCCCTTCTTGCTACAGCCTCATTTCTCAGCAGAACTGGGAAAAGGTCACTCAGTCCCTCACCTACTAATCCACTAATGGATGTAATGGTGAGTGGATGTTCAGCTTTCAGCTCCTCTCTCCAGTCCTTACCTCATAGTTCCATCAAGCCGGGCTCAGGTTTCCAGGCTGAAGCCAGGGCAGCTGCCAGCATCTGACCTCCAGCCTCCCTCGACCTCAGCAATTGAACAGTGGGGCAGTGGGGTTGGGAGGAGATGTGCTCTGACTTTGGGAGATTCTGACCCATTTTGATGCATGATTAGAGTCATCCCATCCTCACCTCTTTGGTTCTGGACATAGTGAGCCCCCTGAGCACTGTGGTGTGAGTTCCTGTATATCCCTTCCCTGGCAGCTTGTCCAGACTCTGAAGTCTCTGACTTTACTCAGTGTTGTCATCCCCTGGGGCTTCACAGTTCTTACTTGGACTTCAGTTTTCTTTATTATTTTTTTCATGTTGCAATTATAAGTTTGATGCAATGATTCTTAAAAAAATTATTAGATTGAAAAAAAAGGGAATCTCATTCTGCCCCTGTGTTTGGAAGAGCTGGGGAAAAGGCTGGCAGGAATGGACTGTGTGACCACAGGATTATCCTTCAAAGCAAACAGGTGTAGCACAAGGAGAAAACTCAACGTTGTGGGACTGTTCAGTCCCTGCATTCCTCAAGGAATAGCAGTGCTCAGGGAGATATGAGAAGCGAGTCACTGTCACATCATCCCACATTCCTGATGCCTCCAGGGTCAGCCTGCTTTGTGAGCTGCCCTCGAGTCCCTTACTCTGCTTCATGGCCACCCAAGTTCATCAGAAAGGCCCTGCTTCTGGTGAGGGGTGAGGGCAGCTCTAAGTTGGAGGGATGATCTTGGTAGTTGGAGCTCTACCTTCAGCTGAGTACTTGTTTCAGGCTCTGAAGCACACGCTTCAAGGAATGGGCAGGAGCTCAACACCCCCTTGGTAAGAGCAGAAAGAACAAGCTGTTACCTACAGAGCTAAAAATAATTGCAAAGCTTTGAGTCTTCCTCAGTTGCAGCAGAATGATCCTCAAAGTGCTGATGGCCGAATTCATATGTGGCACAGCTCTGACTTGAGGATGCATTAAAGCTTTTGTGACTTTCTGAAGCTCAGTTCAGTGAATGCAGAGCAGCACAGCTGCTTTCCTGGAGCTGCCATGATTCCTAACTTGGGGGAGAGGTGTGGGGCAAAAGCTGATGTTTCCAAAAGGGTCAGTGCCTCTTTTGGTAGAATTTTAATAGGCAGGCTTAAGAAGGAGAGAAACGCATGAAATTGCTGAGATTGACCCAACAACTGGTAAAGCATCTCTCTCTAAGACATCTCATTTCTTGAAAGCAGGATTCATCTAAGAAGTAACAAGGTGGAATAAGTAACAGCTGCAAGCCTGTTTCAGGAACCTGTGCTCAGGCCAGGGAGGATATGGGCCCTGCCTGGGGCATCCCATGGGAATCTCTGCCTGGTATCCTGAGCTCAGGGTGCTGGGGGAGCCCAGACACCTCCATGCTCACTGCAGAGTCCAGTGAGAATCTTTACTCAGCCTCATCTCCCCCGGTCTCCCTGGGCTGCAGCATTTCCCTGGCAGGCACAGATGGAGACACCTGCCCAGATGAGGCAGCCCAGGCTGATGGTGATCTGTTACAGCACAGCCTCTTCCACCAACACACGAGTTTTTATTCATTCTTTTGTTTTTACAACAGCAGCCAAGGGAGACGCTTTGTCACTGCCTGTGACCAAAGAGCACAAAGGGAGAGTGGCTGAAGAGTTTGAACTATAATAAAACGCTCACTGTATCGATCTTGGCTCAGGATTTGTTTCCCTTCTTGCATTAACTCCCCATCGATTTCTGTGATGACCTTAGAGCACACAGTCTGGTTGGCCTTCTCTTTTGGCTGGTAGCACCCCTGTGCCTGCACCCTTCTCCCTTGAGCTGAACTGCTCATGGGCCAGCTCATACAAGGGCTCTGGGGCAAGCAGGGCTTTGCTTTTGCCTCCCAGGTCATCAGACATTTGTTGCTGTGTGTTTGTTGCTATAGTTAATGTATTGGTTAGTGCTGTATGGTTGGGTCATTATTTTAGTTCAGTGTCCCAGTAAACGAGATCCAAGGCCAGGAGTCCTGGCAGAAGGTCAAGGGGCTTAGGTTTGTCCCACAGATGCTTCATTTCCCCCTGTTGGGGATCCTGACAAGGCTGTGTTGCTGCTGCATCAAAGGAGCCTGAGGCACAAGCATAATCAGGGACAGCTCCTGCTCACTGGAGTGGCTGGCTGTGGTCTCGTGGAAAGCCCTTCTTTGCCAGGCTGAGTTCTCCTGTGCTACCAGAGACCTGCTGAGATAAGACACAGCAAAACTCTTCCCATCTCTGCAGGGGACAGTGTGGGGTTGGCAGCTGCCACTCACTTATTCTTGCTCCCTCTTACCTCCAACTCCCACAGTGAAATCATTGAATGGCACTTCTGTGGAAAAGGACCTTCCTTGGGATCGTGGCAGGGACTTTGGGCTCCTTTTGCCTCTGTGAATCTGTGGCCAAATCCCTCTGAGCAGGGGGTGGCAGAAGCACCACTCCAGGTGAGGATGAGGATAGGGGTGGTGCTGGTTGTGGTGTCCCAGCTCCAAGCACTGAGTGCTGTTGTTTCCAGCCACTCTACTGGGCTCATTGACTTTATTTGGCTTTGCATGTTTATTGTACTTTCTACTTACTTAATTATTTATGAGTGTGGATGCTCTAAATAGGAAGAGGAATGGTGATTCTCCGGGTTTTCTTTCCCTGTGCAGTTGGATCCTTTTTGTGCTTGTGATTCTCTTTTTAGTCCATTCATAGACAATTTTCTGTAAAACATTGACATCTAGTGGCTTTTCTGCCAAAGGAAACGACAGGGAACAAAAGTTTGACTTGAAGGTGGCCAGTCACAATGTCACTTGAGAAAGCAAATTAATGTTCTTCTCCTCCTTACACAGCACCAAGGACATGGCAATCACACCCTGGGGGCTCAGGGCTCCTGAGCACACACTCCTTGGTGTCCTCCTCCTGGAGGAGTGGCTTTCCCTGGCAGGACAATTTAATTATTGAGCTACTTTAATTCCGTTTGCTTAAGCAGGTGGCTGATATCCTGATGATGTTCCTTCAGCATCATCCAGGTGAGGCCATATTAGTGGAGCTTCAAAGAGCTGTGTCCATCTGTCCATCTCCAGGCTGTGATGGTGGACAGCACGGTGTTTGATGGTGGATATTAATGTGCAACCCAGAGTGAACTCTGGGCCAGTTCTGGGGTTGAACTTGCAGCTTTTCCAGCTGGTGGCCTGAGGGGTTCCCTGTGGTAGCTTGTCCCCTATGTGTGCTGCTATCCTGTTGCTTCAAACCAGAGCCAGCACCCTTGAAAATGCTTTCTCTTATGAAATGCTGTAATGCATCCTTTAATTTCTTGTTAGTCACTTATCTCTCCTCTCATCATTTCAGTCCTGTATCAGATGAAGGCAGGAGAATAAAACAGGATTTACATGAGCTTTGCCAAGGTCCTTGTTAGGGTGGAAGTGGTTTGGGGCTTCCCATTTATCCCATTTGGGTTGCTGGGCACACCCCATTTATCTGGCCTGCGAAAGGAAAGGTCCTGTAGGAAATGCCTTCCTCGAGGTGTTGCACTGCTCTGGGGCTGGTGCAGCTGAGACCCACAGCTGCTCATCAGCAGCATAGCACAGGCAGCTCTTTGCTGTCAGTGGAAACCTTTCAGTGCAGCTCTGTTGTACAAGGAAATTAAAAGAACCAGAGCTATCTGTGTCCTGCTCGGGTCTGGGCTTACATCCTGGGAGATGCTTGAAGTATTCTCCCAAGGTCTGGGGTGACCATCAGTTGGAGCACTGGGACAGCCCAGCACAGAGGGGAGTCTTGGGTTCCCTTGGCCTCTGTAGAGACAGCTCCTGTTATACAGAGGCAGCTCTGTGTGTGTGCAGGTAGATACAGCCCCTCACACTCCCCCCAGGATTTATTCAGCCGTCCTTCACCCCTTGGAGGTGAACTCACAGAGGAGCCTCTGCAGCAGGGCTGCTGAAAGCCTCTTAAGTGCATCTGCCTGTTTGTATTGATTTGGAGCGTTAATGCGCTCTGTGCTGCAGACACACGCGACTGAACGCTCTGTTTGTCTCTCCCCTTGGCAGGAATTTCTACTACATCACCATCCTGCGTGACCCCGTGTCGCGGTACCTGAGCGAGTGGCGCCACGTCCAGCGGGGGGCGACATGGAAGGCGTCCCTGCACGTCTGCGACGGCCGCTCCCCGACCACCGAGGAGCTGCCCAGCTGCTACACGGGGGACGACTGGTCGGGCTGTTCCCTGCAGGAGTTCATGGACTGCCCCTACAACCTGGCCAACAACCGCCAGGTCCGCATGCTCTCCGACCTCAGCCTGGTGGGATGCTACAACCTGTCGGTCATGCCCGAGGAGCAGAGGAATAAGGTTCTGCTGGACAGTGCCAAGGAGAACCTGAAGCGCATGGCCTTCTTCGGCCTGACCGAGTTCCAGCGCAAGACTCAGTACCTCTTTGAGAAGACTTTCAACATGAACTTCATCTCGCCGTTCACGCAGTACAACAGCACAAGGGCCTCCAGCGTGGAGATAGACAGGCAGACTCAGCAGCGCATCGAGGCCCTCAATTTTTTAGACGTGGAATTGTACGATTATGCAAAAGACCTGTTCTTGCAGCGGTACCAGTACATGCGGCAGAAGGAGCACCAGGAGGCGCGGCGGAAACGCCAGGAGCAGAGGAAGATCCTGCGGGCCAAGCAGGCACACCTGAGGGAGCAGGGGGAGAACAGCTCCAGCACTGACTACACAGGGAACGTGGAGCGCTGGCGGCGATAGTGGGGGGCACCTGCCGGGCGAGGAAAAGGAGCAGAGCCCAACCTGCAAACCTGAGATGAAGGAGGGATGCTTCTCAAGGGTCTGGAGCAAAAAGAGGTCAAAATGTTGCCTTTGCAGTTGCCTTTGCAGTAAACGTTGTACTGTACGTGGAACACTTAATCTTAGCGTGTAATTAAATTGTCCTTTTTAGGTTGGTTGGATTATTTATGAAACGCAGGAGCCATCTCGGCTCATCGGAAATGTTTGCTTGGACATTTATTTAAAAGAAGTGAAAGAAAAAAAAAAATCCATAAATTAGTTATGAGTACAAAATGGGATGCTGGAAAATGTTTATGATGCTCGGCTGAAATCTATCTGGGAAGCAAACTCATTTCCTAATAACGAGCATTTAGCATACTCTCACAATACAGTATACGAACAAAACCTTTTCCCTTTGATTTTATCTTAATTTTATTTCAATAATGTGTTTTCAAGGGCACCAACTGCTTATGATATTTACCAAGTTAATGAGTGGACGATGAAGGGAACAATAAAGGTCTAGAAAAATTATCAACTAGTTTTATGTATAATATTGGCTTTTAAAATGAATAGAAGTAATTTCTCTAGTTATATAAATATTTAAAATTTTAAACTTTTTCTACCTACTGCTGTTTAGAGTTTTAAGCTTGGTCTATCTCATATTTAAAAAAAAGAAAAAAAAAAGGACATAACATACTTTATTGAACTCAATGCCAACGTTCTAGACACTGTTTCCAGAATTTTTCAGGGCAGTATAATTTTAACCATTCTGGAAAAGTTACTGCACATTCTCATATTTGTTTCATAAAGCCTTTTCCAAATTATAATCTTGTGACAGTGTCTCATTTTAAGTCTTTTTACCCATTAGAATACATAATGCTGAATTTATCATTCCTTAATAATTGGTGGTATAAACTAGATGAAATTATGTTGCCGATATTTGTGTAGCATCTTTAAAACGTCATAAAACTCTCTAATCCCAGCAATATTATAAAGAGAATTGCTCAATGGAAGTAGATTTACACTTGAATTAGGATTTACTTCCAGTAAATCTTTGCTACACCAGATAAGAACAGGGCTTTTTTTTTTTTTCCTATGCTCTTGAGCCCTTCACAGGGATGGCGGATGAGGACTGAAAATGACGGAAGCCGGTTTTTCCATAGCCATAGTTACACGGGAGGAGGAGGAAGAGGAGGAGGAGGAGGGTGTGTGGTCATGGGGTGCAGCAGTTTGCCCCTGAGCAGGCTCTGCTGGGGCTCGGGGTGCAGAGCCAGAGCCCTCGGGCCTCCCCCAGACCCACAGGGACAGCAAAGGGGGTGCGAGGGGCTCCTATAAATCTCTATGCAAAAAAAAATAGAAACCTCTGCAAGGCTTGGGCCGGACATTGAGCACGTTCAGAACTTTTGTCCTGCAGCGCTGCCGAGCTCGGCTCTGAGCGGAGCCGCCCGGGGAGGGCCCTCTGTGGCCCCAGGGACACGATGCTTACAAGGCTCACTTGCACTGTTTCCTTTCACCTGTAATTCTCTATACACCATGAAGGCAGGGGGGCAGGAAATGAGGCAGAAGGCTTTAAAACATCTTACAGCTCCACGCCTAAGTTACCTGGGAGTGGTTTTACATCTGATGTTGTGTGGCAGCCTGGGGGCAGCAACCCTGCCAAGGGCAAGGGGAGAGCAAAGCAGCAGCAAACCAATACCCTGCATTAGCAGCTTTGAGAAGAGAATAACTTCATGTACAGCAATTTATTTTTTTTTTTAAATGGGAACTGCAGTTGCCAATATGATGTCTCAGTTGTATTTTGGTTTTCACGGGGGAAAATAATTCGCTCTTGAAACTGAAAGGCACTGCTGTAAACAGGACTTAACTGTGGGCGAGCTGGAGGCCTGTTGCAGGAGGTGCATCTTGTTTTTATGCTGTGGTGTGCATGGTTTACAGAGACTAGTTGCATTTTCTTTGTGTATACTGTTTATTGTATATAGGGGATGTACGAATATAAGGATACCATTTTGTCATAACCATATCAAATTCTACTGATTTCCACCGTAGACGCTGTCTTATTGTGTAGATTTACAGGCCAATCCACTGACTTTGATTGTGTCATTTAACAATAGAACTGATAAATAAAATTTAACTACAGACTTCTGATTTTCATGTGATTATTTCTTTTTCTGACAATGTGTTGAGAGCTGTGCTGTTGAGAATGGATGGTAATTCCAACATGAGTGAAATAGCAGTTGACAGCAAGTATGGGGATTTGAAGTCACAGCTTTTCTGAATTGTATTTAAACTACAGCTTTCAAGGGCAAAGCCACTTTGGGCTTTTGTATGGTTCAGGAGTTACTGCAGAGGTTTTGAGTTCTTTTCTGAGCAGCCCTCAGAAAAACAAGCTGTGGTGATTTTAAATATTTTTGTTAGTGGTTTGCAGCATTAAGAATTTCTTTCTCTGTGTGTACATATACATGTGTGTACACATATGATTTATTTTTTATCTTTTATAAGATACCTACCCTTTATGTTGACTCTGGAGGATGCTGCCTAGCCACTGACTTCCAGTGTATCCCACTGTATCCCTTCTGGGGACACTAAAATAAATTGACAGGGACACTTTCCACTGCCCCAGGTTGCTTCAAGCCCTGTCCAACCTGGCCTTGGACACTTCCCAGCATCCACAGCTTCTCAGAGACAACCTGTGCCAGGGCCCCACCACCCCCACAGAGAGGAATTTCTTCTTAATATCTTATGTATACCTTCTCTCTTTCAGTTTAAAGCCATTCCTCCTTGTCCTGTCACTCCATGCCCTTGTCAAGACTCCCTCTTCAGCTCTCTTGGAGCCCCTTTAGGCTTGGGGAGGGGCTCTGAGGTCTCCCCAGAGCCTTTTCTGGGCTGGATACCCCCAGCTCTCTCAGCCTGTCTCCAGAGCAGAGTTTCTCTGAGCATTTTCTTGGCCAGAGATGCCAAAAGATACTTTTTTACAGTCTGGATGGAGGCATTTTTCTTGGCTATAAAAGGTCAACAAGTTTGCCAGGCTTGCATCAGGACGGTTGATATGAAGGTGTCCACGGGAGACTTTGCCTTGATCTTCTGAAATTCCCCTGTGAGGACAGAGCTGCCCTTCTCATGAGAGCACCTGCAGGGGCATCTTACCTCTGTGAGGCTTTGTGAGCCCTGGGGAGCAGGGAGTGGAGGGGTCTGCCAGCAGATCTGCATTTGACTGGCTTTATAGTCAGGTGTGTTAGTGCACTGAGAGCTGCTGCAGGAGCTGCTAATGGGATAGAGGTCATGCCAGATGCCTCCCTGCAGCTAGAAAAGCACCCAGCAGTGAAGCCTGGCGTAAAACCAATTGGGGTTGCCCTTTGAGGGGAGTTATTTGACAGCTGAGAAAACTCTTCCTGCAGGAGAGGAAGGATGGGGGAGTGGGGGCTGTGTTTGGACAGACAAACTTCAGAAGCTGAGGAGCTGCAGCAGAGAGTCAGGTAGCTCTCAAACCCTCTGGCGAGTTTTGAAAAGCCTGGAGACACATTAAGAAAACTCTTTGGAGCACTGAGATGCCTCTTAAGTTTCCAAGGATGGAAAAGGGATGTCAGCACCTCTGGCACTGCCAGCGTCCACCCGGGCCAGTCAGTGTGGAGCCCAGGGCTTTGAAGAGATGGAGATGTGTAATGCTAAAAAAAAGAGTACTGGTTCCTTTTGCTCTCCAAAATATTGGGAAGTTGATAACTGTGAGATCTATGTGGCCTTGCAATGGGCTGTATTTGGGTCTTAGAGTTTGGGACTAAAGCTTTCCTGAAGGGTACCAGGTATGTAAAGGCTGTTGAACATGAATTGCTCAACTGATTGTTGTCAATGACCTTTGCATCCTCTTTGTATGGTAAATTATCCATTTTAGTGTGCTCTAATATGTTTGCTTCCAATTAGTTAATTTTTTCACTAAAAATGAACTAATGGGCTCTTTTGTGTAGTTTTTGAAATTCACACATTATCCAAAATATCAGAGCCATGGGTAACACCTGACAGATATCAGGGCAATTGCTGTTTCAGCTGTTTCTGTTCATGAAATCAGTGAGAAGAAAACCTGATACATCTCCTCTCTTGAGTTTGAGCCAGAAATATCAGGTAATTGAGGAAACCTGTCAATTTAATGCAAACCTTGAGCTGCAGCCCTGAGCTGCCAGGCTGGCCCAGAACTCCCAGGGAGGCACAGGGAGCAGCTCTGGGTGGAGAGGTCATCCTTAGGGAGACGTTTTCTGCAGGAGAAATGCTTTCCAAGCAGGGGGTAAATTTAAATCTTTCACTTACTAAAAATATCCTTGTCCCCAAAGCATTTGGGTGGGGCTGGGGATGGTTTGGTCGTTGCTGGACCCTGCTGGGGCGGCAGTGCCTGGGAGGGGAGAAGTGGAGAGTCCTTTACAGGGGGGATGGGGATGTGGGTTCTCCTGCTTCCAGGGTGGATGGAGCACTGCCAAAGCGAGCAGTGATCTGAAGGAGGGTGGGCTCCAGGCTCTGGAGCAGCTGGCACCGTGTCCTTCCTGCCCTGTTGGCCTCCTCCTCGGAGCAGCCTGCACAAACCTTCCTGAGCAAACCGCAGCGCCTGGACTCCTACCTATGAAATTCAATTCTGGGTTTCCTAAAGCAATCTCCCTGTTCCACCAGCCTCATCACGGAAGAGTGTAATTTCATTTAATCCATTTCTTGAGTTCAGAGTGAACGGCGTTGCCATCATGCTAATATCCCTGCTCTGCCATCTCCAGAGACAGACTGACGAGTTTGGGCCTGAAATCGAATTTGGCTCTGAGCTTCCAGAGGATCTATCAGCCAAATTACCCGTGGTCTCTCCCCAGCAGCTCTGTCATGCAGTTTAGCTCTGTGACGATACATTAGGCCAGGCAGGAGAGGTTATATTGCTTTTTGTTTGGGGAGCAGTGAAATGCTGAAACAATATGTATGCAAAGCAATCAAAACAGTTACAGTGAGGGCTGAGTGTTCATTTTCAGGACAATACAACCACTGCCTTTTGGTATCCTCAGCTATTTTAATCTATGTATGACTGCAAATAAGGTTTTCACTTGATAGGATGTGCACGAGCAGTTGCAGACACAAACCTCTATATAAGCTAGAGAGATTAATGTCAAATATATGTATTTTCTGATGTGCATTCAGGGGCAGAGGGATGCAAATGGGTCCTAGCACAGCACTCCCTTGAGCCCTCATTCTGATAACTGTGTCTCAGCTCCACAGTATCAGTTGGTGGCCAACAGCACAATGATTTTTTTGCCAGTGAATAGCAAATTCCCTGATACATGAATTTTGGGAATTCTGAGAATTATAATGGGAAATGAATAAGTTTGGGGAACATTTGGACTAAAGGAAAGGTGAGATTTTGGAACAGCTCTATGTTTTGAGGTTCTCAGCTCACACTTCTTTCTTTGAAACTACTTCCTTCTTTTAAATGCAGCCTTTAGATGGTAAAGGCAATCTGTAATGAGCTCAAATGATCCTCAAGCTGAATTAAACCTTTCAGGTTAAACTGTTTAGCCTGACTTGGGATAGAAATATTGTGACCTTTTCCTTTCAAAACATTCAACATACAAAATTAAGGTGCTGATTTTTGGGTGGGCTGTGGCTGTAAGGGATCTCTCTCCCCTCTGCTATCGTTGCTTGGTACTTGATACAGCAACAGCTCTGTAATGTTATTAATATTAGGTGAAGCACATGGAAAGTGTTCTTTTGTGCCACATAAGCAGGTGAATAGGGGGGTTATGCCTCGTGGGAGATGTGTGCTCCACAGGGGGAGACTGGGAATTTCCCCTCTGGGCATGGCAAGCTGGGAAGCGTATTAATAGACATCATTACATTAGAATAATTGCTGTGGAATCAGCAAGCGCCGACATAATCTTTAATGCCTGGGAAATCTCACACAGTTTCAAAATAATTAAAAGTGGGATTAATCTAGATGCCAGACAACGCCTGCCTAATTACTAATGAATAAAGCTGTCTGAATGGCTGCAGCACCCTCAGCAGCATCAGTCTTTGAAGTCAATTCCCTGCTGATGGGCGACAGGGCTGGGGCCCGGCCGGTCCCTGATTTTTGTCCCTGTCCCCGCGGGCTGGGGCTGGCTGGAGGGCGGTGAGAGCCCTCCCGGATCCCTGGGGAGATGCTGCGGGGGCACGGGATGAAGGGACAGGGACCCAGCCCTCCTGGAGCATCCTCGGTTCTGCAGTGTGGCTGAGAGCCGGCCCTGAGTCGGCCCCGCGGCAGAATTTGGGGACAGAGGGGGTGTAGAAAGTGATTACATGGCCGGGTGAGAAACTGCAGCTGGGCAGGGGCCCTCGACACAAATTCACACCCCAAACATCAGCTCGGCAAAACCCCTCCTGCCATATCCCCAGGCTGGCTGTAGCTGGTGGTTGCTCACAACTCACAGCCTGGGCCAGGCAGGAACTTCTGCAGCAGATTTATGAGGCTGTAAATACACAAAGAGCCAAAATTCTCCCTGCAGGGAAGGTGCTGTGATGCACATCCCAGCTGGGAACACACCAGCACAGCTGGCCACGCTGGTGGGTGGGAGCCACCACATCCAGGTTGTCCCCAGGTGCCACTGTCTGGTCCCAGTGTGCCCCATGGCTGTGCTCCCCAAAGGTGTTTGCAGTCACCAGGCACACATTTACAGTCATCACTGGGATTTTTATGAAGAGCTGCCACACCTGGAGTAACTCCTGCTGCTGGACTGAAGAGCAAGGTAAGGAAATTCCCTTTCCTCCATTCCCAGGGCTGGGGGTTTAGTGATGAGGTGGGGTAACCTCTGCTGCTGCTGGCAAGTGCATTTACTGCTGCTACCTTTGCCCCATTTGTTGTAATCCTTTGAGGTTTTTCTATGGGTATATGTTTATTTTGGTTCAATAGAAAATCACTTGGCCACCCCCTCAGATCAGAGGGGCTGATTGCTGGGGTGGACAGATGAATGCCATGAGCAGGTCTGGGTGTATTGCTTATTTATATATGTAAAAGTTATGGGTGCTTCCTGGGAGTAATGGATTGTGAACAAAAAGTAGTGACATGCTGAATTTTTAAAATTCAGGACAATATATTCTTGCAGTACAAATGTATGGGATTAATGAGGAGGGAATCGCAGAACTGATTTCCTCAGATCCTGTGCTCCAGTGTCTGAGTTTGCACATGGAGGACTCACACCTGGAGGGGGTGCCAGGTACCACCATTGTTGGCAGGCAGCTAAGCCAAGAGGTGACACATGGGCAGCTGCTGCCAGGAGGAATGGTGGAGAGCTCTTCCCCAGCCAAGGAGCCTGGAATGTGACCATCATTCTGGAAATCACTGAAGATTTGTGAGCTGTGAGGGGCTAATCCCCTCCTCAGCAAGACACATCTGGGGCTGCTCAGGGAGGGTGAGTGGGGGCACAGAGAAGGACAGACAGTGTCCATGGTGAGTCCTTGGCCCAGCCCTGTGCCCCTCTGCCCTGCTCTGGGTTCCACTGCTGTGTTTCAGCTGCATCCAGACTGGGATTGCTCAGTCCAGCCATGCCAGATCCTGCCCAGGGAGCCCAAATGCACCAGGCTCTGCCAAAATAATGCTGCCTGCTGGGGTTGGTGTGCCAGGGAGGCACTGCCAGCACCTCACCAGGCAGAGGGGGAACGGCTGGCAGCAGCAGCAGCTTTCCCAAACAGTCCCTTCCATCATGTCCTCAAGTTCCATCGTGTAGAGATCACAAATTCTAATTAAAGATGTCCTGCCTTCCTCCAGTGCCCTTCAGAGCACATTCTGCACCGTGGCTGCCTGGCCATCGGTGCCCAGGGTGTGTGGGTGGCTCTGCAGGGTCGCTGTGGTGCTGCTGACTCACACACGGTGCCACTTCCCCTCACCAGCTGGTCACACCATTGCATTGCTGCCTTTTTTTATTTTCTTTTTTTTTTTCCAATTTGCTTTTTATGGCCTTGCTGAGAAAATGCTGCATCGGCGTCAGTGTGTGCAAAGTGCTGCCTGCAGAATTTTAAGTCCATTCCAGGTCCTTTCAGGATGTCACTGCCAGTCTGGAAGGAGTCGTGCTGGCTCTTTGTCAAACATCACATTGATTTTAAAATTACTCTGATGGCTCTTTAAGGCAGTGCACTTTTTGTGGCCTTCTGCGTTTGTCATAGCTGATCTCTCTCTTTCCCATGGAAGGGCAGAGGGGTGGCATTATCTGGGTTGGCTGCACTGAATTTTTGGGAGTGGCAGGTCAGATTTCAGATGGGGAGAAGAAGATCAGAACTGAAATGTTGGATTCTCTGTTTTTCCCCAGTGGTGCTCAGCTCCTGAGCAGGATGGAACTCACAGAACTCTCTCTGCCAGCAGTTTTTCCTCCCAGGACACCTGGGTGGTGGATAGGACAACACTGCTTGGGCTGGAGGTTTGTAAGGCACAGACCATGAGCTGTGAAAAAGGGACAGTGGGGTCCACATACTCCTGCCTCCTTCTTCTTTGCTGAGTCTGGCAGCCCATGCCCTAAATCCTCACCCCTCTGACCTGGCTGCTTTTCTGTCACCTCTGCACAAAGGTGAAGGCCAAGCCAAAGGTTGCAGAGGCAAGGCTAGAAGTTAAGATGTAAAGGTGGGTCATTCTTCACCTTCTGCAGGCTGCACAACAGCCTTTCCATGAGGGTAAATACAATCTCTGCATCTGTACACTCAGCTGTTAATGCTGTAAATGAAGTACAATGTTTTTCAGATTACTGAATCATTGCTGTCAGTAGAACAAGCAGCCCAAGCAGGCTGCCAAGGCAAGAGATGAAAGAAATCATTAATTTTATGTTTCTGGTTCATGCACAAATATCTGAGCGAGGGTGATTAACTGCTGGAACAAGCCACTGAGGGGAGCAGGGGATCCTCCAGTCCCTGCTGTTCCAGATGAAGGCTGGCTGCTGCTCTGGAGGGACGCTTTTGCCAGGTAAAGTTGCACTCTGTACAAGGGCAACCAGCTGAATTGTGGAGGGAGCCCACCGAGTGCAGAGGCCAATCTAATTGTCTCAGCCACCCCTAACACTTGTGACATGCTCTTAGAGAAGGTCCTGCTGCTATGTGAGTTCTGAATATTCACGGGTCAGTTCACTCTGTCCCCTTAAAGAAATATCTCAGCCTCTCACTGCCTGTGGGGCAGTGGTGCTGTCCCCTGTGCCTGCAGGGGTGGTGCAATAGCTTCAGGATGCTGTGCAGGGGCCATTCTGTGCCGCCCTACAACCTTCCCTGGAAGGCAGACCCAGGCATGGAAAGGTGCAGCATTTTGCTTTTGGGGGTGGGAGGGAGGCTGCCCTGAGGGTGACAGCGTGGCAAAGCTGCCTTCCATCAGTCAGCTGCATGACAGAACTCTCCTTTGCAACCTGTTGATTATTTTATATATTGCAGCAAGTCATGATAGAGGCCAATGGTCCTCATCTCACCCTGGCACTGCTCATCTTCCTCACCTTGTGTGGGAGGTGGATGCAGCCCCTGCGATTGCATGCAGCACCATAGCTCTGTTCTTGGGAAATTGTTCTGATTAATTCTCAAGGCTGATAATAATTAAGCAGGATGGATTTTGCTTGACCAAAGTGTTGGGGTGTGGCTCATTTCTTTTGCTCTGTCTGATGGTCAGCCTGGCTCCTCAAGAGAGGGCTCAGCATCCAAGGGAGCAAAGAAGACGCAGTTGGGATAGGAGGGGACTTCTCAAGCACGTATCAAGGTTGACTTTCTTGTGAGACCTCAGAGAAGAGCCCATTTCTCAGGCCCCCAAAGCCAAGGATGCTCCTTGCTGTAGGCTGCTGTGTGAGGAAGACTTTGTTGCTGATCATGGGGTTCAATATTCGATGTTCCCACCTGCCAAACAGCAGAGGTGCCTGGACATCACAACCCAGCCTGACCTGGTCCTCATCCAGCACCAGGATCTCTGCCCTCAGGGCAAAGTTCTCCCCACCCTGGCCCCATCTGAGGTCCAGGGGGAAAAGAGGCATTTATGGAAAGGATTTCCATGTGCTGGCCAAGTTCTGCTTGGTATTCAGAAGTGGAAGAAAGTAAGAACCCTAATATTTACATCTGTACTGATTGAGACTTTAATTCAGGCAATATAATGCAATCTTTCTCTGGACTTTAATGGCTCTTCCATTATTTTGCTCCACAGCTACTTGGAAATGTGAGCTCCTTTACTATGTGACTACTCAGACCAATAAAGGAGTTGTTTACTTAACACATTCACTTGCAGCCTCCTGCAAGCCTGCTGGTGGAGGCTGCCTTTGTCCATGGCTGTGAGTATGAATATGCATAATTAATGAATGTTATTTGCTGGACATTTATTCCTGAGTGTCTCAACTCTCCTTGACCGAGAAATTCTGTCTCTTTGAGATCTAATGAAAAGTTTAGACTTTTTAATTTATTTTCTTAGATTAGTCTCAGAAAATAACCCTATTATTCTAGTAGGTAGATCAGTCCCTGAGGAAGATATGAATAAATGAAAAAGCAATAGGTGAAAAATAGGCCAGAGCTGCTATTACTGAAGAGTCTTTCTGACCTTTTAATTTTTGGTTCAGAAACGCTTGAAATCAGACTGTGAGCATGCAAAATCCAGCCAGCTGCTTCTGCAGCCCCAGTAGCTGTTTTTCTGTACAAAAGTGGCAGAACTTCTACCAGAGGAAACATCTCTGGAAATAGTTTTAAGTGCCTGATGAATTAAATCTATTTTAGGTTGCATGGAGTGCACGAAATTCATTGTCTGTGTTCAGTCCCATTTTGGATTGTACACACTAGAGGGAGCCATGGAAAAACCAATCCTCAGCTTGCTGCCAGGCTCCTGCCTTTCTCCCCAAAGCCTCGGGCCCTGCCTGCTCCTGACCTCTCCCCTGGGAAAATGGGTGTCTTTGAGGAGTAAACACTCAAAAAAATAAAAAAAAAATACTGTAGGAGAAATTTGTTGAAATTAAAGTGCATTGCTTGAATATGCTGGTGTTGGTCAAAATTTTAGATGGGGAAAAAGGCATTTATTTCAACACATCTAAATATATTTTTTAAGAATGTTCCAGGTTAAGTGATGTTGGTGTTTTTGTATGTTGCCCTGTAGTTCTCTTCCCCACTGAAACGTTGTGTAAACATCCAAGGGATGCTTTTACACAGTATCCCACTCTCGGGAGGACAGCCCTTGTTGAAGGTATCCAGGAGTCAATTAAAATGTTTCAGGAGACAGGAAATTATTTTTGCAACTGTGTTTCATCTGAAATTCCATCTGTTTCTCCTGCTTCCCAGATCTTTGTGTGCCCACCACCCACAAATTTGCCTAATCTCTTCCTGAAGTCCCCTGTGTTCCCAATATTGCTTCCCAGAGAGGGAGTGGGGGAGAGGGAGCTCCTCTGCTTTCCTCCTGCCTGAGCCCTCTGTGTGTTGGGAAACAGGGAAAGAGAGCTCCCAGCCAAGTCCCAGATCCCGACAGCTTCCTGAGCCCCCACTTTCCTCAGCCAAATGATGCTTGTTTATCAGTTATGCTTTAGGACAGCAGACATTCATTTTTGCCTCCTTTGGGAGCCAATATTGGGAGCTGCTGATGCAATCCCTGTGTGATGGATCCTTGAGGAGGATAATGCACTGTGAGAGGCCAGGACGAGCCATGCAGGCACTCCAAGCCCTGTATTTTCACAATGACTGCAGCTTTATGGAAAGGAGTGGGGCTGTTGGTGGAACAGGGCTGGAATCAGAGCAGGGATGTGAGAATTGAGCCCATGCTGTTGTTCATGGTGGTCACAGTGCTGCACATGTGAAGCCCAAATGATAACAGGCGCAGGCTGTTTGCTTTGCTGCCTTACAGCACAACAGCAGCTTTGTTGGAGCTTTGATGAGCTGTCTCTGCTGCAGCTCGGGTACAGGCTGCTTTTCTGTCTGCAAGGAAACATCATCTCTGTAAAGGCAGAAATGTTTCCCTCTGAATGACAAGAAAAGAAAAGCCGAGCAGTGGTCTTGTCAAGTGCTGTTCCACTGATAAAACAGAAAATAGGACAAAAGTTTTCTCCCATCAAACAGGGTTATTCTCAGCCAAGAGCAGACATCTCCCATTTATTTATATCCTCTTGCTCCTGTGCTCTTTTCGTACTCCCATCTGTATAAAATTTCAAAGGGGCTCTAGGCCTGATGCTGCAAGTCCCGAAAAGACCTGTCACTGAGGTACATAAATCCAGCAACAGGCTGGGAGATAGTGGCACACACCAGCTAACTAACTTGGGAAGGCTTTCCAGGATTGCAGGCAAACCCTGGCACAGAGGTGAATGTGGAGCTCGGTGGGTGGGATTCACACACTGTCACATTTGGGGGTCAGGGGTTGGAGCTCTGGTGGTGCAAGGAGTGTCGATCCTTCCTGGCCTCTCCTGCTCTCCCACAGTGATTAGTGCACCTTTTGTAAGTGGTGGAAAAAGAAATATTAGCTGAGTAATGCTTAAACAAAGCCTCTGTGTGTTTGGGGATGGTGGGGAGTGTGCGGGCTGGGCTGCCCAGGCAGCCCAAGAGGAGATTTAGAGCAGCTTTTGGCTTCTGGTGAAGCCTGTCACACACTTCTGCTCGGAGCAGTGACCCTGGAGGAAGGAATGAGAACCCATTTGGGAAACGGTGATACCTCCATAGATCATCCTGTCCTGAGCCCACCAGGGGCCCAGGGAGGTTTGTTGCAATCTGAGATGGAGATATTATTCCAGAGTGATCTGCAATGCACACCAGACACAGAGTCTCCCAGTGCTGTGATCTGCAGGGAAAGTCTCCAGGGGGAATGGTGCTGCTGGCGTTTGGGGACGATGCCACAATTCAGAGAGACACACCAGGGACAGTGTGTGTTCATGTTGCCCTGCATGCTGGACACTGTCAGGAAACAGTTTTTCTCCTTCTCAGATGCATCTCAGGCTCTCCAAAGGCACAGCTGAGCACTGAGGGACAGAGTTGTGTCCCATGTGTTGTTCCCTATTGTTGTACCTGGTTTAATTTAGAAAAAAGGCAGCAAGGCTAGCAAAGCCATTCTTTGTGATATGATGCAGCAACTGAAAGAAGCTCTGCTTTTTATGGCTCTCAAGGAAAGGCTTCCATTTAGCCCAGGAGTAGCAGCTGTTCTCCCAGTTTACAACACACAAACAGACGGCATTGTTTTCTGATTTGCCTTTTTTATTACAGCAGATATTGGATGGATAGCTAGGAAAAAAAAAAACCAAAAACAAAACAGGGGAAGACCGGCCCAGCTGGTTCACTTTATGGCATTTGGGAACTGTAGGAGCCCAGCACTTGCTCTTCCAGGAAAACACCACCCAGGTAGACTGATAATCAGTGTTGCTGTCTCTGGGTGCATGGGAAAAGGGTCTCCTGAGGGTGGGTGGGGCAGTGAACAGGTGGTCCCAGGGGGCTTTCTTGTATATGGGATGTATACAAAAGCTGGGGGATGCCCCCTGAGCCTGGCAAGAGCCAGCCCGCAAGGGTGGCTCTGCAGCCTGTTGGGAGCACTGCAGTCAAAAGGGACTTTTCTCCCTCAATTCATCAAACACAATTGCATTAATGTGAGGGAGCAGAGCACTGAGTAGGCAGGGCCATTTTAACAATGTGGTAATGTCTTTTCTATTTATTTATTCATTTAGCCCAGATCGCACCTGCAAATGGCTGAACTGATTTCTCTAAGTCAGGCTCCTCCGTGTCAGGTGCTCAGCGGGTATTGCTGCCTCGGCTGATCTTTCTGCAGGCAGCACTGGATTATTTTTTAGAGCTTCCTCAAGCTCATCTACCCTCCCGGCTGCTCTCACGGTGTAGCAAAGCAAAGCGGCTTCTGCCAAGGCTTGCCGGGCAGGCCTTCGGGTGACTCCAAGGCTTTGTTGGTTGGCAGCAGGTTCTTAGCCCTGGCTGGAGGCAGAGGCTGTGCCAACACGCTGCTTCCTCCAGCGCATCGCTCCGGTGATTACAGCTTGACTCAGCCTTGCAGTGCTGCTGCTCTTCCCTTCTGAGCCTCTCCTGGGAGCCGGAGGTTTTGGCAGGCGCTTCCTCCGTGTAAGGGATCTCTGGGGACCCGGGTTCACTCACCAGGACTGTCTCATGTGCCCAAATTGGCGGCGGGCTGCAGCCATCGAGGGAGAGGAGCGAATGCCAGCAGCCAGTGAGTCAGTGCACGCCCATGGTATTTGCTAGGCTTGGGTGGGGTTCCTCAGAAATGCCAGTTCACTTCCAAAGCAGCATAAATCACTACATTTATACAAGCTTCAGTTCCACAGATCCCTGTTTAGCAGCCAGGATGGGGTTTACAGTTAATTAAAAAAACAAAAAACAAAAACAAAAAGAAAAAAAGAAGAAGAGGGCATGTGAAAGCAAGACCCAAATGTCTTTAATAATTATCCCAAGAGCGAAAACTTTCACTCTCCTTTCGGATGATGACAAACACTGGGGAGCAGCCGCCCCCGGAAACTCGGGCCCCTCCTGCCTCCCTCCCTTTGAAGCTCGGTTTCCTTCCCCTCGGCGGTGCAGCGACGTGACTGGGGACAGTGTGTTCGTCACATGCTGGGGCTCTGCGGGGCTGAGCCCGACCGTGTCCTCCCTGCAGAGCGCTTCCTCCGGGGCTGCTCGGGGCCAACGGGGCGGCTGCAGCCCTTTGCCGGCTTTGGAGAAGGAATCCCTCCTTCCCATTCTTGCCTGGCTCCGCACACCTCTGCATGGGTGATTTGTGTGGGCCAGGGCGGACAAGAACCCTCCCTTGCTGGAGGGAGGGACCAAGCATTTTTCTGTGGGTAATCCACCATAACAGTCAGCAAAGAAAAACTCCCAAACCCTTTTGTTTAAAACAACTGGACCCCTTTTACCTGCTCCCACAAACTGAGAGCATCTTTTCCTGCCCTCTTGTTGCTGATCTAAGCCAATTGATTCGAAAGGCTGGATACCTGATGGCTGGGGTCTCGTTTGCTGCCTGTACCTGATGCTCACAGCCACCCACAGCCCATTGCCTCCTTTGTGAGTCTTGTTCCCCTCCTGTAGTTTCTACCTTTGACGTTGTTACGTTCTTTCTCTGGCACGTCCAAAGAACAAAGCTGTCCTCCCCACGCACTCAGGCACTCCTTCTTTTCCTAACTGAGCTCTGCAGTGCAGAGTTATTAATAAAAAATCACAACGTCATGTACAGCCCGCACCATCACATCTGTCAATGTCACCACCACGCAAGATTGTGTGTTTTTTCCACCTTTTAGTGTTTCTTTGCTGCAGAGGTTGTTTAAAAGGAGGAGGAAAGCTGAGAAAACCCTCCCTACCTGCCAGAAGAAGTGACTGATGGTTTCAGTTAGGGGTGTGGCAGTTTGATGTCGTCATTCATGGTTATTAAAAACTGTTATTTGTGAATATTCAGCTGCTAAAAATAAAAGAATTCTAATACTTTACCACGATTTATCTTACTGAAGGTGTCAAAATGATCCTGGTTTGTCAACCTCTTATGTAAAATGTCAGTTTCTAAGTGGTGCTCATGGCCTGTGTCTCTGCTCCCTCCTTGGTAACATATTTAAGGTTAATACTCAGCAGAGGCCATTAACATCAGCTTCTGCTTGAGCAGGGCAAGGTTTTGAAGACTTCTTTTCAACATTTCCCATAGTTATCCATAGAGAAGTGCAAGAATACAATGCAGGACCCTGTCCCACCAAATGCTGGGTTTCACTGCCATGAGGCTGAGTGATGTGCAAAGCAACATTGGACCAAAGGCCCCTCTGCCCTGACACATTGAGGAATTCAGGGCAAAACCTTTTGAAGAAAATGTTGCAGCAAAAAAATGCAACACAGCAGAAGGCAGATTTTATGGTGTGGATCTTTCTGTGTTTTCCCTTTTCAGCATAGGTGGGACCTCTAATGAGTAACCACACTCCCCTTAGCAGTGTTTGGCTCGCTCCATTGATGGTCTTGTAGAAAGAAAAGGAATTAGCTTGTGTCCTTAGTACGTCAGAGGACTCACAATACAGCAGGAATGTGGAGCAGGGGAAGGTGCCACAACATCAGCCTGGAGCACCAAGTTCCTCCAGCACGGGCTGCAGGGAGCGTGGGTCTCATGGCCCCCACAGAGGGATCTGCAGTGGGTGGGAGGGTGACACTGGCCAAGAGATCCACTGCAGCCTTCATCATCCCACTTGGCACAAGCTCTTCTGAAATAGTCTCTCTTTCTGTGCATTGCCCCTGGGGTGCAGCTCTTGTTTCTGCTCAGCACTCGGGTTCCTTTGCGTTGCTCAGCCATGGGCAGCCCGTGTGTACATTAGTGGGGAATTGCAGAGGACAAGCAGGGCTCTTGCCATCGTTGGCTCCCAGGGAGGTGGCACAGGACCCAAATGGGTTTGTTGGGAGAAAGCCAAAGCTGGAATTAGAGTGTGACTGTTGTGTCTGTGGGGAGAGTCACGGCAGCCCCAATTCACCGTGTAGGCAAACAGCTGCCAGGAGGGCTTGGTGGAGCCAAGGGAACAGGGTGATGGAACTGGGACTGGAAGCTCCATCCAGTCCTCCTTGTTCTCTGCTACATGAGGCTGCCTGGGAATCTCATCATTTGCAGGTGTAAAATCTTGTGGACTTCAGGGAAGAAGGTGGAAACTGCTGTGGGCTAGGCAGGAGGCAGATCTATTTCACTTGTAAAAATCCCTGACTGCCTTGTGCCAGCTTGTGAGTGGCCATTTTCTTCCCAGCTGGAGAGCTGCACTGTGAGTGAGGGGGATGGAAATCCCACTCTGTGCTAGAATTGTTTTGGTGTAGAGTATCAGGGCTATTTCTTCCTCTGTTGTTACAACTACCTTACACCACGTGCTACTTTCTGCTGTTTTATTTAGCAATAAGAGCAAAATGTCACTTGCTCTTGCACCCTGACAATGTGTATGTGCCATGGGGCATAACGTGGGAAGGACATCGAACATACCTGCTCTTTCTGCTATCCATGGGCTGTTCACAAAACCACGTTAATATCCCTTCCCTCCAGACACCTGCCAGAGACACGAACCTCTCCTGCTTTGTAATTCCTGCCCAGGAGGTTTGGGACGCACATGAGAAGCCATAGACTAAGAGGACCCAGTCTGGTCCTCTCTGGATTCCTCCCCTTCCCTGGGGCAGTCCCAAGCAGAGAAGCTCGGGATATTCCTGTTTCTCCTCTCTGGTTCACCCAGCTGGTCCTCTGACTGCTCACAGAGTTGAGTGCACAGCCCAGCTGAGTATCCAGCCCTGAATGCAGCCCCTCTGAATCCACCAGCTGAGCCATTTGCTCAAGTGTTGCAACTTTGTGCACGTTCCAGCCAAAGTTTCCGAAGCATGGACACAGCCAGGCTGCCTCGAATGGGTGCTGAGAGCAGATCACACACTTGTACAGTGTGTAAGCAGCTGGAGATGTAAAGCACCACCTCTACAGAGGGGAACCTGCCTTGTGCCAAATATGGGATGTGGCATGAGTCAAAATGAGGGACACCAGGAAATAATAGACTTCACATGAAGGAGAGCAATAATTAGCAGCTGTAAATCACCTTTCATCTACAGATCACAGAGGCGTCTCAAGCACTAATTAGCACAGCCTTGCAGCATCCCTGCCCCATAACTAGCGCGGGGCAATGGTTATTCCATCTGCTGGCAAGCAGCCACATGTCCTTGCAGGCACCAGCAAGAGGGAACTGGCTGGCAAGGTTGGTCCTGTTCCACTTCTCACAGCTGGGCTGGAGGTTCTTGGGCACCTGTGCCAAGGCACTGCTGTGTATCCCAAGCCAGTGCAGGTTTGGTGTCTGCTTCCACAGCAGATAAGTGAGGATGGGCCAGGGGGAGCAGAACACACTTGGGATCCATCCATTTCTGCTTTGGGTTTTCTATCTGATATTTTTTGTGTGGAAATCACTACTTAAAGAAAACTTGAGTGAGCAAGGTAAGTTCCTCCAGGAGCAAAAGTCCTCCTTAACAGCATTTTAAGTAATTATGGCAGGGAAGTTTACAATCCTCTAAAGTTTTTGTAAATATATGTGTGTGTGTATATATTTAAATACGTATATTTACAAAACATTTTCAAAAAAATCTTGAGTTCTTTAACCTTGGTAGTTATCTCTAAAATGTTGGGAAGACACACCCAAAGCACTTGTTAACTCTGGCATGAAGCAGAGAAGACAGGTTTGCAAGGGTCTGTATGTGGAGGTGTTCATATTTCTTGGGAAGTGAGTATGCCTGACCAGCCTAAGCCTCAATCTCCTGCTTCTCTGCGTTGAGTCATCTTTCCTAGGAAAAATGAAATATGCTTTTCTTGGAAGAATCTAAATGTGACAAAGTGGCATACTCAGGAAATTTCCTAGTTAGCTGCAGGTGAACCAGAGCCATCTTCCCTCCCTCTGGGCTGGCTACCTAAAGCACATCAGCAGCACCCCAGTGCCTGAAGGACACAGCATGAGTCTCTGGGTTGCAAAGCTTGTCTATTCTGAGTCTGCAGTGAGCAAAACGAAGCAGAAGTTCCTGGGCTTCATGTGGGAATTGAAATGTAAGACTGTGAAATACGGGAGAAGAGAATCAGACTGGTTAGTCTCTCTCTGCATCTGAAATGTCTATGAACATTGTTGAAATACCGTGTGTGATCATTTTGCATGGCTGAAAATAGCTCTGCAAGGTGCCGGGTGGCAGTGAAGCCAGCCCTTGGCATCACACAGCTCCCAGCATCGCTTTATTGTCACACCAGGAGCTTTACTGTACAA
The DNA here is from genome assembly GCA_013397245.1 of Thryothorus ludovicianus. Lineage (NCBI taxonomy): Eukaryota > Metazoa > Chordata > Aves > Passeriformes > Certhiidae > Thryothorus > Thryothorus ludovicianus. Next base: position 196,115 of record VZTB01005564.1, on the reverse strand, counting down.
AGAAAGCACGACTGGAGTCTGCTGCTTTGTCCATGCTACAAGGAGATAAATTAAAGGCTAGAGAGATTTCAATTTGCTCTAGGACATAAAGAATGTCAGGGCAGAAGTGAGACCTGCAAGCCCTAGCTGACAGTCCCTTGCCCCGACTTCTGAATGATGTGGGATTCATCTCCTTCGTTAAAAATAACCTTGTTTATAACCTCTGTTTCATGATTCAGCTTTTCTGCAGTCATCAACTGATCGCCATCAAAGCAGGGCAGCATCAGATTTCAGGAGGAAGATGCAATAGGCTGTTTCAGCTCAGGCGTGCTCCTTGCAAAGGGCAGTTTGATGGAGGAAATGAGGGATGCCTTGTCAAAGGGCTGCTCTTTTTGGAGGGGAGTTCTCCTCTCTGAGATCACTGTGCCAAATCCTAAACTGCCTGGAGTTCCTGTTGTGCAAATCCCCACCCATGGCTTCTGCCCTGCCAGAAACACCAGTGCCTAATCACCATGAATGTGGCCCCGTGCAGGCCCAAAGCTACAGACAAATGTAGTTTTCCTGGTTCCTCTCCTCCTTCTTGCCCCTAGGTCAGAGCATCAGACATGCTCTGCTCTACATACGGTGACCTGGGGCCCTACCAGTGGCACAGCTACCAGTTCTACGTTTAAAGCAAGACTCGTTGCCAAGAAAAATCTCCTAGAAAGTGCCACACACCCACTTTTATTCCTCACACTGTGGTGTGACGTGTCTCACAGGCAGCACAGCTCCCCAGGCTTCTAATGACCATGTTGTGAGGGTTTGCTAACTGCTGTGTTATGCTGTCTGCAAAAATCAGGCTACACAGCTGCAATCCTCATCCCATTTAGAAGACTGGGAAGAAGAGGCACAAAATGGAAAGCACCATTCCTTTCCAAAACATTCTGGTGATTTTTGGCTAGCTCTGGATTAAGTTGCCATGTTCAGGTGGGTCAGCAGCTGCTGGCCCAAGTGGGGTGCCCATGGACACACAAATAATCAGCAGCAAACACCCAAGCAGAAGTCAAAGCCTTGAGACACAATCCCGTGGTGCAAATTTGTGCTCATCCTTCTTTTTTTTTAAGGAGCTAATCCTTTGTCCTTGCAGAAAGAGGAATTTTCCATAAATGTGGTGGTTTTTTTACACCTCATTGTGTGTTTAATGTTTAACAGTGGGATCATTATGGTTTTATTAGCAGCATGTAACGCTTTGTCATCTTCAACTGACTTTGCAAACATTAACTAATTGATCTCAACTATGAATCAGTGGTGGTAACTAGGAAGGGAGGCGAAGTGGTCGGCTGGTGGTCACTGGGGAAGTGGTTGTCAGAACAGGGCACAGAAACCAGGGCTCACGCTTTGCTGCTCAGACCACGAACACGACAGTTTTATTGGTGTTATTTCCATTAGTGCTGCTGTCAGGGAGGGCTGCTCTGTGTGCAATAAACAACCCTCAGCTGCTTCTCTCTGCCTCTGGTTGAGTTCATGCTTGACAAAATGTCACCAACCTCCCAAAAATGCTGAATTAAGAAAAAAAAAAAAGCGTCTGACTTTGTTTTCCTCAGTGATCCAGTGGTTGCTGGTTGTTTTCCGCTTCCCCCAACAAAATGCATAATTCAATTATCTATATTTGTGGGAATTAGATGCTAAAGACAGACAGGAGCAGGGCTGCTTGCAGCCACAGCCTGAGAGGTTTTTAAGGGCCACATCGGCAGAGACTGACTTGAAGCATCCTGAAGCCGGCTGCCAGGAAATTAGCTCCTCGTTTGCAGTATGCAGAACATGTACGGCGGCTTCATGATTTACTCGCTCATCTGCTTCACATTGCGCCTACTCTCCCTCGCGACTGTCCTGGCGTACGCAATCTTCTGTTGCAAAACAGGAGTGAAAATGAGCACTGCAGCGTGGAACAGCCGTGCCACTACCCAGGTAAGGGTGGCCAAGCCTGGCAGGGACACGGCCCCTCTGGGGGGGGTGGAGTGACAGCAGCCTCGGCGGCGGGAGCTGTGGTGGTGGCTTTGAGGACAAATGAGATGTGCCTGGGAGATGTGATGATTGCTTGGGGGCAGCGGGATATGGCCCCTCAGTGAGGAGGGGGCAGTGGTGGCTTTGGACATAAGGATGGGTGCAGCGGGGGAGGCGATGGTGATTTTGGGGACAGTAGGAATGGAGCGGGAAGGTGTTATAGTGGCCTTGGGATCAGCAGGGATACAGTGGGGAAATATAAGAGTGGCTTTAGGGACAGAGGGAACTGAGCAGGAAGGTGAGATGGTGACTTTGGGCACAGTGGGGACGCAGTGGGGGCATATGGTGGCGGCTTTGGGGACAGAGAAGACAGAGCAGGAAGGTGTAATGGTGGCTTTGGCAGTGGAGAGGACACAGTGGGGGTATATGATGGTGACATTGGGACAGCAGGGACATAACGGGAGGGATGAGATGGTGGCTTCGTGAACAGTGGGAATGCAGTCCCTCAGCAGGTGGATGTGATGGTGTCTTTGGGGACAGTGGAGACACACAAGAAGGTGTGATGGCGGCTTTGGGGACAGAGAGGACACAGCAGGGATATGTGATGGTGGTTTGGGGACAGTAAGGTTCAACCCCTCACCAGGGATATGTGATAGTGACTTTGGGGACTGAGGGTACAGAGTGGGAAGGTACCTTGGTGGCTTTGTGGACAGTGGGGCTACAGCCTCTTAGAAGGTGGATGTGGTGGTGTTTTTGGGGACAGTGGGGACACAAGAAGAAGGTGTGATGGTAGTTTTAGAGATAGCAGGGACACAGTGGGGACGTGTTAGTGACTTTGGGAACCGTATGGATACAGTGGTAATGTATGATGGTGGCTTTGGGGACAGAGAAGACACAGCAGGAATACATGATGATGATTTGGGGACAGTAGGGATGCAGCCCCTCGGTGAGGGGATGTCACGGTGGTTTTGGGGACAGCGGGGCCCCAGCAAGGAGATGCGATGGTGACTTCAGGGATAGAGGGGACACGTCAGGGAGGCGCGATGGTGGCTTTGGGGATGGAGCGGACCCACCAGAGAGGTGTGATGACAGCAGGGGATGGAGGGGACACAGCAGGGAGGGATGGCGGCGGCTTGGGGAGCGCGGCGATGCAGCCCCTCAGCAGGTGGCGGTGGCTTTGGGGACAGGTGGGCAGAGGTGCGG
>VZTB01005564.1:171437-192376 GCA_013397245.1 Thryothorus ludovicianus | reverse complement strand
TAACAGAGAAAAAAAAAAAATCACGAAACCCACACTAGAACTAATTTTTGCAGCCGAAAGTGTTGCAGGCGCTGCCGTAGCCCCGGACGCCTGTTAGCGTGGCAAACCCCTGCTCGGAGCAGCGGGAAGCGGAGTTTTACTTCTGGAAAAGCAGCCCAAACTCTCCGGAGGGCTCCGGCCGCCGCAGCGGCGAGAGAGGGGCCGGAGGGGAGGGGGGATTTTTTTCTTTCCCTTTTTTTTTTTTTTTCTTTTTTTTTTTTTTTCTTTTTTTTTTTTTTTCTTTTTTTTTTTTTTTCTTTTTTTTTTTTTTTCTTTTTTTTTTTTTTTCCTTTTTTTTTTCCTTCTTCTTTTCCTTCATTTACTTGTGCCATCGGTAAAAGCCTCTAGATGTTTCCTTCAGTTATTCCCATGTGCCTGCTGATGGAAACACACCTCCCCTCCCGCCTCTCCCCTTCGCCCCCCTCGCCCCTACCAGGCCAGGTTACGCATTTTGGAAAGTGCAGCCATGATAGACAGAGCGAGTTCTCTCTCCCATTTTGCCCCGGCCCCGCGGTGTGACAGCTCGCAGGAGGTGTGCCTTCTCACCGGGAGCCACCCCCTTGCTGAATCATCGCCGAGCCATGGCCGGACAGCTCGTCCGCTCGGGCAGCGGAGCGTTCCCCGGCCGGGCGTGAGGCGGTGGCGGAGCTGACGCGAGGCACAGACCTGTTAACATTCGGCTCAGGCGCGGGCGAGCGGCTGCGGGGAGGAAACCTTCCCGTTCCATGGCAGCGGGAGCCGCCGATGCAGTTTTGAGCTCAAAGGCGAGACGTGCGCTGCTGTAAGGAACATCCCCTGCCTTTGAGGTAGTGAAAGTCCGGCTGCCTGGTCCTGCAGCTTTTGCCTCGCAGCGCTCCCCTCTTGCTCAGAGAGGCTCTGTGTGCGACCAGCGCCGGGCTCGGGGAGTGACGTGCGGATTCGTGATGCTGTGGCTCTTAGCAATCATCCAGTATTGCGTTTGCATAGAGAAGCGCTTGGACAGTAGTGTCGTGTCTGTGCTACTTGCCTAAAACTAGTTTATTCTGCGCTGGTGGAAGTCATTGCCTTTGTTACTGCAAGGAAATAATGACTTAATCTTTATGGAGCTTGGGATGTGAGTGTGTCAGATGCTGAGGTGTTGCTAGCTATCCCTGCCTCCATTCAAAGGTTGCCAAAAAGTAAGAGAGTGAGAGGTGGGATGAGCAATTTTCAGCTGGGGTGTATCAGGCAAGACTAAATTGCAGCAGTTGTTGGACATGTAACATGATCCTGTAATTAGAGTGAGGTTATAGTCTATACCATGTTGAAACTATCGAGTGTCTGAGTTGGAGCAGTCTGAATTAAGCTAGTTATTCTGGGATTATACAGAAGCAGAAGTAATGCAGTTAAAGTTTCCACAGAGCAGCTTCCATGGGGTTGCAGAGATGTTTTCCCCCTATGGTTCCTCCTTGCGGGTGTTTTGCTGTTAATGTAGTGTGTGGAGGGTGCAATGGTGCTGCTCTCCAGGTTGGAGAAACACCTTGCATGGCACAGTCCTGCTCCTTGGAGCTTCATTTTCTAATGAATGTCCAAATCATGCATCTCAGTCCTGGGAGGGAAGAAAATCCTGAAGGGAGGACTTGGGGGGTTCAGCTTCATGCAGAAGTGAAGGAATTGAGGGACTCTGTAATTTGGTCCTGAAACTTCCCTGCCCCCATTACTCTCCATACCCCAAGAAAGATGAGTGGTAGCAAATCTGGTGGAGAGCTTCTCAGTGCTCCTGCCAGTGGGGCAGGATCTTCTGGGGCAGCTTCAGGCAGCTCTGGTTTGCTGTGGGGCTGTAGTGGAGCTGCACAGGCAGCCCTGGGAGGCTGTGCAGAGTTACGGTGTGTGGGCACCAGCTCTGCTCACGGGTGCTAATTTCCCTTGGTGTGTGTGTGCGTATATATATAGACATGGTACATATTTAAATGAAGTAATTTTAAAGTAGAGATGGCCCAGAAAAGTTCTGAGAACTATTTCAGTGTTTTGTGTGTTTCCTTTTCAAAGACAATGGACTGTGCTGAAGCTTCTAGGTATTATGGGATGTGCTGATAGCAGGAGAAGGAGCAGTCTACTTCAGGCTCAGCTGGCCTTCCTAGGAGTGGCTGAGTTTTATGTGTGCACCTGGTTCAGCTTGTTTACAGCTGTGTGGCTGCTGCAGATCTGGTGCTGCCTGATGGGTCTTTTGGGATATGTTGGCAGGGGCCCAAAGCAGGCTGGGTGGTCAGTAAGGAAATTAGCCCCACGGTGCTGTAGAGTGCCCTGCTCAGCCTCCTGCAGCATCTGGCCAGGCCAGCAGAATTCAGGGTGCCACATCCTTTCCATGGCTGTGAGGGACCCACATGGAGAAAGAGGGAGTGGATCTAGACCTGTCATTCCTCCCTCCTACTGCTGGACCACGTGCTGCACGTTACTGACAGTAGGGATGCTGAGATGTTGAATCCACACAGAGGATTTTCTAGTGGTTTTCATGCCTAGTTCCACATCACAAGCAATGGGGGCCTGCTCTGCCCTCATTCTCTGTTGGAGAATGGCTGGCATAAGCCTTAAATGTTAGAGTTTTACAGACCTAGAAGTTTTCTCCTGGGCTTGTCCCATCTTGGCAAGATGAATATGTGTAGCTTAGAATTTTGCACTTATGATGCCATCAGATGTGGAGTTTTGAGTGGCTGTTCTGCAAGTGTAAGGGAATCTCAAAATGCAACTTAAAAACTTGTGAAGGCTGGGTTTCTTGCTTTTTGCAGCATAGCTTGCAAATCAGTTTTGAAGCTGGTGCTGTGGTGGAAATGGACCTGCTTCTGGCCTTTTCCTCTGGTCTCTTCCATCCTTGTGATTTAAGAATAGTCTTACAGAATAACAAGAAGAAAAAGGACACTCATTTTAGCCATCACTCAGCTTCTCCATGTGGTCACAGAAATTGTTGTGTTGGTGCAAGGACTTTGGGGGCCCAGGCAGGACAGGATGAAACTATAACTGCATTGCTAAATGTGTGGAAAACAGATCTTCCTAAAATCAAACCGTGACTGGCCTGGTCACCAGTGCCTGCAGCTCAGTCAGGAGCCTGAAAACAAATGAAGATTTTCTTTGTGGCTAATGCACGCACAGGTGAAGATGATGAATCCATAGTTGGGATTTGGTGACTGATGCCCACAGTAGGACACCCCTTCTGTGCTGGTGGTGGCAACTTGGCTTTGTCAGTGGAGTGAACCATTGCATGACTCTCATGTGTTGGGAAAGAATATGGAACATTCATAGGAGCAGACTTTTTGGGCCATGAACATACTAGAAGTCACCTGTAGAAACTGAGTACTAGAAACACAAAGCTGCTCATTAAAAGGGAGGCTGAGCACTGAAAAGCACAGTTTGCTTAGATCTCCATATGCAAAGGTAGTCACAGGAGTGATGGCTCTCTTGGTGGGCTTTGAGAACCCTACAGACATCCAGCCAAAGAACTGCCTTGTCAGACAGACATGGCATCCTGCATTTCCATTGCCCAGGTCCAGCCTCCCAGCAGCCATCAAGAAAAATATGAGAAAAATCTTCTGCAAAATGCTAGAAAATCTTGGTCGGGGAGCAACTGCAGCCTGGAAGCAGGGAAGAGAGAATGTCTTTATTGAACAGTGTGTGTTTGCTCTTAAAATCCCTTAAAAGCTCTGAAGCTCAAGCTTGCTTGATTTGCTGTGTTTGCCATATGTAATATTTCAGTGAGAAGTTTCAATTCAGTGTGGCTGAGTTGATGCAGGAGTTCCTTTTTAGGTGATAGGGATTCACTTACTCATGTGTAATGTACTGGTTTCTGGTTTGCTTTTTAGACTGTTTTTTTTGGAGGGGGGGTGGTGGGGGTGATTGTGAGCTTTTTAATTGGTGTAGTCCAGACCTCTGGGCAGTGCATGTATCCATCAATCTCTAGGCAATGCTCAGGTTGTGATTTGTCATATGATTTAAGCACAGACCTGTCTCTTTTGCTGAAATTCGGTCTTTAAGCTGGAGCATTTATAATAAAACATTTTGTAATTCTCTGTTCACCTCTAATGCAATGCCACAGGTTCCCCAGACTTTCTATCTGTGTCTGCTCCTGAAATGGAATTCTTTATCATGCCCCCTAAATATAGAAATTGTATAAATTGATCCTTTTAGTTTGTTTTCTCCAGATTTCCATGTGTGCAAATTGCTGCCCCTGGATAGATGATTTACCTGAATTTGTGCTTGTGATGCTTTTGCAGTTGGTCACCTCTTGCCTGCTAAGCTGTGCAGTGCGTGTTGTTCTTTTAAAAGGTGTGTATCCTCCCCTTTTTCCATGCCATCTTCCAGGAAGGATTGTCTACCCAGAGCGATGTTATCGTCTCCCATTTTAAACGGTGTCAGCAGATATTTGTTTTTTCCCTTCTCTCATTCTGATGCTAAGTACTCACCATGGGAATGAGTCGTCTTGTATTATTCACATGGAGCAAATCTGTGGCTTGGCCTGCAAATTATAAGGCCCTGCTGAGTGAGGGTGAGGGCCTTGGGAGCCCGTGTAAAGGTGCCAGGGTCTGTTTGCCTGGGTTTTTTTTTTTTTTTTGTAAAAGCACATAGGCCGATAGCAAGCTGAAAAAGCAGTGGCCTTCTGAGCCGGGTATTTTATGTCTGAGGGCTTCTGAATGCATAAAATCAGAGAGAATGTGTCTGTGTAATCCGATCTGCTCTTGAAAGCCTTGTGGAGGGCTGCATGCTGCAGACATAAGCTGTGTCAATAAGAACTCTATTCACCCTCGGAAAACAGCCTCGTGATCGGGTTTGATTGGCAGGCTTCCTAAGGGAGGGCCTTTTTTTTGAGAAGGAGCTCTGATTTTTTGGCGGTACTTCTGACTGCCTTTTCGGACTCCCACTTATTGTTCTTTCCTTGGCGTGATAAACTTGGATATTTTTGCTGGGAGCTTGCTGGGGCAGAGGGAGGATTTCATGTAGCACTGTAACAGGAGCGTGGGGTGAGTTTCCTTCCTTGCAGCGCAGCTCCTCTGCCAAAGCTGTATTTATGAGCATGAAGGTGAGGGATTTGAAAGAATCTGAGGTAGGACTGGAGGTTGCTGTGTGCAGGAGAGTGTACCATACCCTTGTGTGTGCTCAGGGTACTGTCTTGCACAACAGTGGCACAAAACACCCATCCTTGTAAAAGTCTTGGATGGTAATGCACAAAATGTGTGGTTCTGCATGCTTATGTGCCTTTTCCCCCTTGGTTCTGCAGATGTCTGTGTTATCCAGAAGTGTTGTTGGATGAAATTCTGCTTTTGGTAATGCTACCATAAATCTGCTGTGAAGGCAGTGTTGTACTAATGGCTGTAATTTGCTGGTTGCTATTATATAAAAAAAAAAAAATTAAAAATCATGCAAGGCAAAAATCTAACTCTGCTTTATGAAGTATTCTACACCTGGCATGTAATCTTTTAAAATCTTGTAGGAAAAATCTGCTTGAGCTGATAAAAATGATACTTATGAGATTTGCTGAAAGCAGAATTTTAGTTAGAATACCAGGTTCTGAGCTGCTGTTCAGTGTGTAGCATTTGTGTAAATGGCATTTTCTGCTGCATTACGTGTGTGATATTCAGCGTTTGCACTGCTGAGGTCTTAAAGCCTTTGTCTTTGGCACTGAGTTACTGGCTTTAACAAAAGAGATAATGGGCTTTCAGGTTTGCATGTTTCATTTTTTTCCCCAAGTCCTTTGGTCTAGATGTCACTCTTTTTAAAGCTTCATGTCCTTCATCAAGTGTTGATTTGAAAATTAGCTCATCTGTATGTCTTTCTGGGTTATTCCTGTAGCTGCAAATGAAAGCTTGAGAATATAATTAGAAAGTAATATGCACAAACTCAAAAAAAAAATCAACCTGAAAAACAAAAACCAACAAAGAAATGAAATAATGCAAAGCTATTATTTAAGAGAAATGCAATTATGTTTTGAGCCAATTGAGGCTTGACTTAATTTCTCAGGGTTTGCTGATGATGATGATGTAGTAAAACCAAAATTAACTTCTGAAATATGCCTGTCCTGAGTCAGGAATTTGGTAGAGAGCCACTGAAAGAAGAGGAATATCCTTATAGGGGAGCCCGTCCCTGAGCAGTCTGCAAATGGATGCAGCATTTGGGGTGATTCCTGCAGTTCCATTTTCCTGGCTTTTCCCAGCTGAATCCCCTTCAATAAAAGCCTGATCTTGCCTACAACAGCTTTAATAACAAACTGTCTGGTTTAGGTGGGATTGGCCCCTGAGCAAACAGTGTGCAGACCTTGGCAGCCGCGGGCAGGGCGAGGGTGGGCAGGAAACACTGGCTGCTGCTCCTCTTACTGTGGGGAGGCCGCAGCTGGGTGATTTGTTTTTACTTCCTGTTCCCAATCTGTTTGGGTCAAAAGTAGCGGTGTTTTTCCATATTAAGATGTTTGGCTTCATTCTGCTAGGCAGCAATAAATTTCACACCGTGCACAATGTGTTTCTTATATTTCAGAGACGCTTCATTGCTGCCTTTGACTTTTAATTTGGGTGGTGAAACCTTTATTAGTGCTTTCTTTGTTGCTCGACCTGCTTTTCAAGGAAAACAGAAAGCTTTTTCTTTTTTTTTTCTCCTGTCCTTCTGTTTTGGAAAGAGCCTTTGAAATATCTCACAGGTCTGTAGCTGAGCAGAGGGAGGGAGCTGGCAGGTCTGTCTGCCATGCCTGGCTCCTCAGCAGGCTCACAGGGAGATGGGGACACCTCAGCCTGCTTCTCTTCTCCTGCAGTTAATTGGGATGCTAGGATTTAATTCATTAGTGCTCGTGAAGCGTTTGATGATGTTTAGGTGGAAGGTTCTGGGACTGTGTGGTGGTGAGGTGTGGTTGTGCAATGCAGGGCTGTGATGCTGGGAGGAGCCTGTGTGGGTTGATGGACCAGTTGTTAAAGTGGTCCTAAAGGCTGGAATGGTGAGCTCTAAAACATCCCCGTGGCATTGATGGGAAATTCTGCCTGGTAAAGGACAGGCTCTGAGCTGTGGCTGCTGCTGGGAGTTGTTCTCTAGAGCACCTGGTTAGTCCACAATGCACAATGTTACTGCAAGCCATAGGGTGCAAAACTGATGGAGAAGAGAATTCAGACTCTTTGGGCTCTTCCCTGGTTGGGCAGCAGAGGGTTTCTCTCCCCAAAATCTGGTCGAAACTCTTAATCAATGCTGGTCACTCTTAAGTTGTGCAGTTGTAGGATTTACTCTGCAGCCAGCAAGTCAGGATGGGTAAATCTTTTTATGGCCGTACCAGGTATCAGTGGGCTCCTTTCAAATATAGCCTGACCATTTTTGTATAAATAGTAATAAGCACTGCTGGCTCAGGGGCTTGTATTGCATTCAGATACATTTCAGTGAAGTTATTTTTGAAATAGAAAAAAGAAACAGTAGCATTGAGCCATCCACAGGTTTACAGGTGGTTTATCCTCCTTTCTCTAAGCCTCCAGATGCTGGAGTTGTATCTGACTGAGGAAGTCAGAGTGCAGAGGTGTTTTGTGAAGCCTCCATGCCCTTTGACTGCCCTGGTTTTGGCACTGGCATCTCCACCTTGTGTTTGCACTTGGCTCCTGGATCCACAAACATATGCCTCCATTCTGTGTACTCTGCTTGTTCCTCAGACCAAGTCCTCCATCACTGATGAATTTGGCTTGACTAATTACTCAGTGAAGCACTTGGTGTGACAACCTCAGTGCCCTTCGTTAAGCAGAGCCTCGATAACGAGCTAATGTTGGCAGTGTCCCAAGTGCCCAGGCGTGGTCTGGCTAATGAAGCAGCACCTTTCACGTGGTGCTTGTGAAAGCTGCACTTCAGGTCATGTAAATAAGGAAACCAGAGTGGGCTGCTCTCCTGCAGGATGAACAGTGAGCCCCTTCCCTCCTGCACCCCTGCAGCGAAGTGAAACCTCCCCTGCTGCCTCTGGGTGCTGCCAGCCTCTCCCCCTTGCTCAGAAATGCAGGCAGGTTATACCCACGCCTCCCCATGCCTGCACTGCACACTCCCTTGGCCAGTCTGCCCAGGGCACCTCTCTTGGGTGGCTCTCTCACAGAATTGGCCACCTTCATCGTGATTTTCAGAGTCTGCAGAGCAGTGGGTTGAGAGGCTGTGATCCATGTTTCTTCTGAGGCTGTGGAGGTGAATGTGGTATCTAGGGCAGATTCTGCATGAGGTTTTATGAACCTTGCTGAAGGGAGAGACCTGCTGGGTTGGGGACTTTCCAGCTCTGGTGACTGTGTTGTAATATGACTCATTCAGTAGCTGACACTCAGGTGCCAAGGTTGGAATGAGGATGCTGCTGCCAAATGCCAAATTCATTCTGTGCCCTGAGTTAGGTGGAAGGTTATCCTTCTGACAAGACTTTGACATCTATTAATGAGGTACACGGAAACTTCTCATGTGTTTAATAACAGATTTATTTATTTTCTGTACAGTGCCACCCATCTTGTTTTTCTCTAGGTTGCTGGATTTTTAAATTCAGCCCAGATATAGAGATGCCCCTAGCAGTGATACTGTTTTGCATGCCAACTTACATGATAAAGTTTTCCCCTAGGTCTTGGAACATCTTGTGGGGAATGAGTGTATTTGGGACAAGAGGTGGAAACCCCTTGACAATGAGGCATTGCCAAGGCAGAGCCATTGGCTGCTTGAGCTCCCAGGCTGTGCCAAGTGCTCTTGGCTTTGTGGGTGCCACGAGGAGCTAAGCCTGCTCCTTCATACACTTCATATGTCTTTTGGCACTGAAAGGTGTGTTCTCCTTCCTCGCTGCTGCTATCCTCTTTCCTCTGCTTTGTCAGTCTCATGCACACTTGTCCTGGCTGAGGGAGAGGGCAGGAATGATGCCTGGGCCAATGCAGCCTGTGCTTGGGTCAGCTGGAAAAGATGAAAGCACAGAGGATGCCCAGTGCTGCAGGAGATTGTCAGCATGGGTGAGGCTGAGTCAGTCTCCGGCGGCCTTTCACAAGGGGCTGGGGTTTTTTGGTTCAGTAAAACACTCTAATAATTATGTCCTGATTTAATTAGAAAAATGCTTGGAGCGTCCATTGCATAAGGCCGTGAGCTAAGGCAGGTGCCTTTTGGCAGCAGTAATTCCCTTTTTGAAACAGAAGGACTGGACAGTTGAGTTGGACTGATCCCATGCAGCGGCAATTCACCACATGCTGCATTTCAGACAGCTCTGCCCATGGATTCCAGTTCTGTGGGCGTGGGATGTGTTGGCTTGGCTTCCCAGTGTAGGGACCAGGAGAGCAAGTGGGGAATGCCCCAGTCCAGCTAAGCATGGGATTGACTGGCAGTGATTTGCAGGTTTTTTGACATGAAGTTCCCTTTCTCTCAGTAAAATGTAGATTCCAACACTTGTGAGACACTTTTTTAGCGCAATCATTCGTGATATTCAGCAGCAAACACGTGACTTGTTTGTCTGATGGCTTTCTCTTGAGCATCCTCAGATATTTCTCTGTCAGTGTCACGATGGCTGGGGAGAGGGATTTTACAGTTGAACTGAAACTTAAATTTCAGAAGGAGTTTCTTCTCATGAAAATAAATCTGTGTTTGGCTTCGCTGCTGTTATTGTGCTCCATCTTCAGTTTGCTGGTGCTGGCTGTAAAACCATTAAATTCCTAGTGGGGTGGTGCAGAGCAGTGTCTTCAGTTTGAATCTGAATGTTAGTGAGGAGCAACTTGAATTTAAAATCAAGTTTTGGTCACCAGCAACAGACACTTTTTTGTTGGTCCCATGTGCCTGTGACACGTGCTGATGTTGTGGCATGGCCCACGCTGGCAAGTGTCAGCTCCCTCTCCCTGGCAGAGCCACTTGTTCTGTCTGCAGGAGTGACACTGCTGCAGCACAAGTGAGACTTTCCCCTTGCCTGTTGATAGGCAAAGAACCCACTGGGATTGCAGAAACTTCTTCAGAGATTTATGCAGCAATTGTAAGCATCCTATCTTCCTATTTTTTTTTTTTTTTTAAGGTTAAACTAATACTGCAAATAGTTGTATTTTTTTTATAAGACTCCTAATACAAAAAAACTGTTGAGAGGGAGAAGTCCTCTGTGGTGATTATTGTCCAAATATAATAACTTAGTGATAGGCAGAAAGTGAGGCTGTCTACAAATGGGAGTGATTCTGGGAGGAAGGTATAAAACTTTAATATTCTGAATGATAGAAGAATGAATTTAAATTCATTTAATGTCAGTAATCTTTGTATTATTAACCATAATCTGCTTCTGAGAAGCATACAGACATGGTTTTTTTTTTCCCCAGCTCTCGGTATAACTGCATTAATAAGAGCAGAGTGTTTCTCCTGACCTCTGCATTTAGGCTCTGAGCTCCCAAGGGCACACATTTTTCTTCTGTATTTTTGGGTAGCATCTGCAGGTAGTGAAATCTGCCACAAATAAAGAGCAAATCTGAGAGTTTGCTACCATAGTCCCAGATCGTTTAGCACGGGGTTCATCTTGCATGATGCTTACAGGAGAGTGAAACAAGGGCTGCAATCTGATATCCTTTCATGGGTGGTTTTAGGATGGTCTTGAGCCTTCGTGTTGCCAAAGAGATTCTCAGCATGGTGATCTCAAAAGGAAACTGAAAGAGTGTGAGAGAGAGCAGGCTGTTGTAATTTTGGATGCACAACTTTCGGGGTGGTTTACCAGAGGGGAGGTACTAAAGCAATGGTATTGATAAATTTGATGCAGTATTGTTATCTGGATTGTGGAGGTGAGGAGGCAAGCCTGGCTTTAGGATTGTTGTGGGGAAAGAGTGCCATGGCACATCTGCCATCTTCGGGTGGGAGGTTATCACCATCAGCCTCCTGCATTTCCCTCTTCTGAGGGAGAGAGCTGCTGCACACGAGCTGGGGTTTCTGTAGGAATGTGATGTTGCTCATCCTAGAGATCCAGGCAACCAAAATGAGAGAGAGAGAGAATTAAAGCGTGAGATCTGCTTGCTTATGACCTGAATCCCCTAATCACAGCCCCGTGTAAGTGAAGGTCTTAGGCTGGGTTGAGTAGAGGGCATCTCCACACAAGAAAATGTACATCCACCCTCCACGGGGCAGAATTGGAGCTTGCTCCTGATGAAATACAGTTTGTAAGAACCTTCAGCCTTGCCTTCAACCAGACCTGCTATTTGTGACACTGCTTCCCCTGTGGCAGGCACATGGAAGGCGTGGTGAAGAGAGGTGTGTGCTACCTGAGCTCCCTGGGCTCAGGACACCTGCCCGGGTGCCAGGAGTGTATCCTGGAGAGTCCATGCCTTTTGGAGCTGGTCCTTCATTTGATGGCTTGCATTAAAGCCTTAATTGTATAAGTGTTGTGATGCTACTTACTGGGAAGTAACACTGAGGCAGTTCATGCAACAGTGTGGCCATTTTCACTGGCCCTGTAATTTCCTTTTGACTGTGGCTGTTTCTCTTAGGGTATTGCCAAGCCCCTGGTAATCCCATGCTTTTCAGCATGGTGTTCAGTTTATTCCAGGTTGTAAGACTGCAGCCAGTGATGTAAGACTTGCTGGGTTTTTTCATATATGTAGCTAAACAGAAAAACCAATTAAAAAAAAAAAAAAGGAATTTATTCCATTTTGAGTGGCATCAGCAAAGAAAAATAAAAGAAAAAAGATTGTTAGCACATTTTTGGCATGGAGGTGAAGGGTAGAGCATAATTTTATGGAAAGATACATTTGTTTATTTATTAGATGAGAGGTAGAGATGTTTCAGGTGAGAGGCGGAGGAAAAAAGAAAAAGAAAAACAAGGAGGGAAGAAGTCTAATGCTCTTTGCCTTTTGTAAAGAAATGCTTCAGTTTTTCTTTTGAAGCAGTCTGGAAATTCAGGTTAGTCACTGTAAAGCTGAATAAATAATTTCTCTGAAAAGTACTGCCTAGCTTGCACATGTAGCAGGTAGAAAGATTAAAATATATCATAAAAGGACTTTAAAAGCACCTTTGGCTCAAATCTGTGGTACTGTAAACTGAGGGAGAACCTCTGATTTTTCTGTTACCTGAGGATCTGGCTTTTGGTTTTAATCTCTTTTTCTCTCCCTCCCCTCTTCCTCCCATGATATGAAAGGTGTGTTTGTATGGAGGATTTCTTGCAGCACATTCAAGGACTGTTGCAGAGCTCAGACGATTTGATCCAAAGGCTCTTCCTAACCTTGATGGAGTTTTGCTTTTACAGCTCCTGTGAACTAGCAGAGTATTGCTTCAGCATTGTGTCAGATAGAGATAATTGGGGTTTCAAACATCGCCCACAAACACTTAGCAAAGCACTGTGCAAATGTTTTTGAGAGCTAACAAAAAACTGCGTTGTTGCCTGAAGGTTGAATCCACAGCTTCTTGGAATAAGCAGATAACAAATTAGCTACTAATACCTTATGTGTGGTTTGATAGTCCCACTGCTGCTTCTGCTGTGTGACTGGGGTCAAGGTTTTTGGGTCACAAGGTGGAGTGCAGGAGCTAGATCCTGCTCAGTGTTGATACCTTGTTTGTGTGGTGTGTTTGGGCAAGATAGGACAAGCTATTGTCCATCCATCTCTAGCCTGTGCCTCCCCATATTGGCCACATGGGGTGGGGACAGCAAGGACAGGCAAAATAGAGGAGCCAGCCAGCTCTTTGACTGTACCATTGCAGCAGGTCACTGAGCTGTCCCTGCTAAGGTGATGTGCTGTCTGGTTGAAGTCCTTTGTATCCTGACTTATGTTTCTGACACAGGATGAATAAATGCTCAAGGCCAGGTTGGACAGGGCTTTGAGCAGTCTGTTTTAGTGGAAGGTATTCCTGCCCTTAGCAGGAACACTGGAAAAAAATGATTTTTAAGGTTGGTTTCATGCCCATTCTAACGTTTAGATGAAGCTGGGTATGCCAAACTTGGCTATGGTATCTGTGTGAGGCCAGAACTGCTTCTGAGGAAACTTTAGGGACTGTTGATTTAAGGTTCATGTCCTGTCGGGTGAGCTCTAGGGTAAGGATTCAGGTTTCAGAATGTACTGTGTATTTTGTTTGCTTTTTGGCTTTTGAACATGTGTGGTTTTTAAGAACAATCAGTTCTGAGGGAGCCCCCTGTCAATAATTGTTGGTATTTGTGTAGAGTGATCAAAAGAGTCTCTGCAGAAGAGGAGACAGGCCCACGTTGGAGTTGCTGTGTGTTCACTGTGCCCTTAAGGTATAGGATTAAGCTTGCAGAAAAGGAACGAGGTCAGGTCTAGACCAAGAAGTAGACTGGAATCCAGCCAAGAGTGTAAGGTTTTTCCTGTAACAGCATCCTAGATGTGGCAGTTGTGTTGACTTAGCCGAAATAAGGCTGACATCTGTAGGTCAGGGCTGATTAAAAGGGAAGGAGGGTGGAGAATAGCTCTGCAGAGTAAAGAGGATTTAAAGATAACAGTGGGGAGAGATGCGTGGCCCTTACTTGCAGAATTTGGGTTGGCCTTGGGAATCTTGCTGTGCCTGGGAGCAGGGACCAGATGGTCCCTGAGCTCTCTGTGAGCCGCAGGACTCTGGCTGCTGCTCCAGTTCATGGGTGTCTTCTGACTTTTTGGATGGAAGTCTGACTTAAGCTTTCCTCTTCTGCTGTTCAAGGGAAGCCTCCCACATAAACCTTTGGCTTGGTGTAAAACCCTACTGTGATGACAACACCCAGCCCTCACTTTGTTGTGTTGGAGGGTTAAGTGTCTGGGTCTCCTGCTTGGTGCAGATGAAAGGTGCTGTATTGCTGAGCTGTGCTGTAGGCTGGAGCATTATGTGCTGGAAGCTGCTTCAGAAAATGCTTCTGTGATCCTTTTGACCTCCATTGTGTCTTCCTGCCCAAAATCACTTGTGCTGGTGGCTGAGGATGTTGGAGGCTGTCTCTTTTTTGAGAGAGAAGGAAAGAGGAGGGTGATGGCACTTCAGAAGCACTAACCCTGTACTTTGGTAGAACAGCGTATTGTGCCCAAAACTGCTTCGTGCTGCTGCTTACACTTTAAGTATGTTACTCTCAGAAGTGCACTGACACCAGGGATGTCTGTCCTTTGGGATGGGTGAGGTGACACTGCAAACAGTAGTATGAAGGAACATGCCACCTCCAGGGTCAGGAATGTAATTTATCTGTGTTTCTTGCCTGGAGGCCTTCAGGAGCTGGTCTGCTGTTCTGATTTTTTTCTACAATGTTTCCTTTCAGCCTTTCAGAAAAAATGGCTGATTTGATTAGATGAACATTTCTGTGGTATAAATCAGAAAGGAGGAGGGTGCTTAGCTTCTTCCTGAAGCAGGAGTTTTAGTTTCCAAATGAAAAACTTTCTTAGCATGATAAAAATAGAGAATTACTTTATGGGGAAAGTACTTGCTTCCCTCCTGGCTCTGCTGGGCAGCCTTCAGCCAGGAGGAAGTGGGGAAATTACCCTCAGCTCCCTTGGACCACAACCAGTCCTAGTGGTTTTCCAGTGAAGTAACTAGAGCTACACCAGAGCTGTGCTTTAGCTCTTCAAAGTAAAGGATAAATTACTCCATATGAAAATTGAATTTTAAATCCTGACAGGCATGATGTCCCTCCCTGTAGGACCTGCAACCTGTGTGGCACTACGTCATGAGGCACAGGCCATGTTGAATGGAAGGATTCATCACGTTGGGGTGCTCAGTCCAGCTAAGCAGCATGGATAGCTGTGATCACCACTCATGTCAGTCAGTTAATAACTTTCATATTTGGAGAAATAACTGCATAAGCAGTAGTGGCCTTGCATAGAATTCTGGGCCTCCCTGTCGAGGATGGGCAACTATTTGATGATTTTGTAGAAAATAAATTATCTTGGCCTTTATTCTGGTCCCTAAATTCATTTTCAACTGTGACAAGAGGCAGGATTTAAGCCTGGGTTTCCCCAAGTAAAATGCAGTTAATTAGCCCACTCCATCATGTAGCCTTCTCTGTTAACAAAGGCAGTATACTCAGCCAGACAGCTCTTGCTCACAAGTGATGCTCACCTTTTGTATGGCAGAGTGTGCTTGCTCAGAGCCTGGAGTCCTTGTTTGCATCCCTTTTCAGCAGTGCTTCTTAACCCCTCTGTGCAGCCCCATTGTCGTGCTGCCTGTCTCCAGTTGAGAGACTGCTGGCACCAGGATGTGTTTAAGTTTGAATGATGGTTTGTGTTACTGGTAATGGCTGTGGAGTTTTACCAAGGTCAGAGGCTGCTGCAGGGTAAAGGGGAACAGGGTTTCTACCCTGAGGAGCTTGTAGCCCTCAGGGTGATGTGACATTAGTGTTATTAGCTGTAAATTGTGAATGGGGTTCAAGCAATGTTGGGGGGCAAAGTGAGACAGTTAAGCCAGCTTGATTTCTGAGCTGGAACAAGGATGTATGAGCCGTTGTCTGGGGTCCTGGCTCGATGTTCCCACTGGAAGCTTGTTTGCATCAGACACTGATAAGCTGGAGCTCAGCACCAAATGCTGCTGTGGTGGATCAGGTGTGGGGAAATAAACCAGCAAGAAAGATGGGTTGCTGTGTGACTCTGCTGCACTGCTCCTGGCAGATCAGGGGATGTGTTAGACATTTTTGTTTGCCATCTCCCCACTGATTTGGGTTCAGAGGCTGGGGTGAGGCAGGATGCTTCCTGAGCAGGGCAGGCTGTTGACAAGTTTTCCTAACTGGCCACTTACCTCAGGTAGATCTCTTAATTCTGTTTTTCTGCAAAGGAGTTGCTTGGATTAAATGCCAAGGACTTGCAGTATCATGATATTGTACAGTTCCAAATACTATTTTTCTTCCTTGTGTGCATATCCAAATTTGACTGTTGTACCTTCAATGTTACAGGATTTAGTAAACTGGGGAGAGGGCCAATCCTTAGTCTAGGTATAACTATTGACTGTAGTCTGTAAAAATGTGTCTGCATTTTAAAAAATATAGGGAATTATTTTCAGATCCTGTCATCTATTTAAACCCAGCCTCTTCTGTACTTGGCTGCTTCCTGAAAACTGCACTCACTGATATTGTAATCCAGAGCCTGTGTGTGCAGGCAGTGTCATGTGGCTGGATGCAATCCTTGCACAAAAAATCATCTGTATGTAGATACTAGAATGTGAACAGTGATGTCTGTGTGAGTGGATAGCAGGTCACGACCCCCTGAAAATAGAAACATATTGATGTTGTTAGCAAAAGCTGTGGAGCATGTTTTCCTTGAAAATTGTTATTCAATGTTGTTCTTGCTGTCTTTTGAATTAAACATACTGTAAGAGTTGGTTTGCTGGAATTTTGACTGTTCTGGAGCGCTGGATATTGGGTAGTCATTATTAACAGCCAGAGAAGGTAGCATGACCTACTGAACAGACAGCAAGATGCAGAGACACTAGCAGCAGGGAAATCTAAGACAACGCATGGAAAAATATGTACAAGGTAAAACTTGCGCAGCCAGCCCTTATGCAGCAAATAAAGCAAGGTCTTACTGACCTTGGCAGCTGTACAGGGCAGTCTTTGCATAAGAATGACTTGTGCTTAATATGGTAGAGAAATTATTCAGGGACAAATATTCCTGTTTTCTGCAGTACTGGGGACAATGTCATCTTCCATCTCCAGTCGCAACACAAACACAAATGCATTGCAGACGGGGTACAAGGAGGACCTGACCCTCCTCAAGCACAGCCAGTTCTGCTTCCCATGGCCTAGAGAAAGAGATTTGGTATTGTCCTCGTGGCAAAGCTGGATCCAGTGCCTTATTGCAGCCACCTTTGAGACTGGCTGGATGGGAAGGCAGCATAATGGGTGTCTTCTTTAATTAGTCTGTGCAGTTTGTGTCTGCTGGTGAGAGATCTGCTGGACTCGGAGATCAGAGGGGCACTTTGCTCTTCCTGTTGTGCTGTGTGGAGGCAAACAGGGGATCTAGACCTGCAGGCTGGTTAGATGCCAGTGAGGCTTTTCCTGTGGCCCAGTGCTTGTGTGCAGCTCTTGGACAGGCCAAGCCCAGCTCACCCCCTGTTTGGAGTGAGCAGGACTGACAATGGAGCCGATACTTGGTGGCTCCCTGCTTCAGAGTCCAGTTTCCCTCCAGCCAAGCTGGGACTGGGACAGGTGGATGTTGAGCTGGCTGGAGTCTCTGCTCCCCAGTCCTGGGGCCAGGCCAGTCCCTGTGCCACCACCATGGCCAGGTGTGCACCTGCACATCTCTGGTGGTGTTGCTTCCTACTTACTACTGCTGTTTCTCATGAATTTTCTTTTCCTCTTCCACTAGATAAATCAGCCCTGTAAATGTCTATGTTCAAGAGCAAAGCTGTCTTGAGTGTTTGGCAGAGCAGGGTCTCCAAGGTCTCTCTATCAGGAGAGGGCCAGAGATGGTGTTTGTTGATATTGATCATGGGAAATGTAATTAATGCAGGTATAAAGTGTTAAATGTTAAATTAAAATGTGAGATTTAAAGCCAGTCAATAGATCAATTCTGAGGCTGGGATGAAATGCTCAGACTTTCAAACAATAATCAGATTTCCGATAAAATCTCACTGTGTGTAATTAGAGGGGTTGAAATACTAAATCAGGTGTTAAGGGAGTGATATTTAGATTATGTTGAAAGAACAAAGATCCAGACAAAAAGAGCCCTCCTGTCTGCAGGCAGAGCTCAGGCTGGGCAGAAATAGTGTGGAGCTTGGGGGATGTGCTGATCTAGCAATTAAAACTGCCAAGAGAGGAGAATGATGGGAAAACTGCACAAATCTACAATGCTGAACATCTGCCTGGGTGGAAACAAGACCATTTGGACCTCATAGCTCTCTTGTAGCCTGGGAACACTTCTAAGACTGCACATGCACATCCACATGCACAGGTGTCTACATCTGATGTGGTCTTGGTGAGCCTTCCAGAGGAGTGAGGACAGCATGTTGAAACCAACCCCAGCAGGAAGTACTGCCATAAAAAACACTTCCCAAGAGTTAAAAATACTAATTGCCAACTGCCATCACATTTTAGTGGTATTCCAGCTCAATAAGAGCAAAAGCATGCAGTTGATATTTTGTTAAGGGTAACAATTTAAGAAGAGGGGCAAAGTTAGGCTCAGTGTCCGAGGGCACATGGCATTTGCAGAAGATTTCTTTGAAATTTATATTCTGCTCCATAAAAAAAGTAGGCAGAAAAGAGTCCAGAGTAGCCAACTCCTGAGTTTAACTGGCCTATGAGTAATGATACCAAATAAGTTCTGCTTTAGGAACAGTATCAGGCTTTGCTCTTCCAGTCATCTTAATTTTCTGATGCTGCAAGCTGTGCAGGAGGCTGCAGGAAACATCCATTCCCTGAATATGTATCTTTGCTTTCATCCCTAAAGGGATAATTCAGAATATGGGACAGACATAGTGTTTACTGTGGGCACTGCACCTGTCAAGGTAACATTACTATGGAATGGAGGGTAAAAACCACTTCTCTGCTAGATAAAATGGATAAACTGGCTCATTAGCTCTGGGCACTTTCTTGCTAACCTTGTCCTGTACCTGTGATGTGATTATCTGTGAAGGTGTAGCTGTAAGGCTCTCCAGAGCCTCGAAAGCTGCATGTTTCAAGAGTATCTTCTCATTTTGTTTTATAATCCTGGTGCAGCCTTTGCTGTGCAGTTCCAAAGGTAGAGATGCTGATGAGGTCCATGGATGTGATGTAATCCCACCCAGCTGGTCATCAGTGCCTTGGAAATGCTTTGTGGCTGTTATTGCTTAACTGCCAGCCCTGCCTTAGCCATGGGTTGAGCCAGGCTCCTGCTCAGCTTGCTCCTTGCAGAGCAGAGGTTGAGGAGCAAATAGGGCAGTTTCAGCAGTGGAGAACTCTTTTGAGCTTTTAAATAAAGGTCTCTAAAATTTCCACCTAGTGTGTGTGGCTGGGCTGAGGTAACCTGATCTTTGGAAAAGTGCCTTTGTGCTGTAGTTTACAGAAGGGCTTCTTGATTAACAAAGCCTGAATGCGGGTTAGTTAAACTGTAGCCATTGTATTCAAGGTCACTGTTAATTTTTTTAATTGCAAGCTTTCTCCCAAGTCTGGGGTTGGAAATCAAACTTGCAGTGTCAAGCTCCCAGAAAGGGTTGGAAATTGTGGCGTTTCATTCTGCTCCTTCCCTTTATCTAACAGAAAATAAGCTTTGTAAACCACTGTACATAAATTTTAAGTTCATTGCTGATACTAGAAGCCCCAAAAAGCATGTGTCTCTGGGAAGAGACTGATGCTCAGTCTGTAGCATATGAGAAAACCAGCCAGGGAAGGGAAGGAACATAAGGGCATGACTGTGACTAGGGACTTGTAGGAGGTCTTTCCCTTCACATGAGTCATAGTGGAAGTCTGCATGTCCTTGCCAAAAGGTGTTGTGGGCACATGAAGCTTTCAGAAGTGCTGTGGAGGCTGGGCAAGGACAAAGCAAGGAGCTGGATGGGGAATAGTGAGCAGGCAAACAAGCAGCATGCTTAGGGAGGCCTCAGGAGGAGTGGGAGGCTGGAGCACCAGGGTGTGGAAATTGTGGCGTCTGCTGTGCTGTTACTGCTGTGTGTCTGTCGGGGCTGCTGGATCCTTTTCAGCAGCTGTAGCCCAGCTGGAAGGAAGGCCATTCCTCCACACTCCTCCTGCTCCTGCCTTCTCTGCCCACACCTGCCTGCAGGCGAGCAGAGGAAGGACCCACAAACAACACAGCACTCTGAAACATGATGTTTGAGGGCTTGCATGCTGGAGGGCAAGTCCAGCCTCTCATGACTCCTTGTCAAGGAGCATTTCCTTGTCCTCCCTGAACCATTCCTGGGATTCTGGTTCCGATATTCTGGTTTATTTCCACCTATATATTCAGCACAAGTAGTGAACCTGCAGCACTTGGCAGCACAGGAAAGGGTGACAAAGTGCTTTATGCCTGATCTCGCACAATTTCCCCCTAAAGATTTTTCCCTTACTCCTTTCCTAGACAGAATATCAGGAGTCAGAACAGAGATTCTAGTCTCTGGTCTTCTCAGATGCCTCAGTGTTCCCTAAATAATACTCCCCTGGGTTAACACTGTCCTTGGACGTTTTTAAGGTGAAACTCCTTGCAGTCTCATTCCTAGCAGGCAGAGTTGGCTGCTCCTGCACTTGAGCTCCGGTGATCCTGGCAGAGCAGTGTCTGTATGGTGCGTGTGGCGAGTCCCAGTTCTGTTTTTTGTGACCTGAATGCATGGAACAGCTTGTTCTCTGCTGTCTGTTAACCCTTGGAAAGACACTTCCTCTTAAGCTCCTTCGTTCTGCATTGGCAGTGCTCAGCAGGGTCAGCTCTGTACTTCGGGTTTGGGAGCAGAGCCTTGGAGGGAGTTAATTGCTGAGTGATGATGGCTCTCTCCAGCTGAAGGTCTGCTCCTATGAGCTATTTAAGCCTCTGTTTCTTGTATCTCTGTGCCAATCAGATTAGCTGATGCCAGGAAACAGACCACAGCCTGCTTGCTCTTGAATGCACCCTTTTTCCTCCTTACCTGTTTATCCCAGTCAAGCCCCTTTCCGCTCTGCCTCGGTTCTTTAATTTAGCTCTGTTCCTTCCTTTTCATTTTCACAGCCTTACTCTGGCCCATCTCCTCTCCCTGAGGCTGCCTCTCTGGGTTTTGACATCCAGCCTTAACGACCTCAATCCTGTTTCCTGTCCTAGTCATGACTGCTCCCTTTGCAGAGCCATGTGCCCCTCTGCACTTCTGCATTGAGCTGTTCTTGTTCTTGATTCCCTCCATGTTTACCCTGCTGTAACTTGGATTCCCTTTAAATTGCAGTAGAGAGATCCACAGATCAGTGGAGCTGCTGAAGGGGCTCTTCCCAGGAAAGAAAGGGGAACAGGCTGGGGAGGGGAGCATGGATGAGAACTGCCCCTCAGTCATTCCCCAGGGCTGCTGCCATCCCTCTATCTGTGCATCCCCAGGCATCACTCTGCTCTTCTCCTCACTGGACCCCCCCCATTCACTGATTTTGGCAAGGAATTCGTTGTTGC
>VZTB01005564.1:160622-171405 GCA_013397245.1 Thryothorus ludovicianus | reverse complement strand
AAAAAAAAAAAAAAAAAGATCTAAGCCCTGTCAGACACAGGACCAAGCATTCCAGCCTGGCCCTCTGTGCCAAAACAGGCCCATCCCCTGCCTCTTGTGAGGCCCCACCTTTATCCTCCTTCTAAAAATAAAACGCAATGACATTCCTTCCTAGTTACTCTGTTCTCTTATTCTGACCTCATTAGACTTTCCCAATAGAAAATTTCATTGAACTCCTCTATTATTGGTGAAAACAAACAAGACCATTGGACTTCCTCTGGAAAAAATGCATCTATATAACAGGGAATTGCAGGGAGCCAAATTTCCACTGCCGAGTTTGTGCCGTACACATATGTTCCCTCGTATGCGTTTAGTAAACAAAGTTGTCTTCACACTAAGAAGAATTTAAAACAATTTATCCTTTATATCTGATTTTTCTCCCTTGTTGGAAAAAGATTGCTTCTGTAATATTATAAGGAGCAAAGTACTGTTAGCTGGGGTTGCAAGAAAAGCCTCTTTTTTCCAGATCCCCTGAGCTAAATATATTTTCAGACTTACGTATGTGCATGTACATAGGAATGATAGCCAGGTGATGGATTGCTAAGCCACATCATAAATTCAGTTTGTTGGACACCTCTTATTACCTCCTCTGCACTCTGCCCGTAATCATTCTCCTTCAAACATCCTTCTAATGTTCTTAACAGCAGCCAATTAAAACAAAGACTTCACTTGCCATCTATCCCCTCTTTCCTCTGCCATCACCCAAGCACCTCTTTGGAGGAGGACAGAAGTGCATTAATGGATAGTGGTTCAGTGTGTGTGTGCTCAAGGTTTGATGAAATATATCCCTACTTGGGTTTTTTTTTTTGCCAACTTCTTTAAAATTCAGCTTGGACCGACACCCAGGCAGGCAGGGGTGGGTGCTTGTGTGTTTGCACGTGGCTGGAGGCTACGGACTGGTGGCAGGAAGGGTGGGACACATGGAAGACAGTGTTCATCTGTACATCTGCCCACCTTCTTGGGCTCCTGGTTTTGATTCAGAGGTTTCATGCTGATTCAGATGCTTTCTGGAGAAAAGCATGCCCACGGCATTAAGGGAGAAATTGAAAATAATTCAGGTCACTAAGACTTCCATGGGGGAGAGGAGTTACAGCTTGTGGTGTTGCGGATGCAGGAGGATAATGAGATAATTGAAGATCTGAGGATTTCAGTTGGTGTCAATGACTCAGGCATGTCAGGGAAAATGGAGGATATTCAGTCCCTGAAAAGTTGATTCATCCACCTGGCAGTGAGGTGAAGAGTTATGAGTAACAGATTTTGGGGTGCAGGAAGGCAGGAGAGACCAACACCCTAACTCTCAATGGCTTGAGAAGTGCCTTGAGGGTGGTTTTGACTTCCTCTTGCCTTTTTTTTCAGGGCTTAGCTTTGCTGGCTTTCTGCATGCACCCCTAAACCCTGTTTCCCACAGGGGCACTGGACAGAGAGTTAGAGTGGGTGGTGCTTGGTGCCAAAACAAGCCCTTACACCTTTGGGTGCCTTTTGGTTTGGCTGCTCCCCTATAAATATGACAGCAGTGCCTCCCTTGTGAACACGCTGGGAGGGTGTTCACTGCTGCGCAAGCAGGATTGGAATTGTTGGACGTGCCTTTCATCCTGTTGCAGCCTGCTGGATTAATGGGGCAGATCTCTGTGCGTGTGCATGCTTTCTGCTCTCTCTCCTCTCTCCTGCTTCATGCTGTAATGGCTGTGGGATGTGAAACAGATCCGTTCATCTGGGGCTCGTGCAGCCTTTACCGCAGCAGTTTCTTAATGCCTGATTGCAGTTCCTGTGCTTTATCTGCCAGACATCACTGAGAGATGGGAGAGTAACAGCCCCCGTTTGCAGAGGGATTAAGTGACTTGTCACTTGTGGAGCCTGTGGCTGCAGCAGTGTTTGAGCCCCTGTTTCCAGGGTCCCAGTCTGACAGCACTAGAGCATCTTTCTTGTCAAAATGATGACTACCTGTGCAATGATAATGTCTTTGGGGTTTGGGACTAGGCTGCTCTGGATTTTCACTGGCATAAGTGGAAAGTATGCTCTCAGTTGCCACTCTGGTTTCCCTGCTTTCCTACATCTTCTAACTGCTTTATTTTAATTCGGAAAGAAGATGTTGTAGATACATTGGATGCTTTTGTTACCAGCCTTTCAGTCCTCTTCTGTCATTGCTTATTTGATTTGCAACCTGAGGATGCTGTTAGAGGTCTGAGTTGAGAAATAAGTCAAGGTTTTACTTTTCTCTAGTCCTAAATTGTTTGACAAATGTATTTTGAGTACCTTTGTGCACTGTATTCCCTTCCATGTAGCCCATAAATGATAGGTGTTTTCCCTATTGTGCATGAGTCCTCATTTTTAACACATCATGTAACTCAGATGGACTCAAATGTAGGAGCACAAAGACTTTGGAGGCCTGCCCTGTGCGAAGGGGAAAATTACTGTCTGGCCCAGAGCAGTGGCTTTGTGATGACTGCTTTGTGTTCTGGTGTGCTGTGTTTGTACCAAACTGGTTTGCTGCCAAGTTACTTATGGCTTATCCAAGCGCACAGTACAAAGAATGTTAAAAGAAAAACTTTTTTTGTTTTCTCTGAATTCTTCCAGCTGAGAAAGAATTCAAACCACAGTCCAAATGCTGTCTCCTCTTTCTGCAGGCCTGTGGTGACCAGGTAGGGCAGTTAACACTGGAGTGTCATTGGCTTGTAGTGTGTGTGTTGGAGCCTGTATGTGCTTATAGAAGATATAATATGGAACCTGCAGGGAAAGTGCCTTTTTGTGGGAGAAAAACCTGTCTCTTTGAGCAGAAGGTTCTGTGATTGAGAAGTCTGGAGTGGGAATTTTCCAGGCACAAGTATGTGTGTTGGGACAGAGGCACCTATGAAGCACCAGACCTGGGTTGATCTCCTCTGTGTGTAGAGCACATCTGATACCTCCTGAAAGTCCCAGGCTGCCTCTGCAGCACAGTGAATGGCTGAGCTGGGCTCCTGTTTCTGTTTTTCTCCTGCCTGACAGAGTACATTGCCTGTCTTGAGGGCTAGGATTGTGCTTGGAGCTTAGGAGATACCTGTAGGTCCTTCCTGTCAGCAGAATCCCGGGAAGGGCAGTTGGGTAAAAGCATCCCCTCCCCTCAGCTGTCCCAAACACATGCGGACACTTATCTGATTGGCAAGGACCTTGGGGGTTTCTTGAACACTGTGTAGGATAATCAGATAGCTTGTGGGATACATCTGCTTGATCCTATTTCTTACGATTACGTGGTGGGGAACAAGCCTTAATGAGCCTTGGCCTTTCCTGTCTCCTCTGTAAATTTGTTTGACTCAATTGAGCTCTCTTTGTGTGAGACAGCTCTCTTTGTGCTTGGATATGGAAGCATCCACCTCTGAAGCTGGCTGTGCTTTGAGACGGGGTTTGGATTAGCTGACCTCCCGAGATCCCTGCCAACAATTTTTTTTTCCCTTTTCTTTTGTGTTTGCAGCTGGTGTAATTGTGGTCCTAACCCCTCCCAAGCGGTGCTGGCACTGGAGAGGATTTTAGCACTGTTTCACAGCAAGTGCAGTAGCTGCTTCTGCACTGCAGAGGAAATGCTCCTTTTGGGTCAGCCACCCCGCTGTAGGGAAGCTCCTGGCCCTTGGCTCTGGGAAGTTGCTTCATGCAGGAGGCCAGAAGGGATTTGCCAGACAGGTCCTAATGGAAGAGAGCATCCTTCTCCATGTGTCTCTCACTGGCAATGGCCTTAGTCAAGCAAAACTCCCACTTGGCTTCCTGATCAGCAGAGCATCCCCCACATCCCACAGGGGTGGGATGGCAGTGGGTCACTATCAGTCCTAGTAGAGAGCTGGAGTAGGAAAGGGGTCTTGACCTCTAAATGGCTCCAAATAAGCTGATGGCAGAAAATCAAAAGCCCAAAACAACAGAAATGTGCATGTGTGGTTATTCTAACAACGAATCTATTTAGTGAAAGAGTGAAGCACTGCAATGCATGCTGCCCTGGAACACCCTATGGAAAGGTATTTGTTCTGCCAAGGCACGTGTGTGGGTCCAGCACAGCAGCTTCTGTGACTTTGTTCAAAGACAAACAAATAAACAAAAAAGCTCCTTAAACTGCAATGTTTTTGTAGTGCATTTTTGGCTCAGAAGTCCCCAGCAGATAGTGAGAAATAACTCCCAGCCATTTGCGTGTGGAAGCATTTGGAAGAACTAATCCTGTAGGAGTGAAGGGGAGGAGGAGTTCCCTGAACTTTGGTGGACAAGAAGTGCTGAAGGTTCAGGAGGAAGGAAAACAGACTGAAGATTTCGGGTGGCTGAGGGAATAGGAGCACCATGGTGCACATTGAAGAATGGTAGATTCCAAAAACAAAGGGATTTTTTTCAATATTTCCTTAAACTCAGCATTAATTTTTCCTGTCATTGTTTGCATCAGGGTAGAAGTGTGGAGAAATGCATGTACACAAGGGAGGATAAAGTTCCCTGTATTTATACATTATTTTTCTCTGCAATGAAGGGCTTCCTTCCATCATGCTACTTTATTTTGCGTATTTTCCTTCCCCCTCCCCCTTTGTTTTTTTCAGTTGCCCACCTCTGCATGTAAGAGAGGTGCTGAGGTTATGTCAGGGCAGCTAAGGCCAGAGGCCAGTGCTGCATGATCCATTTTCCCAAGGACAGTGGCACTGCAGAGCCCCACTGCCATCCCGCAGGATGCCATAAATCCAGGAGTTGAGCAAGGCTGGTGAGCCTTTGAAGGGATGGCATGCAGTATGTACAGCCTTCCCCACTGAGGGGCAGGAGGATGTTCCCTGTGCTGCTCTGTCCAGAGAGGTCACAACCAGTAAGAGCCACTCTCCAAAGCTGCTCTAAGGCAGCAGAATGAGAGTGTGGGGGAAGAAGGACAGGTGTTATTGGTTCCTTCAGCACAGATTTGTGTGGTACCTGCATGCCCAAACATCCACCCTGTCGCTTCTGTAGTGGGTTTATGTCCTGAGAATGAGGCTTTTCCATTGCAGCAACATTGGGGGGGTTGTTTTACTTGCATGGGTTTATTATTTATTTCTGGGTTCTGCCATCCTGTTCTGAACAGACGGCACTCGGAGCTGAGTTGACTTTTTGGCACGCAGTGTGTGACCCCTGGTGATTCACAGCCCCCAACATCTGTGATTAGACCTTGAACAGAAACTTTTCATGCATGCCCATGGTAGAGGAAACTTGCTCTTTTTCTGAGTAACTGGTAGAAGAACAAAAGGAGGTTTATTTTCTTTTAGCTGTAAAGGTCTACCTTAAATTAAGTAAACTCTTCCCTGAGGGAGAAAGTGTCCAGGTACAGAATGTTCACAAAGGAAATATTCAAAGTGTCTACTGTGTCCCTGAAGTGTTTGTTTTAAAGTATGAGGGCCAGAGCAAAAAATAGAAGATTATTTTCTAATTTGAAAGCAAAAATACCTCTTGCAGGTGACAGAAAATAAATTGACCTTCTTTGGTCTTGAAGCGCACAAGCACTGGGGAGCCCTGGAGAAGCTGCCACTGCCGAGGTGGCTCCGGTCCCAGAGCACAGCCTGGGAGCCGGCCCGCGGCCGAGGCAGCCCCGCTGTGTGCAAACTGTCCATGTTCCACCAGCAAAGGAGTCATGTCTGTGGGGATCTGAGCACTGCTGTGCTTTATGTGAGGTAGGGTCCGAGCGCTGTCGTTGGTGCTTCAGCAATGGAGGATCCACGCCCGGATTTTATGGGGGTTGTTTTTGTGGTTTCTTTTGCTGTCGTGAAGCAGCGTTCTTGAATCAGTCCCAGCTTAAAGCCTTGTGATCCAATGGTGACAGCACCTAACTTGCTTTTCTGAGGCCCAAAATGAAATTCTCTAATTTCAGCCAACTTAACTGATGTTACTGTGTTCCTGGCTTGGTAGATCCTAGGTGAAGATTCTTTGTTTCCCTTTCCTCACTGATTTGGAAAGCTGCCCACAAATGTACATTATCTTAACTCATGCATCACTGCCAATAAATGTAATAGTAGAGCACTTTTCAGTAAAACCTTGCCTTTGAATATAACTTTTTGGTTCCTTTGATAAGCAAGGATGTAGTTTCATGTGTTCTTTACTGCTTGCTGTGAAAGTGGAAGAGAAGGAAAGCTGTTGAATGGGTGGTGGTATTCTCCACAGAGTTTTCATTCTTTTTCAGAACAAAACAGTTCAATGTGCTATTTTCATTGCTCCTATTTCTCTTTGCCTTGCAGTGTTTCCAAGAACACTGTGTTTATTTGGAAGATTGTTTGATAATGGAAACATCTCACTGTTGTTTGGGTGAGGAGTTCCCTATTCTGGCTTATGAAGTGTGTGATGGTGGGCACTCCAAGCTCTTCCATACTCATCAAGGTGCAATAAAAGCCCAAGTTACAGAATCATCTCAAAGGTGCAAGGACTGATGAGTGAGTGTGGTATTTGTACTGCCAGCTGAACTTAGTACTTTGAGGAAAGGCCATTGACAAAAGTCTTTTTTGGGCTCTCACAGTATCTAGGCACTCAGTGAACATTACCAGCAATATTTAGTTGTAGTGGAATAGGTATAAAATTTGAAGTCTTGATTTTGCAAGCACAATTTCTCTATTGCTGTGCCTCCGGGGTAAACATCCCTCCATCCCTCTCAGGTGGGTCTGAGCTTTCATTGACCATAACTTGCAAAACTAGGTAAAGCACACTTTAGCCTAGCAGTGTAGGGCTGAGCTTGGACTCAGGAGAGCCAGTCCTCGAGTGGAAGAGGAGCATGGACAGCATCACATATGATAAAGAATGGGCATGGCTGGAACTTAACCTTGGGAAAACTCCAGTGTGTCTGCAGTATCCCTATTCCTCTTCAGGCGAAGGGAATAGCTGCTGTTCTTACTGGACTGTGAGTTAGGGCAACAGCACTTCCGTTTCTCAACTGCACAGTCGTGACCCAGAAATCCTTGAGAAACAGTAAATAAGGAACACACCTTTGCACTTCTACTGAGTCATTTTTTCCTTAAAAAAAAGAAAAAAATTCTCTTAAATAGCATCATTTACACTTGGGAGCTGCTCAAATCCATCCTGTCACATAAATTACCATTTCTGAACTCAGCTGTCAGGAAGTGTCCTCTCAAGTTGACATCCATGGGGGCTGTCAGTGGAAGGGGATCAGTTTCGTGGCAAGCAGGAGGAATTCAAGTGTCAAGTGAATACGCTCGTCCTCATGTTACCTCAGGCAGTCAGGGCATCTTAGTCCCGCCAGGGGCGAGCCCTGGTGTGACCTTTGCTCCTCAGACTGCCCTTGTTCCCCTGCACTTCGGTAGCTGTAAGGCTGGGTCTGACATCTGGAGCAAGCCCCATCCTCCTGCAGCTCAGGCAATTAGAGCCGGGCCCAGCAAGTGGCCCTGGAGCAGAGGCTTCAGGGATATTGTAGTTTCTTTGCAGGGATAAAGGCCACAGGCTTTTCTCTCTGCTCTGCTGCTTTCTCCAGCTTTGATGCCGATGCCGTTGAAATGAGATTGGCTCATCTGGTAGTGGAAGAGCTGAGCCCTGCCAGACAGATCTGGCTTGCTGGGAGGGGTTCAAAAGGCAGCACCTACCCTTTGTTGTATTTCCTGCATGCTAACGAAGCCCCTGATTTCTGGAGCTACTTTTTAATCCTTGTAGGCTGTATGTTGGTTTTGGCATGGATGCTTTTTTTTTTTAATTCCTCCCATTTGAAATATACGGGAGAACAAAGAGAATAAAATGCCAGCCACTCCACATCCTCCCCCCCCAAAAAAAAAGGGTAATACAAGGGAATTATAAGGGTGCATTCTGGTGGGAACAGCTGTTTGCTGCCAGGAGTTGAAGCCTGGAGAGCTGGAGCTCTGTATTGTCAGCGGCGGGTTCCTGAGGTGCGCTGTCCTTGGGCTGTGCGTGGGAGCCTCTGCAGCAGTGAGCAGCGCTTGCTGTGATGTCAGCCCTGCATGCACGCGTTTCCAGCCTTCCCTGTGACCACACGGAGAGGGATTTGCAGCAATCCAAACACTGACAGAACTGTATTTGTTGACTTGCAGAAAAGCCTAACTCGTGCTCCTCTGGGCTGTGATCATGTAAGCCGAAACACGATGGCTGCTGCCTGTGCTTGCTGGCCTCCCAGTCCTGATAAACCTGTGAAGCAGATTCATTTATTTAGGCCCTGATTCAGCAAAGCACTTAAGTACATGCTTCAGGTTTTCTTTCCAGAAAGGCTGTTGGCACGCTCAGAGTTAAGCATGTGCTTAACTGCTCTCCTGAGTGCCCAGCAAACAAGTGATGGGGCAGTGTGTGCTGCTGCTGTGCTCTGCCAGGTGCCTCACAGGCTGCAGAATTGCGGTATGAAAAATATATTCATTAATTTGGCTCCCTCCAGTACAGGAGCTCTAGTGCCAGGGTCTGAGATGAGTCAATCCTTCTGCAGGGAGGTGGGTTGTTTCCATAGCACAGAAAATTTCTTGTCTCTTGAATGTTGCACAGATGAGTGTGTCCTTCTGCAGGGTGTGGGGCAGGGTCAGTTTCCACTAGTGGGTTTGTTTCCTCCCCCATAAGTTGTAAAGAAAAATACCCACTGTGTTACGTGTCTCTGAATGTTTTGATATTTGTAGTTTAATGTTTTGTAGAATTAATTTGATTTAGCTTTCATTAAGGTGATGCCCTTCATTTTAAGGACTGAGCAGTTCAGTGCAGCCTTGTACCTGTGGGCAGTGTGTGCTCCTGAGCTTCATGGCTTGAGAGCAAGGTCAAGATTTGGTTTGTTACATTGGGATTTCTTGAGGTTAAAGGGCTGAGAAGAGCAGATGTTACTACACTGTTTGGACATCTTGGTGTTTGGTGTAACTGTGTGTTAAGTCAGACCCATCATATTCTATCCCATGAGCATTAACAGACCCTCACTTCCCTTGGGAGCCTGTAGCTGTGGAATAGGCACTTAATCCACAAGATGGTTGTATTTCAGTCTGCTCAGAAGAACTTCTGAGAGTGCATTCTTTCTAATCCCCACCCATATCTGACCTGTTCTAGCTCGTTTT
Organism: Thryothorus ludovicianus; assembly: GCA_013397245.1. Taxonomy (NCBI): domain Eukaryota; kingdom Metazoa; phylum Chordata; class Aves; order Passeriformes; family Certhiidae; genus Thryothorus; species Thryothorus ludovicianus. The sequence goes on along the minus strand of VZTB01005564.1, from coordinate 162,379 downwards.
TAAGAGCTGCACCCAGCTAGTCCTTAGCTCCCTGCAGAAGGTTTCTGCCCATCTTTTCCTTTCTGACTCGTTTGAACAGGGAGCCCACATATCAGTGAATGGGATTCCTGTATAAATTTGCCCTGTTTGCAAAATTGGGATTGATTTAGAGCATCTCTTCTTTACAAAACCCAAAAGACATAAGCATGGTTAAGTGTGCCTCTTTTCTTTCTCTTTGAAGTTTGAAACATGCTTAGCAAATATGATGTTTGCAGTCTCTGTTCCCCACCTGATGTGCAAAAATGCAAAGGTCCTTCCAGAAGCATGGGTCAGACCGCGCTTTGTGCTGATGCCTCAAGCTGGATTGCAGGGATCTGGGCACGTTTTGTTATCAACTTGGGTCTAATTAAGCCTAGAAAGTACTTGCCGTGTAGGTTTAACGAGTGCTGTTTTTTCTAAATTGAAATAATTCGATCTGTGAATCAAACAGCCTCTTTGCCCCACCCCCTGCTGCTGATGACAGCCTCTTCCCACACTTCTTCCTTGGTAGCATTGTTTCCATTGTTTCCAGCTCCAGTAGGTTTCAGTTACTGATCAGTGTAATTGCAATAACATACCAATAATAAAAGAGGAATTTAAGCTTCCTTTTTTTTTTGTAGTTGAAGGCTCTTCTCCTACGAAAGCTTGAAATCTTAATAGCAGTCACACAGGCAACATCCCGCACCTGTCAAATGTTTGCAAAAGTGGACGGTCGTACTTTAGGAAGATAAAGGGCTGGATTTTGGGAACTTGGAAACAGCTCAATCCTGTCAGGCAGCAATGGTACAGCTAATATTAGAATGGGAGACTCTAGGGACAGCTTAACATTTTAGTGGATGCCAAGGAAGCCTTCAACTGGAATGCATTGAAAGTTGTTTGTTGTATAACACGAGTTGCTGGAGTCAGAGTAATTCGAGTTGCCTTTGGTCTGGTGGAAAACTACAGCTGTGAGCAATGAGTTAATTTTTTCCGTGTGTGTGTGTGTGGCTTAGGTTTCCCTGTCGGGTTTGCTCTTAGTTCTGTAGGCTCTGAATCCATCGAGGGGCGGCTGCGAAGCAGTCATTTGTCTCCATGTGCCATCGCAGCCCTGCGCTGGGGACGGGTTTAAGGGAAAACCTTGGAAGCGCGGACCGCTGCAGGGCTGAGCTGGAGCCTTGTATGTGAGAGAGCCACCGGCTGCTCTTCCTGCCTGAACAGAAGAGGGGGTGGGTTAGTTTAAAAAAAATAACAAATTAAAAAATACGGAAGGGCAGACGGCTCCCCCGCGCTCCCGCAGGCTCGTGTGGCGCAGGCCCCGCCGCTGGCCGGAGTTCGGGCCCGGCGGGTCCCGGGGCTGGGCGGGCGCCCCCGCGCCGCTATGAAACGGGCTCTGCTATTGGTCGGCCGCCCGCGGGCGCTGCTGTAACGGCCATCGCCATTGGCCGGCGCCGCCCCCCGTGCGCAGCGCGGCGCGGGCAGTGCCCCCGTGCCCGCAATGGCCGCCGGCGCCGCCCCGCGCCCGCCCGCCCGAGCGGGGCCGCCGGCTCCTGGCTGATTCTATTTCTCTTTTTCCTGCAGGTTGCTGAAAAGTGCCTTTCCTGAAGCCACCGCTGCTTGGATTTCTGTCTAGGGCTGCCTCTCTCTGCCCCTCGCCCCCCTCTCTGTTTAATTCGGCGTTGCTTGCGGTCCGTGCCCTGACGGCGGCTCCTCCAGCCTTGCCCTTTTTTTTTTTTTTTTTTTTTTACCCCCTTTTCCCGCTC
>VZTB01005564.1:144601-160596 GCA_013397245.1 Thryothorus ludovicianus | reverse complement strand
CCCCATTTACACGCAGTTTGCTCAGCCATTTTATTTTTTTTCCTTCCCCCGACTATGTAGCAAATATTTAAAAGAAAAGAAAGAGGAAAATATTCAGACATCCTTTTGCCTGTTTTGATGCTCGTGAACCATAATTTTTAGAAGCAAGAAATAGAAGGAAAAAAAAAACCAAACCCGAAGTTTTCTCCCCAAGGACCGAGACCATTCCACAAACTGAAGTGCTGCCAGCAGCATATGCTTTTTGCAAGAATAATTGAAACCATTAACTGGAGAGCACAGAATTCTTTTGAAAGTCTGCCAGTTATTTGCAAGTAACTTTGGCAGTGGCACAAAATATAACACTTGTATTTTAACTTCTACAATTGCACTTTTAGGAGCTGGCCTCTAATTTGATTTTCAGTTGTTCTGATAAGATTTCTATTTTATGATTGGCTTTATGTTTAATTCTTGTTTAAAGAAACACGATTTGACTTAAATGAAAACCTAAGTGCTGATGAATAGGAGTTCTACCAAAGCAACAAGTTAGTTATTTCTTCACGTTCAACTTGAATTCACTTTTTTACCCTTTTTTTAAAAAAAAAAAGAAGAAAAAAGAAGATCAGCAGTAAATATTACCCTGAGGAAGGGTGCGATTGCTTGCATTTTAATTTTTGTTTTTTAATATGGCTGTAAACGTTTCCCTGGTTCGTGATACAAAATGGCTGACGTTAGAAGTGTGTCGAGAGTTTCAGAGAGGGACTTGTTCTCGGTCTGATGCAGAGTGCAAGTTCGCCCACCCGTCACGGAGTTGCCATGTGGAAAATGGTCGAGTTATTGCCTGCTTTGACTCCCTAAAGGTGAGGATTGTCACGCGTGCATTACCTAAGCCTCCTTGCTTTTCTCTCCCTTGCGAGTGGTTCGGTGCGCAGGGGCGTGGGATGTGCAGAACAGCTGTTTATTGCTCTGTGTCTGCAGGGAGGATGCTGCTCCTGGAATCCGGGCTGAGTCTGACATCGGGTGTGATCAGAGTGCCAGGCATTGCAGGGAGAGAGGGTTTTATCCAGGGTGATTTTCAGTGGTAGCTCAGGTCTGATACAGCTGTCCCTGAAACAGAGAGCGCAGGTTGTGGGCAGCAAATTGAAATAAGAGTAGAGAGAACTGAAACCCAGTTTTGAGTGTCCAGATCACATCAGCTGTGCATTTGGTGCAGGGATCTGAAATGTGCCTTTAATGAGCAGAAACAAAAGCAGCATTTTAAGATGATGAATCAACTTTACATGTATCTCCTGGAGACAGAGTTGCAAATGCACTTTAAGGTTGTCCTGTAGATGAGGACCAGTCAAAATATTTGGAGAACAACATTTCCAGAAATGGCCATTGGGAAAATGATTTATGCTTAGGGACACACGAACTCGATGGCTCTGTCAGGCCTGTTGGAGCTATGGCTGAGCCTTGAGGTTGATGCTGATCCTTGCAGAGTCAATTTTGGGGGCAGTAAATGGCTCTTGGTTGCTTGTCCCTGCTGGAGTTCCAGGGGTGACTTTCAAAAATACCAAAGACCTGGACTGTGAGTCAGGATGAGGAGTGGGAGAGCTCACAGGAGGGGGGTGTGGGTGTCTCTTTCTGGCCTCACTTTACCATGGTTCTTGGGAAAGGAAGATTCTCTTTCTTTTTTCTTTTTCCAAAATGTATGACTGCTTTTACTCTGAAACCATATGGATAACTTATAGCAAATGAGAATTCTTGACATTGTGTTTAATGTTTTGACCAAAGTAATCGACCTGTTAAAATTTCTAGAAAGAGTCTGGAAAGTTTTATAATCCTAAAAGTTTTCTCTTGAGCTTCAACTGTTGCTTGAAAAGATTTGTGTTTATTTTTATGAGCATAATGAGTAACAGAACTGGTAGAATTATATATGCAGAGGTTCAGACCAGGACTGGATCTGGACTAACACTGGTTTACCCATTTTTTTTTCCTGTTAGTGGCTTCTTCATATTTTCATTTCTGTTCCCTTTTTCCAAGAAGCTCAAGATTTCTGTTTGCATTTGGTTTTCTCTTTTTAATCTGATTATATGAAATGACTCTTAGTTGTACAGTGACTTTCAAATGTTCATTTACATTGCTGGTTTGCTGATAGTGAGAGACAGACTTTTTTTTTTTCATTGAAGGGGGAAAAAGTCTTGTTCTTTATGCCCTTGAAACTTTTGAATTGTAGCCAGTGGCAGTGCAGAACTTTTAATGAAGAGATGAATACGTTCATATTTTGTAGTGTTTATTTGTGAATGGAAAGGAGGGCTGTCACACTGTGGCGGGTAGTTTTGTGCCCCTTGCTGGTGTTTGCAGCATCCTGGGGAGGTGTCCCTGTGCAGCCACCCAGCTTGGCTGGGCTCTGAGCTGTGCTGTCACCCCACGTGTGCTGCTGGCAGTGCATTTCCTGCAGCACGCCCAGGCTCTCTGTGCCAGCCCCTGTCTGCACAGCTGGGGCTGGGACGATGTGCAGGACCAAGTCCATGGGCAGCTGGGGTTCAAATCCCACCCACTGGTGTGAGCTGCTTCTCCCACTTCAGCAGCAGGGATGGGATGGGGAACGCCATGTTAAGAAAATAAAACCCAGGGGTAGGAGTAGGGTGTGATCTTCTACAGCTCGTAGTGTTTCCTGTGTAACTGGCTGTTAAATAATGTTCTGGTTGCACTTTCCTTGCAACACAGTAGCAGATGCCCAGCATGTGCTGGTTAAGTGGCCTGAATTTTCCAGAGAACAGGTTTTTTGGGCTTAGGAGAGCCTCATGGAGGGCTGGCAACTCTGGCTTTGGGAAGTACTCGAGGAGAGGTGCTGCTGTGCAGAGCACTTGGCCAAAGGGGCTGTTGGGGTTGTTTCTGCACCCCTCTTTGCAGACAAGAAAGTGGATCTTGGACCAGTTCTTTCAGACCCGTGGATCCAGCAGCTCTCAGTGGGCAGAGCCCTGTTTCCCTGTGCCATGGGGGGCTGTGGTCCCCAGAGCTGCAGCCTGAGCATGTGTGTCTAACGCCATGCATTTCCCAGTGGAGAAAACCCCCCTGGGGACTAAACCCTCAAACAGTGGCCATTCTGTTCCTGGCCCAGAGCTGGCCTTGCAGTGGTCTTGAGGGGCTCATGGCTGTAAGGGTGGCCACCCTTACTGGTCACCAGAGAGGTGTTACTTTCTCAGACCCTTTAGAGGCTTTTCATGCCCATCCTGGGGATGTCTTTGTTCCCAACAGCTGTGGAGCACTGACCCTCTCTCCTGTGCAGACCTCAATGGCTGCTTAGTGCTCTCTTGTCTTTTCAGCCCTGCATTAGCAGAACGTCTGTGTTGCTTTATTGGGGGCAGGATATAGGATGCTTGTGGCTAATAAGTTTTCCCGTTGTCTTGCAGCTGCCCAGGGCTTTGTTCAGACGTTGCTTATCTGCATCCATTGTGTGCTGCTGTTGCTTGTTTTTTCGTTGTGTTTTTTTTTTGCTCACAAACCTCTTAAGCTTGAACAATGCCTTCATACAGGAACTTCTGATAACCCAGCAAACAATGGTTTCACCTTACTGGTCAGGTCATGCACAGCATCCATACACTTACTGAATTGCCCTTTTTCCCCTTTTTCCTCAATCTCCTATAGCAGTTCCACGCCTGTTGCAGTGGAAAAAGCAGTCAGATTGCCTCAGTGTGGGCTGTTCCACGGGTAGCTGTGTGCTACCTGTAATCTTGTGAAGAACACACAGGACTCCTTGAAGGTAATGGGGGCCCTCACTGATGCTCAGGTGGGGGTCACCAGAACATGCTCTGCAGGAGCGTTGTGTGCTGTGCAATGCTTTGGTGGTGAAATATCTGGTGTTGATTAGGTTGAAAGTGCAAGGCTGGATCTTGCTGTCCTGAGCTGTGTTTCTTCGAAGGGGGAGTTTGCACATTTGTAGGCAGCAGAAGGAACCTTTCCTAAGCAGATTGATACAAAACTTAAAAATAGTTCCTTGCAAGAAGCTGCGATTTGAATCAGATGCCAAGAGAGCTCTCACTCTACTTGTGCATCCCTTCTTGTTATTCTGGAAGCAGTGTTCTCTGAATTAATTTGTGTCAATGGCAGGAGAGTCTGCACTGCTTGATTGCAGGGCAATCCAGAGGCACAAGAGCTGGCTATGCTGGGCCACCCACTTCCAGAAGCGACCACGAGGGCTGCTGATCATTGGCCAGTGCTGTCTGGTACCTCCTAGGCAGGTGCTGTGGCACCTCAGAGACGTTCTGAGCAAAGGAGAGGGATGTCACATCAGCCCTGCAAACTCTGCTGGCCTCTGGGTTCCTTCATTGCTTCTCTCTCAGGCTCAGTGTGCACTGTCCCATGCAGAGCCAGTGCTTTCTGTAAGGATTGGTGCAAGGTTTGCTGGCTCATGGCAATTCCTAAGAAGGTTTGTTTTGGCACTTTGGTGGGCTGCTCATCAAGTCATTAACTCTTCTATTTAGGCTGGATCAGGAGGGTGGGGTATGAGCTCGCCCAACTCTTATTTCCTGGCCAGCAAGTCATTGGTTTTGTTTTCAGTTTCTGATGTTGTCAGGAAGGAAAAAAAAAACCATCATCTTTGGTCACTAACAGAGCAGAGAGCTAAGGGAGGCATTAGGAGATGGTGATATATTATATAAAAATATATAGGTAATGCATGTCAGGTGTTCACAGAGGCTGTGATTTATAATGCTCACAGTTTGGGTATCTGCACTAAAAAAAAAATTACAAACGCAGCTTTGTGAGGTGTGGGCTGGGTTTTTTGCTGTTTAAGGGTTTTTACATTTTCTTTATGAACATTAATGTGAGTTGAAGCTTCAAAGACCATTTTGAGACGGAAAATAGTGGGGTGAAAAATTTCAGTAATGCGAGTTTTGACTTTGGGAGGTCTAATGTGCAAAACATTGTTAAACTATTGCATGTTTCAAAGCAGTACTCTGTAAAAAGGAGGTTAAAAGTTTTCTGTGAATAGGCATAAAAAGAAGTTAAAAGTAGTTTTTGTCTAAATTGTCTATTTTCTAAAAGAAGTGTTATTCTCTGATAATAATATTCAAAATCCCACGGCAATCTAAAAAGCTCACACTGCTTGGGCAATGGATGTACTATATGATCTTGAAACTGATGTACCTGAGGCTGTTCCTCACGGTTTTCATGCTAATTTGTACCTGGTTTATGCTGACTTGACTAGAATTATTTCTGACTTACTGGTTGGCAGTCAAATCTATTTTTTTTAAATTTAAGTAAACTCCAAATTAGGAAACAACTAAAAACACCCACTAAACTTAGCATATGGTTACACTTTTAGAGAGGAAGAAGAAAGCAAACAAAGCCATAGTGATATTTTTGGAGACATTCCGACTCCATGTCTCAGCTCAGTGTAAAGGAGATGTAAATATTCCACAAGAACAGTGTTGAGCCAAGTCACCTGTGTGACAAATATCCTTTTTTCCTTGGTCATTAAGCCACTTACCTGTGTGGCAACAGTAGATTTGCATCAGCTTTCTGTCAGCTCTGGATGCTTGTGTGTCTTATTCCATATCATAAGTGCTTTTTATAACTACCAAATCAAACAACTTAAACTGGTGAAAAATATATTTAGACTCAATTTTATTTATAGAAACTGTTAATACTATATTTCTCTGTCTTTGTTAATTTCTATATATCTCTTTGTATTTTTCTCTGAAGGAAATTGGTATTTCAAGGAGAAAGGAGAGCTTGTGGGGGAAAAATAATTTAGGCCTGATCCCTTCTTGTCTATAGGTTACAACAAGCTCCAAGTTTTCACAGCTTAATTTAATTGCCACACATGCTGTCTAGACTCTCTGTAGTGTCTTCAGAAGTTTTTGGCACATCTGTGGGGTGGAGAGCACTGATGGAGAAGCTCACCTGGCACTGCCTGTGGCTGAGCATCTCCCAGGCCTGCCCCAGTGTCTGGGCTGCAGATGCTCTCTGTGGGGTTAAGGCTGGTTACTTCAAGATGATGTGTGATTCCCTAGGCACGTTCAGCTTTCCAGGGAGAGGATACACCTTGTTTCTTTAATCTGCCTAGCTGATCTTTCTATGGGACACAGGTCTGTGCATAGCATGCTTGATTTGTTTAATGTTATCCAACGGTTTCTCTGAGGACCCAGTAGTCTCATTTCATTTTTCTGTGGCTTTTTGACAGCTGAACTGTGGCAGATGAGCACTGGTGGGTTTTGCAGTCACGGTTTAGAAGGTTGTTGCTCTGAGTTGTCCCCTTCTCTGTTGCAGCTTGCTGCCCTGTGGCAGGGTTAGCAGGAGGACAGAATGCCTTAGGCACTGAATGCAAAGCCCAGCAGCTGGAATTCCCTTGGTCCTGGCTCTCTGCAGAGCTGCTGGGTGATGAACCTGTGTAACTGGAAATAGGCTGGTGTTACCTGGTGACTGTGCTGCAAGGACAGCAGTAGACAGGGAGATGCAGCAAGGTCTTATTCATTGCCAGCCATTTGCAAAGGTGTAAGGCAGAGTCCTTCACAGGAATTCATGGCTGTGCTCTAAAGCAAGGAGGTGATCCTTGGAGCTGTGTTATGGAGAATGAAGGGATCGGCCTTGTCCTTATCTCTGTCAGGTCTTTCTGTAGCTGAGCAGCCTCAACAGGGAACATTACCTTGGCCTTTACCTCTATAAGGACATGTGCTTTGTGCAACTTGGTGTTGTCCATGGTAACATGGCAAGAAAGGTGAGATATCTGTAGATTTCCTGGTGCAGTCTAGTTCTGGTACTACTTTTGAGAGTTGCTCTCTTCTCAGCTCATTGCTGGTACTCCAGGGTGGATGTTTGGTGACTGGGTGTTTGCTGTGCCATGGATGGAGAGCACCATCTGCCCCAGACCTCCTGACCCCACATTTTTCCTGAGGGCTTGCCCACACAGGAGCAGATGCCTTTGCTGCTGCCTGTGTGAGTGTCTCTGGGACAGGTTCAGGAGGCTGGCAGAGGTGTAGGCACAGGCTGGGAGCCATTCCTGGTGCAAGGGACAAGGACAGGAGCACCATCCTTGTCTGTCTTCTTGCAGCTGATTAATTGATTACGGCTTTTCCTTGGGCCTCAGACTTGTGTGTTTTTCCCCTTGTATGTGTTGGAAGGCAGAGCTGTGCCCACAAACTGGTCCTGAGACCACACTTTGGAGGCCAGCCTCTTCAGGGAGATGGGCCAAGCAAATTCAGCAGAGTGGGGTTTTGCTGCCAGCCTCGCCTCTCCCTTCTTCACCAGCCAGACCTGGCAATGCAGGGCCTCTACTCCTGCCTGCAGCTCATGTTTCCTCATTCTTCTCCCTGTTGTGTGAGCAAACCACCATCCTCAAAGGGTAAAGCCAGCAGCATTTACATTATTAATATTAGCCAAGAGTAACCTTGGGTTTCTGGTCGAGAAGATGATGGTAAAGTGCTGACTGCTGCTCACACTTGCCTAAAAAAGCAGGAGAGAAATTCTTTTGGGATGTTGACTCTAAACCCTTCTGGAGCTTCTGTGTGTGCTTAAGCAGATACATTTTGAAACCTTTTATGGGCATATTGCAATGTTGCACTGGCATGCCACCTCCTGCTCCTGAGGCTTTCTTTCCCATTTGAAGGGCAAAAGCTCTCTCGACCAAGGTTCCGGTTCTGCAAAATACTTCAGCCTGATTTTAAGTGCTATAGAGTTCATGCAGGCAGCAAAGGGCTCCTTGTGCTGTGAGCTGTTGCATCAAGATTTGAGCATGGGAAATGGTCCTCAGCCAGTCTCTAGAGGGGTAGAGCTGCCCATGGTCATTTTCTTTCCCACCTTTGGCTTTTGGGAGTCTCTCTGCATGCACACCTTGAGTTTGCAGTCTTGACAAACCTGCTGGGATCTACAAACACAAGCTCCATGCCTGTGACCCAGCACAGCTGCAGAGGGATGCTCTGTGAGCCCCAGGGTCTTCTGCACCAAGAGGAGGGAGAGGTGCTGGGCCCAGATAGCAAATGGCTGTGCTCAAATTTACCCCTGCCTGCTGTGAGTCAGAAGTTGGCCAAGGGAGCACAGAAGGGAGTGTGTGTGTACAGTGAGCTCTGGCACCTCGAATGGTGCCATGATGCAAAATGTGGCAGTGCCAAATTCTTCTAGGGAAGAAGTTCAAGCATTACGTTTTCCAGCCCTGATGTGTTGCAGTAGCTGACACTGGGATTGAAATAGAAGCACCAAACCTACAAGTCTCTATGCCTGGACAAAGTGTGGGGCAAAGAGGATGCTTGACTGTGATGTACTGTCTTGCTGCAGTGTAGGTGAAGCTACCTAGGAACTTTTCATGCTCCTGATTGCATTAGACCAGCAAAATAAGCTGGGGGGAAGGTGGTGAAAGAGGCCTTCAGGGGGAGTAACTGAATGAGCATGTGGAGTTGGTGGATTTCTTCAGTGGCATAGCATCAGATTGATGTAATCCCTTAGCTGACAATAGCTTTCTGACACTTGGTTCAGCCTTCTGAAGGAGGGTGCAGTAACATGCTTTTATGTAATTGAGCTGTTTGGAAGCTTTAAAACAAATATAAACAAGATGTGCCAGGCTTTTTGGAGAGCCCATCGCCTGACATCTCCCACAGAGCATTTCAATAAGTGGTTAGATTTCCAAGTGAGGAGCTGAGCTCTTTGAAATTCTGCCCCTATAAATATTGTTTTGCTGTTATTAAAATAAATGCTTTGAAGACCTTGTGTGAATGTTGCCCCATACAGGCAGAGTTTTACTTCTGGCTTATTAATACTGTTTTATTGCTGTTCATAAAACAGCAGGGACCCAGGCACTGACCCCCTTCCTCACCCCATATAGTCCTTGTGCCACGTCTGATGACAGTCTTTTAATTAGAAGAAAGGCCAAGGATTTGGAAAACCACCTTTCAGAGCCTTGTGATGATGCGAACTGTTTAGAAGTGTTGTAATGTTGGTCTCTGTGCCTAATTGCACTTTTTGACCTCACAGGAGCAGTACCAAAAAAATGTCTTTGAAGGCTGAGTGTAGCTGGGCTACTGTAGTAGCAAGACTCTGGGTGTTTTAGACAGGTGTCCTAACTGAGTAAGCATTTCAAACCCTGGCTCCTTCCAAAGGAATAGCCATCAAACATGCTTAGTTCTGTAAGCTTACTTGCTTGGTTGGAAAGCCCTCTGCTCTATAATGACAGTGAAAATATTCAACTTAACCATAGTTAATGTGTTAGGATAGTAAAATCTTTCTGCTGTCCACACAGTAGAAAGTACATGGCACAAAACTAATGCTGATCTCTTGGGAGTTCTGGGTTTTGCATCTGGCCCTCTGAATGTCTGGTTAGTGTTTGGCTTTGGTTTAAGATTTCAGTGGTGGTGGTTATTTGATGTCCCCACTGTCAGAGGATCCGGGTGCTGGAGTGAGGGATTATTAACTGCTAACTCTGTGTTTTTACCTCTTCTGTCTGAAGCCAGCACCTGGGAATGGCTTGGTGCTGTTCCCTGCATGCTTCAGCTCCAAGCTGGAAAGCTGAGACCAGGAGGTGCCTTTCTGCAACATTTAGCTTAAAGCTGTGAGGAAGAAGCATATTCCTGAGAGGGCACAACTGGCTTGCTGGGACATGAGCGTACTCAAACCAAGCAATTCCCCAAGTTTGTAGTTAAATGTTACGGCAGATGGCCCGCTTACAATGCAGGATATTATTAGAACCATGATCAGTGCTAATAAGGTCATTGGCGGTGGGGGAGGAGGTCAGTGTCTGACCTTGTTTGGAAGGTGGCAGCCTGTGCTCTGGGAGGAAGTTTTCCTCTTGCAGCAGTGGAATGTGAATGTTTAAAACAAGCTACTTTGTGTATTAGTCTGGCTGCACAGTGGAGATAAAGGCCCACTACCCAGTCCAGCATTAAAGCTGCAGGGGTGCTGCTGGCCCCCACCCCTTGCTGAGGTAGGTGCACAGAGCACCATTTACATGTTTAATTCTGGGAATGGGAGCCAGGAGCAGTAGTACTCCAGAATGGGTGTGTTATCATAATGCATTGCCCAAGTGACTGGTGAGTGGTCTCAGAGTTTTATCTTGCCTCTGACCATCCTCTGCATTAACACAGCACTAACTTTCAGCTGTTCTACTCCCGTGCCAGAAGAACACCCAAAACAACCACTACAGATTGGAGTGTTGGGAATCCAGCTGAGTTGCATGGGTGATGTCCACATCTCTGCCCAGCAGTACCCACACCAGGTTCTGATGGAGATTGAAGCCAATAGCCTGAAACATGGTGCTTTAACTCTGTCTCATTACTTCTTCATTGCCTGATGAGCTCTGGGTGCTCTGATCAGCTCTGGGTGTGCAGTGAGAGGGGACAGCTCTTAAACAGAGGGGCATCTGGGAAAGTGTGGAGGTTCAAAGCTGGCTGGGGCAGCACCAACATGGTGGAATTGCAGCCCCATGTGCCTGAGAGTGTGGCTGTCATGACGGTGCTTCCCTAAGTCCCTGTTATCCACAGGGACACGGCTGGTGCTGGGAGCAGTCACACGGAGATTAGGTCCTTAAAGAGCCCTGCTTCAACTGAGCAGAGTTTGAATACAAACCTCAGTGTGTAATCCCAACAGTATTGGCTGATCCCACAGATCTGAGCTTCTTCCTCTCGCTGGCTATTCCTAAAGGATCAGAGCATGGGTAAGGCTTGCGGCCATTATGTGCTCTTGATCCCAAATGGTTGGTTTGTGCAGTGTTGTGCTGCGTGCAGTGCTTGGGCTCTGCTCCCAGAGTCCCTTCCACGTGATGCTGCAGATAGCAAACCCAGGAAGGGTTTGCCAGGACTAAGCTAGAGCCTCGTGGGGTTGGACGTTTCAGCCCATGCAGTGGTGCTTTAGTGCTCAGGGTCGTGGGGAGTTGAAAGCCAGACATGTAGATGAGCCTTTAAGGAGGGCTTGGTCATCCAGGCATGGCAGAGATGATGGTGTTTTAGGTCAGCTGTAGGAAGGAAAGCTCTTTTCTCGCTGTGAGGGAATCGTGTCTAAATAAACCTGTGGACTTGCAAGACAGAGAGTGGTCTTTGGAGGGAATGTTGCTCCTTCCCAAACATTGTAGGGGTGGGTGATGCTCCTGCTTATGCAGAAACTCTGAAAACTTGCTCTGATGGTACATGACTTGCAGCCTTATTCTAATGCCCTGCTTCTTCTTTCTGCTCCGTTTCCTCCTCCCCTCTGGGCCTATTTGTCCCCAAGCCCTAGTGCAGCTCCCCTGTCCTTTTTGTCCCTGTTGTGGTGTCTGCAGGGACTATACAAGGCAGCCTAAGTCTCTTGCTCTCCTCTCCTGTTGCTTCAGCAGCCATTTTTATTCCTCAGTGCATCTAGTGCCCTTTGCAGATAAAGATGTAATCACGGTTCCCCCTCTACAGACTTTGACTCCCTGCTGTGTCAATCCTGTTGCCTGTAAAACCTCGGTGACGTGCTGCAGGGTGGGAGCTGGAGCAAGGCAGGCAGGCTGAGTGACTCTGGTGCTCGAAGCTGGAAAGATATCAGGGTTGATAAAAGCAAGGCAGGGATGTTTGGAACCTTCTCTGAACTGTGAGGGATGACCTCGAGGGAAGGAGGTGGGGGTGACTCTGGGGAGGAGCAGTGCAGCTCCCCAGGCCACTTTCCCATAGGACTGGGGAGCTCGGGGATGTGGCAGGGACCCCGGGGATGTGGCAGGGACCCTGGCCACCCACTGCTGCCAGCTCTGTCAGCATCTGCTGGCATGGCTGGCTGGCATGTCACAGCAGGGCACGGATTATCCCGCACAGCCCACGTCACTCCTGTCACCAGAGCCCACTCAAACTGCTCTGCACCATCCTTGGGAGAGCTGGGGGTGGAGAGGGGGAAACCCCTTCGGGGCTGGGACACAAATGGGGAGGGTCACTTTTAGCTAGCAATGCAAAGGTGAGACACAGGCTGCTGGGAGGAAGGAGCTCGGGAGGTATCAAGGGCATCACAGCTGCAGCACAGGGCAGCTGGAATGTAGGCTGGATGTTGCTGAGGCTTCCCCTGGCTGCCTGGGGTTTTTCCACTAAGTCTGGTGTATTTAGACTGAAAACTCTTCAGTCTGGGACTGTCTCATTTTGTTTGGGTAGTAATTGAAGCAGGACCCTGAGCTGTAGCATTGATGAGTATTTGTATTCCCACAGCCAGAAATCCCCTGCTGTGGCCTTGTGCGATAAAGCACAGATTGAATTAAGAGGATTTTCATTGTTGTTTTGTGTTTCTCTGCATGGGTTTTTGAAGAGTCCACAGTAATATAAAATCTTTAGAAGTCTTTAGTTGGAATAGAGCTCACATTAGGTAGGACAAAAACACTACTCCAAACTGTATTTTATTTCCTGTTTGATTGTGCTAATTCTTGGAGAATGATTTTAAGCATCCTTTCAGTGCTTAGCCCAATCAGGAGAAAAGCATTAGCACTTTTCTTACTTTTTCCTTCTTGGCCTGTCTCAGAGGCACTTGAAGAAAAGTTTGTGCAGGGATTTTTGCCAGGGCCCTATCAGAAGTCCATCTATCTTTGTTTAAACCAGTTTGAGCATTTTTTCCAGCCGTGTTGGAGTGTTTGCTTACGTAGGCACTGGTCCTGCTGCATTCCAGACTTGCTAATGACCCTGGAGCTTCTTTGCAGCTACTCCTCTCACGTGTCGGAGAGACTGCAGATGTCCTCAAGAAAGGTCACTCTTCCTTGCAGAAAAAATCCCTCCAATCCCTTATACCCCATCTCTATGGACCCATCCCACCTAAAAACAAATGAAGATTTGCATTGCAGCTGACTCATCCTGACTGTGCCCGGGGAGGGCAGTGAAAGGTCTTTTTCCTGCTGCCCTTTTGGGAAGGGATTGTGCTGCATCTCAAGATACCTCTTGTCAGTAGCAAAAGCAAAATACATGAGATCAGGTGTCTGCTGCCTAAGGAAGTCATGTTGTTTTCTAATAGAAAACACCCTGCAAAAGGTAACCCTTGCATTCCTACTCATCTACAAAAGGTTGAGCATCTCAGGCAGTCTGTACTGCACTTGGTGAATGGGACAAGGATAAGCAGCTTGGGGCAGGAGTTTGGAAAGCAGAGCAGCAGTACAGGAAGGACAGAAAAACCCCCTGGTAATTTGATCAGTTTGCTTTTGTGCCTCAAGTCTGAATAAGCAAGCACATCCACATGGATATGCTTTAGTTACTTCTGCCTCCCCCAGCTTTTCTCTTGTGCCCTCAAACCTAAGTAAGTGAATCTGGTAGTGATTAAAAACATGAACTCCAAGCACCAAGCAAATGAAAGGAAAGCCCTGATCAGTTCCATTCTTGTTGGCCAGCTGGGACAGATGGATGGACAGACATACATGTATGCACACGCAGGACACATTCCTTTCTTAGCTGTTCTGGCACTTACACCAGTGCTGCTCAGAGGAGAATTTAGGTCAGACCAAAAGCTGCATCCTGCAGGAGTAAATGGATACGTCCACCTAACTAGAATACAACCTTTTCAGTGCCCTGTCCTACAGCTCTTGTTACACAGAAGGGAACAGATCTCAGTGGCTACATGGAATTAACCTCTCAGCAGCTGAAATCATGGTTTCTGCAAAATACATTATCAGTTAATACCCATTCTGGGCATCATGTGGAGAAGAAGACCTCTCTTGCTAGATTTTGGTGTCTTTGGGCTGTGTGTCAGTGTAGAGACTGACAAACCCTGAATTTTGGCTGTCTAGGTCAGCATGGAATGCAGGGTGAGCAGAAAGCCTCCTTGAGCAGCCTGGTTTGCAGAATGGCTTACTGTCCCTGGGAAGGCTCTGTTACTTTGCAACTGAGTGTGCTCAGGGACAAGAGCATGGATTGGCTTTGGCTGAGTGAGTTTGGGAGTGTGGATCTGCACAGACCCTCATGAGGCTGCATAATAGACTGTGGAAACAGGGATCTGTGACCACTGTTGTAATTTAGAATAGGTAGAAGTTTTACTCTGGACAAGGTTGCTGTAATAAATCCATTGTATATTAACAGGTTTTCAGATATTGGCACAGAATTGGGCATTGTGTTCATTAAAGCTGGCTGCCTGTGTGGCACTTGTGACTGGGGCATGGGAACTGCACCTAAATATGTCTCACTTACAGCAGTTTTATCCCAGAATTGTCATTGCCAAACTCTCCTTCTGCCCATAGAGATGTCAGTGTATTATCTTTGGCACTGTGAGCCCATTGTGTTTGCCCCTGTGGAAAAAGGACTGTCCTGTTGCCACCACAGCTTGCTATGCTTCTCCATGGGCTCAGCTCCTAACCAACATTTACACTGCCTTAGCCTCCCTTTCACTTGAGATGGTAGCAAATATTGGTCACTTATCTGCTTTCTAATGCCAGGTGCATTTTAAAGAGCAATTCTAAAGGTGTTTTTTAAGAGAAAAATCCCCTCTGTGACTTAAATGTGCATATGTTACTGGCTGTAATAAACAACTCACTAAATAGATCAATCTGCAAAAGCTGACCGAGGTGGAATATTTGCCTAGGGCAATGCAGGCTTTCTTTTTATTTTTCTTGTTTTTTTTCCTTTTTTCCTCTTTCTTCCTTTCTCTTCAAGCCTTACTGCCTCCTGGATGGAAGGCTGTGATTCAATGTCACTTGGCCTGAATGTCCTCTTTGGAAGCCAAGGGTCGTGTGAGATGTGTGGTCCTTGCCTGCTGTGCCTAGCAGGCTGCAGGAGCTCTCTTGAAGGTACTTTTTGTATCTGCACCTTTAATCCTTTGACCAACAGCAAGTTCATTGTACCGTGGGCATGGAATCTGAGGGCTGGCATGGACCAGAAAGCTTTGGGCTCCTTGCTCGGAGATGTGTGGCACACAGTCAGCCCTTTTCTGGTAGCTTGGAGCTTCTCTGCAAAGCCAGAGCAGAGGGGAAACGTGCTGCTGTGCACAAATATGCCTGGCACGTGTAGCTGAAACAGGAGCACGAGGACAAAGCTTGGTGAACTGAACCATAGCCTGAGAAAGTAGCTGGGGACATCAGCGTGCCATCAGGGTGAGGAGCAGGGCAGGCTGGATTTGCTCTCTGCCATGGGGCAAATCCTAGCCAAGAGCAGAAAGATGTCCTGTGCCTTGGAACATCAGACCCCTGGCTCTGTCAGATGTCAGGGAGCAAATCCCGTGATGGCAGCTGAGGCCATCACCCTCCTGTACTGCTGCATCTGCTGTTGCCCTGCAGTCTCCTCCTTTGTTGGCTTAAGCTATTGCACAGAGGGACTGTCGTGTCATGTTCTGACATATCTTGGGGTTTCTACCTGAAGTGTGGAAAGCCAGAATGGCAGAGCTGAGCCACATCCTTCCGTGTTCAGGGAATGGTTGTATTCTACCAAGTTCTTCAAAAAACCCAACCAAGCCTTGCCAGCTCCATATCTTTTTATTTGCAGTTTCATTTTGCTTTCTGAGCATGAGGTTTTCTGAGCATGACTTTGCCCTCTGCAGGACAGGAGGGAGAGTTTAGGTCAGACTCTTAGTTATCAATCTCTGCTCTTCCCTATTTGCCTTTTCCCTTGTGTAAACTGGAGACGTGAGGCTGCCAGAGATGGTCACGTGTCCGATATTTGTATTCATGAACACGGGAATTTAACATTTATTCTCCTGGGCTTTCATGTACTTTGCTTGGTTCTGTCTACGTGTGGTTTGCCTGCTGCAATTGTAATATTCAACAGACACTGTAGGTAGAGGAAGGTCAGAAGCATCAACTTTCCATACGACCTTGACAGATTCAGCTGGTGAAAGTTATAGAATTGGATTATGGGATTTACAATGAAAAGATGGTTTAAGGGACAGGAGAAACTGTGCTTGCTGTTTTCAAATGCTGCCCTGGTGTAATAGCAATCAGGAGGGACACAATTGAGTGAGATGGAAGGTAGAAGACATATGTGAAGTTTAATTTTGTTTGTTTTTCTTTGGGGTTTTGTGGTGTTTTTTTAATACAGTACTTGTGCAGTATTGTTCCAGAGAGCTGGCATGGAGTTTTTTTTGTAATTTATTATACGAGAAAAATCAATGACTTGCCAGTGTTTCTATCTTCCAGGTAGAATTGA
>VZTB01005564.1:96654-144564 GCA_013397245.1 Thryothorus ludovicianus | reverse complement strand
TTTTTAACTTAGAAATAGTCCCACATTGAAACCCACAGGAATATTAACATTTCTGGATGTCACCTACTCCACATCCTACACTGTATATGCAGTCATCCCAGGGCTAAGCATGCTCCTAAATGTGCCCTCTTTACTGGACACTCAATGCCTTCTTTTGTGATTGTTATCAATCATTTCCTTCAGCAAATCTGTGGCCAGGCAGGTCTGTAAAGTCCTGTTTGTCTTGGAGAGAGCCTGTTTTTTGGTACTGTGTTAAAGAAGCCTATTTTATTGTGCTTTTAACATTCCTGAACCTTGGAGACTAGTGGAATAGTACTTGGAGAACATTAAAAATGCTCAGTTCAGAATTCTAAATGATGATAATTCTACTCTGTTTAAACTTCATTTCAAATATGAGGTGGTAACAGACTGATACGGTTCACTAATGTAGCATAACCAAAATGTACTGGTGGATACAAAAAAAAAAAAAGAGCTTGTGGAGTCTTTATTCCTGTCTTTTATGGCATGAGATTGCTGTTATTGGAAGTAGTAATCTCTCAGATAAACATGTTTTTCTGCTCTGTGGCTCTACAACACAAAAAACATACTTTGACAGTGCCATACTCTTTTAATATATATTTCTTGGGCTTGGTAAACACTGTCCATTGCTTGGAGCAAACTAAATGTTCCACAAACCAAAAACATTAAAATCAATACACTTTTTTCATTGAGCATAACAGAGCATGCCATTGGGCTCAAAGAAGAGAGCTTGGCAGGGGAACAGAGCTGGAAAGAGTTGTCAAGATGTAAAAATATAATGAAGGAGCTACAGGGCTTTTCCCCAACAAAATAACCACTCTGAGTTTTTAAGAACCTTCAAGTATAACAAACAGCTTGGAATGAAAATCCTGCGTGAAAGCAGGAGGACAGCCATGACCTCTTTGTGCTGTCCTGGGGAAACTCAGTGGAACATTGCTGTATTCAGCAATGTGCAAAACTTCACTCACAGCAGCTCTCAGCTTCCCTAATTGCCAGGTGAATAAGGATTTGGGAATTTAGGCTAGTGCCTGTGGCTGCTTAGAGTCTGCTGGAATGCAGTAGTTGCATGTCCCCCCTGTTCCCAATTAAAATATATTTTAAAATGTCAGGGTGATAGTACTTGAGCTCTGTGGTAACAAGCCATCGTTTCTTTCTGGAGCTGGGTTTGCCTGCCGAGGTCAGTGGTTTGAAGTGATTGGCAATGGCTCTGAGTGGCTGTCACCAGTTAAGGTGCTACCAAAAAGGGAGATGAGGACATAAAAACGCTGCTTTCTGCTTTGTTTTTGTTTCCTGCTCCGGTTTGAGCTATGTAACAAAAACAAGCTTGACAAGCATTTTGAGGCTGCAGATTTTAAGCGAGTCCTAGATATGCATGTTTGAGTTCCAGCAGAGCACATCTGATCCTGCATCCCCCCTGTCCCAGTGCTTTGCACATTTATACAGACTGAAAGCACTGGCATGTGCTTGGCCATGCTGTGCATCTGTTGGTTCCAAGTGTTTGCACCTGATCACTCTCTCACCCTGGTGTGAGGGAAGCACTGTGATGTGCTCAGTATACATTTTTAATATACTGGTGAAATTGTTCAGCTGCTAAACTGTTTCTGCCATGTGGTGGGAAGCTTGTCCCCTGCTTGGGCAAAGTGCTGCTGTCCCTTCTGTGCCTGCTGGTGGTGACCTGTCCAGCTCTGCAATAAGTAGATGGCTGATGCCCTGTCAGCCCTGCCAGTGTGCCACAGGGGTTGGTCATCGTGTGTTGGTGGCAAGGGGCAGCTTTCCAGTCCTGTTATGGGAGAGAGAGAACCTTCAAGCACAGCACATCCCCTGAGCCAGTGGCACACAACAGAGCCCCTACAGCTTGGTTTGTGTCTGTGGTAGAGGTTGGCTTTCACAGATAAAGGCTGGAATGACAAAGAGATGGAAGTGTTATGGGTCTTTAGCAGTGTTTGTTCAGTGATTTCCTCAGCTGCCTGTTGGCAGGTTTTTTTCTGTATTTACATACCTTTTGCAAAAATTATGCTGCCTTTCTTTTTACCTTTTGTGTCCTTTTTTCACTCTTCCCTGCAAAGCAAAAATATCCCAGAGGAGCAGTCACAGGGAGGCCAAAGAGCAGCATCAGTGTCTTAGAGCCAGGGATTGCTATGTTTGCTTTCCATTCCTTGTGCATTTTTCTAACTCCCTGGACTTAGAGCTAGACCCTACCTGGACTGAAGTGGTTGTATTTCACTGACCTGTTCTTTTAAAGTTGCAGAGGGATATAACATTTTGGGGTTTTTCTTCTCAAACATTGGTTGGCTTCCTAAGGCTCTGCCCCACAGCTGTAGGGAGGGGAAAACTGGGTAGACTGGGACTGTGCAAAGTGTACCAGCTCCCTTCAGTGGGATGAACACAGAGTGCTTGCTGTGCTCTGAGGGTTTTCGAGCTGCTTTGCACTTGTGTGTGCCACTGAGCTTTGCTTTGAGCTCTCAGTTCAAAAAGACCCAAAACTCTTGTCGTAGCTGCCAAATGTCACCTGCTTTCATTTGGAATCATGCAAAACATCAAGGTTCACTCGTTTCAGTCAAAATCAAGTCTAGGCTTGCTCAGAAAGGGCTTAACCTAACATTCATTGAAGCCATGAAATTCAGCTGCTGTTTTAGTGACAAGCTGGGGCTGCCTTGAGAGTTCTGGGAACGCTGGTAGCCCTGGGAGCTTGTGATAGTTATTCTGGTTTTTCCACTGAAGCTGTGTGGAAAGGCAGGTCTGACTCTTGTCCTCTGTACCCTTACAAAAGACATGTCCCTGTTCACCTCAGCAGCCCTGGGTCAGAGCTGACATGCTGCTGCTGCAGCTCAGAGCATCGTTCAGAACAGCATAAAATCTGCAAACGATTCTCTAGTGACTGCAGGGGAGCTGAGTTGGGCCAAAATAACACCTGGAGTGTTTTTAGCAATTTTCTTCTCATCTGTCTGTGCAGGCTCAGGGAGGTAGCTCTTTATACTCAGAGGTGGAAATTCTAAAGTTAGGCAAAACTCATCCTAGAGATGTTGTAAATCTGTGGTTTGTGCTTTTCATGGGCTATTTGAATTCTATTTCCAGCAAATTCTGTATTCATGAAATGTACTCTTTCCTGGCTAGAACATGCATTTCACAGGGTCGTATCATCCATAGCTGGAAACTAGCAGGTTAACCTTAACTCTAGCATTTTTATTCACACACATTGAAATTGAAACTTCTGTATGGTAGGAAGTCAGTGTTGCTTCCCTTGCCTTCGAGGCTGATTGCCATCTGGTAATGCTAACTAGAAGATACATTTTGCTTTTTCTTTCCAGCTATGATCTATTCACAGCAGGATCCTCTCCATAACAGCAGTCTCTGGCTCTCTGTAAATGGGTGTTACACCTGCATTTGAACAATGTCAGCAGCCAGCTGTGCTGTATTTTTTTTATTGCTGTTACAAGTAACTTTAGACCACTAGCTTCTTTGTACCCAGTATTGTATAAGCAGGGCTGCTGGCGTGGCAGGAGTGCGAAGCACAGACTCTCCAGAATCCCAACATCTGTCCCAAAAGCAGCAGAAAAAGCAGTAGAACTGGAAAGGCTTTGAGATGAGTTATTTCAGAGAGGGAGGATGGAGTGCTGGCTTTTGGTTTGGGAGTCTTTGACGCAGCACAAATCCACTTCCAAACAAGACTGGGAACAAAGCATAGGATAAACTTTTATGTGACTATCCACAACAGCTTGGAAAACTGAGTTCAGTGGCAGTCTGGAAGGATGTGCTTGGCAGGACTGTTCAATTTTGTTTTGTTCTGATGGTTTGAATGATGGAATAGAGAGAGTATGCTTGTTAAATTGGTAGGGTGCTTTGAGCTGGGAGGAACTACAGACGCTCTTTAGAGAACCAGATGTGGAGTTGCAGATTGTCTTGACAGGTTGGAAAAGTAATCTATAAAAAGGCGAGTGAGTTCAATAAAAGCAGTATGAAATACAGTGTTGGAGTGAATCAGCTGCCTCATACAGGGTGCAGCATAGCTGGGTCTGGAATAGTTCTGTGAAAGGCTTGTTGAGAGTGAATCAAAGAACGTTACATTGTTAGTAGGAAAGAAAATGCCATGCAGGGATGTAAAAGGAGCAGTGTCACCTGCAGGACATGTGAAAAATATCTATGCATCTGCAGAGATTAGGTGGGGCACAGTGCCCTGTGCAGGTACCCACAGCAGCAAGGACTGGGGGAGTTGCTTGAGGAAAAGCTTGGAGACTGTTCTGGGAGAGTTGAAAGAGGTTGATTTGCATAGTCTAGAGCTGAGAGTTTTAAGGAAGAGGGGTAGATTTGACCACAGCCTTTAAGTATGGGTCCTTCTTCAAGGAGGAGGGAAATAATTCCTGTTCTGCCCTAAACCAAAGGTTTAGGTTTCTGTTGCAGGTGGAGCAAAACTGCAGTTGAAAATCAGCTGTGAGGAGACTGATGTATTGGAGTCCCATGTCTGGGAAATACATAAGTAATGGGTACAAAGAAAATAGGTCATCTATGTGGGCAATGGGGAGATGTATCACTTCACTTTATTCTTCTAGACCTGCTTTTTAGGATGCTTGTAGGAGTCTAACAGCCCTCCATGAGAACATATTCAAGGAGTGTTTTCTACATAATTACACTTTTAAACTTCTCTCTGGAAGTGAGCTGCTCCAACACTCCTAGAAGGAGAGCACTGCTCTTAAGCAGAAGTTACCTGATGTATTGGGTCAGGGTCAATGTTCAGTGGAGGTTGCAAGGTTGCAGTTCTCACTGACTCAGTTGGCAGCATGATTTCTGAAATTTCTTTAGCCTGTAGAAAGGATTTACAGATAAAGATGTGTTCAGGGCTGGCTTTGAACTGCAGCGAGTGACAGCTGGGCTGCATGAACACCTATCTGAGACATAACACTCGCTAATGATCAGACTGACTTGTCAGCTCCAGCCTCCTTTGTTTTCCAGTTGAAAACATGCTATTTCCATGCTATTTGATGTTTACCAGTGAAAGGCGTTTGATCCAGCAGTGAGATGGACAGCTATCTCCCTTCCTCCAAAGCAGCTCTCTGCCTGTGTGGAAAGAGGAGCATGGTGCAGCATTGGAGGTGGCTGGACGAGCCATGCCATGCCCTGGAGGTGGCAGGATGAGCCACTCAGTCCAGCCAGCATTCCCCTTGCTCAGCCCTGGAGCAGGTTGCTTAGGGACAAACTGCTGTGAGCAGAAGTGGTGCACTGAGGGTTTGCTGTCCTGTAGGGGTAACTTTGAAGTGCAAGTCCTTATAGGATGGGTGAAAGACTTAGAGCTTGGGCACCAGGTACCAGCTCTACCTCCCAGGACCTCTCTTTTCTTACAGAGCAGATGATAGTAGAGGTAGACCTGAAGTAGCAGGTTCTTAGTTGTGCTGCATGGACACAGGGATGCAACCCTGACCTTCCCACTTTTTGCCTCCCACTGTTGCAGGACAATTCATGCTCTATGGCATGAGTTTGCAGCCTGCTCTGCAAATGTGGGGCAGACACCATGGTGGCTGAGGTTGTATTATGTATGAGAAAGCCATGCAAGGCTGTGGCAGGAGCAAGGATCTGTGGCCAGGAGAGAGCCTTCGTGTGCATGTGGTGAGTGGGATGGAAAGCAGAGAGCGTTTCATGCCTCAGCACTGGAGCGACAGGCACTGAGTAAGCAGGGCCAGCACATCTCTGAATGTGCCTCCCCACTGAGTTCCTCTTGGGGAGGTGGAAATCTGCTGCTTCATGCAGAGAAAAGTTATGTAGACAAGCTGTGTTTTGGTGCCTGGTTTTGTGCAAAACATGGAAATCCTTTCCTGCCTGGTCTCTTTTCATTCTTTTTGCTGTCAGTCACTGCACATGTCATCAGTGTCTGTGGAGAGGACTGCACAGTCAGAACACCAACCTACTGCAGCCTGCAGTGTGTGAAAAGCCGCATTAGCTTGAAGATTTTCACATGAGAACTGCTCATGATTGATGGGACATAGTGTGAAGTCATTAAAACCAGAACTGTGTGTCTTGGAACCCTTCTCTGGTGTCCGGGATTAAGGGGACCATAACAAACTGCATTACTGGTGCACATGTGAGCAAGCTTTGGGGTCTGTGCAGGGATCCTTGTTCCTGCAGCACAATTCAACTCACTTCAGCAGCCAGGGAGGAGAGAATTTGTGCAACATGTTTAGGGAAGGTTCATCCAGCCTGGTGCATTACCCAGAATGCTCTTATTTGCATCCCTCTGAGCTAGGATGCAGATGACAAGGTGCAAACTCCACACAGCCAGGTGTAATGCGGGTTTTTTCTGCTGGATTTCAGTGTGCTGCCATCAGTGCTGCACTCCAAACGGCTGGCTTTGTTGCAGTGCAAGCTGCTGTCACGTTAGCTGGTGTCAGATGCCAGCCATTTACAGTATACGCCATCACAGCATGACTTGAGTTGGCAACACAGAGTCAATCACATGCCAGCAGCCTACTGTAAGGGTGGGGGAGTGTGTGGGAAGAAATGGGGAGAAGATACTCTTATAAAATCCTTTAATGATTTATTTTTAATATCCATTTTTCAAGCCTTGGAAAGTGCAGTCCATATGCTTTTCCCTCCTGGCTGTAGTTGGCAAAGAAGCAGATGAATGTGGCCCTTCAGATTCCCTCCATTTTGCGAGGAGCCAGAAAATACAGCTATATTTAGCATGTTACCAAGGCCAGCAGCAGTCTGTTACTGGGTGGTGATTCCCTGGCTGCAGGCTTGTGTGCCACCCGGGACAGGGTGGGAATGTGCCTGTCCTGGAGTCAGTACTCAGGCTAAACTGACAGCAGCAAATTTCAAATTACAGGAGGATGGCTGCATTGGTGCCAGCAGGCTCAACGTGCTGCTTGCCAGCACAGATCAGTCTCTGAGCACCAGGCCCCTACCAACACATGCAGTGGCCCCTCCAGGTGCTGTAATGGTGCTTTTTGGTGCAACACTCAGCTTGGAGAATGTCTCAGTTGGTCTTCTGTGCACAGCCCTGGAACTGTCCTGTGCCCTATGCTGAGCTTTCGATGTGCTGGAGCCACAGCTAGCCCCTGCAGGAAAACTGTGCCTTGTAGCATAAATAAGCTCATCTAAAACTGGGAGCTTAACTCCTCTTGTATTTTCTCATGTTGTATTGCTAGGCCACACAGGTATGAGATGGAGTTGTCCTTATTTATCCCCAGCCCAGTATCCACACAGCAGATTTGCTACCAGTTCCCTGTTGCTTTCCCTGCTGTGTTGCAGCTGGTACTGAGGAGTTAAAAATGGCAGTTCCTTTGTCCTTTTGGCAGCTTTTGTAGAGCTGAAATTGATCTTGGAGATTGTGTGTGTTTCTGGGAAGTGTCAAGAACTGTGGGTGTTGTGATGGAAGGGTAGAAGGGCTCACCCCTGCCAGTGCTGGAGTTCAGGGGGTAATAGTGGTGCCCATCACTATAGAGCGAGGTATCTTGAAAGTTGTTACATAGCATTGTCTAAACTGGGAACATTTTGTGTCACACTCTCATCACCAGTTCCTAAAATTCATTGTCTGAGAGATGAAGAACTCACTGTGGTGCTGGAGAGGGCATCTCAACTGAGCTGTGGCTTCCAATATGCCCCAGTGAAACACAGTGGTTGCTGGTGCTCAGGACAAAATGTTGATGAGGAGGAGTTAAACCAAAGACATGGGTTTGAATCTGTGTAGCAGTGATTCATTTAGTCTTTCTGAGCCCTCAAAGGCCTGACTGACAGCATTTCACAGCCTTTGCTCTGCAGCAGCATCTGCACAGCTCTATTTCTTACAAATATGTGTCCTTGAAAGCAGTAGGACTGTGTGGGCACTGGTTTCAGCTTACAGGCTCTGTCTGCAAGACCAATGCCTCGTGCTGTATGGTGGTTTTTTTATTGGTAGTAAAAATATTCTGTTTGTTGAACCCCCTGTTGAAATTAAACAAACTGCTTTGAGAAAAAAAAAGTAGAACAAAGCTTCACACCAAGCTGGAGTTGCTGATATCAATGATATTCACAATTTCAGTTGAAATAGCAAAGTCCTTCTCAAGTTGAAGTCAAGTGTGTAAGTATTATTTACAAAAAAAGGTAGTTATTTTTTTCATCTTCTCCATTCCTGCAGTGTAGAAACATCTACACAGATTTATTCCAAATTTGGTAGAAATAAGTGTTTCCCCAACCCAAAGCACTTGTGCCAAGTTACAGTCAGGAGGAATTTTTAAGGCTGATGTGTAAGCCCGTGGAGGCTGGAGCTTAGAACTGAGCAGCTGCCTGGCCATGGACAGCCCGTGGTTCCCTGGGGTCTGCTCCTGGTCAGCAGCAGCCCTGCAGGAGCTGTGCAGGCGGGACACTGCAGGTATGCTCTGAGGCTGACCCCTGGACCCCTGCTGGGACCCAGGTGATGGGAAAGGCTGTACAGGGGCCTGGTCCCGTGCAGCATGAGAAGGATGACCCAAACCTTCTGAAGAATGTTCTCTTTGCAGATTAATGAAGTTATTACCTTCGTAGTGGCACTGAGCACCAGCCAGTTTTGTGGTGCCATTTTACCCTCATTTCACACAGATGTGAGAAAGTGTCTGGTGATGGAGATTCCTGTCCTCAGGGCCTGTGAGCAGTTAACTCACTGCTGGGGATCTGGGGCTGTTGGATTGCTGAGAGGCCAAAACAATAGCATTAAAAAGCATCTCTCATTTTCAGTTGGGTTGTTGGGAGCCACTGGGCTCTCGTTTCACCAAAGAAGGCTGCTGAAGTTTGGAAGGGTTTTTTGTTTTTTTTCCTGTCCCACTGGCTTTAGCCCATCACTTCTTGCATTTGATTATTTGCCTTTTGTTTAACTCTGATCTCCTCGAGCAGATAAGAGAGGAGTCTATTCCCATGGCACATGTCAAACAGCCCCTTTTAAGCTGCAGTCAAGCTCTGCAACCCTCTCCCCAGAGCGTAAAGCTTGGAAATCTCAGGCTGCTCTACAGTGACCTCACATTCTGGGGAGCCTGGCTGGGGATTCAGAAGCAGCCCCTGCAGTTGGTCACAGTGTTGGCCTTTTGCAGTAGTGCTTGGAGTGCCCAGTGGTTGCACCTGTATGTTTGCAAAAGCCTTAAAGAATCCCCAGGGGAGTGTCCTGCAGGCATCAGGGGCTGATGCCAGGAGGTTCCCACCTGAGCCTTGGGTGAGGGGTATGTACAGCTGTATCCTTGAGGACCTGTTTGTGGGTTTACAGCTCTGCTGACAATGGCAGGTACATGGGGTCATGTGATGTGCCCCTTTTGAAAAGCAAATTTAATTACACTGAGACTGAGAACTCTGTGTCCAGCCCTTGACGACTGTGCCTGGGACAGGCTGGGTAATGGATGATCCTGTGCCTTTGCTGGCTGCAAGAACCATTATTAATTATCTTTCAGGGAACAGCTTTGTGGCCTTCAGGTCTGGCTTTTATTTTAATGGCTTTGATTAGCTCAAAAGAATTTGTTCCTCCAAAAAGTTGCCATTTTTGCATAAAGTCACACTAAAATTTATTGTTTTCTGTATACCTCTTGTTTCTTGAGAAAAACTTCAAAAAGAAAGTGAGGAAGAGAAAAAGCCTTTTTTTTTTTTTCCGAGAACTATCTCATCACAATGACATTTGTTACTAGATTTCTTTAGTGATGTATTGATATTTACCTTATATCTACTTGCAAACACTATTAAAGTAAGGCACAGTTTATACATGTTTAAGTGATGATCTCAGTTGATTTGCAGGGATAACATCAGTGATCTCTTGTTTTTTAGGAGCCACTGTCGTGGCCAGTGCTTATGTTTATTGCAGGGGGAAGGAGACAGTGATGCAACACACATCACTTTTGACAAATGAAAGCATGAAGGGAGAAAATCATTTCAGTTCTTCCTCCTGTGACTGGCAGTTCTCAGCATCCTGGGGTACCACATGTTGTGGATCAGAGGTGCTGCCTTACAGAGCTGTCCTCTTCAAAGTTTTATCCAGTGCAGCTGGGGAAGTGGTGGAGACAGTTTTGTTTCTTGCTGTCTGGTTGTCAGGGCCAATTAAGTGGTCTGGTGTTGGGAAGGAGGGGAAAAGCAACCCACGCAAGGAAACAGGAAATTTTTGTTGTTGTTTCTGGAATTGTTGCCACTAGCTTCTGAAAGTATTGGTGTTTGTGTTAGATTGTTTGCGGTTTTTTTCTTACAACAATCATTTTAACATCAGGAAGCCTGACTTTTTGGTTTAGCTTGATGGTGTTCAGTTAGTGTTACTGCAGGAGAAGTCATGTTGCTCTTCTCTTCACCTACTATAGAAAAATCACAAAAGAGGCACAGTGGCGACCAAGCCGCCTCCGCCTCGATGATTGTGTTGTTCCAGTAACCCAAACAATCCTTAATTAAATTTCTCTGTCTGCCCTGGGTGTTACATTCACTGAAATGCTGTTCCATTATGTTTTTTAGGGCCGGTGTACCCGAGAGAACTGCAAATATCTCCACCCTCCCCCACATTTAAAAACACAACTTGAAATAAATGGACGCAACAACCTGATCCAGCAGAAGACGGCCGCAGCCATGTTTGCTCAGCAGATGCAGTTCATGCTACCGGGCGCGCAGCTACAGCCAATTGTGAGTCACAGCCACACGCCCCTGGGGCTCACACTGCTCCCTGCTCCTCCCCTGTTTGCTCAGGGAGCACCCAGCCCTGTGCCTGAGCTCAGGCCATTGTCTGTGCTGCACAGAACTGGGCAGAATCTTCCCGAGGGGTGTCTGATGCTACCTTTGCATCTCCTCACAAGCTTGTGTCTCTTTTTCTCTGATAACTGAGGAGCTGTGAGATTCAGGGCTTCAAGTGGAAGGGTCTTACCAACAGGTGCTTATTTGACCAGTTGATTGATGTACACCCCAGAAGTTTTGAGTTTCAGTTCCGGTGGATCTTGTTTTGGATAGTTGTTTTGCACTGAGATTATGCTGACTCCCTTGGACTAAATGTGTTGCACTGTTGGATTCATCTTCCCCAGTTTTAGTCCTACCTAGACTTTAATCCTTTTTAATGTCTAGGAGTGAGACCCATTTCACTGCGGTTGTCCCAGCAGAGAGTTGTGCTAATGTCACAGCTCTGTCACTTGTTTTTCACAGTAATGCTGATTTAGAGTAAGAACAGATTTGCTTCTCTTCAGGTAGGAAGGGAAGCCTGTGGGAGATAGGTGTTTGCAGAGCAGGTAGTTCAGAGAAGCCTTCATTGCCTGTCCCTGCTTTTACTTGTCAGTTAAAACAGGTTTCAGGCTGAAGAACCCTGTTAGGCCAGGGAGAGGATGGCTTGTGTCTGTTGGTTGGTGTATCTGGGAGGGGATGACATTTGTCAGCTGAGTTTTAGTCTGTCACAGTGTATATTTTAAGAACTGTCCGAGGTCTTGAAGCAGCTCTTCAATGCTGATGTGAATAAGCTGCACTGAGAGTTAATTAGGAGTTCTCAGGTTAAAGCTGGGGCTGAGTATCATTCCTGGGGCAATGTGCACTTAGTGTGCTGTAGTTGGGTGAGGCTCCTTGTGCTGTGCCACATGGGAGGACTGGCCAGATCTTTCGGCCAAACTCTTCTAGCCTGAAGGTGTCAAGTCTGTGAACCAGCCTGAACTTGGCCTCCTGGTGTCCCACCTACAGTGCCTAGCCTCTGCCCATGTGGGACACAGCATCTGTCACCCCAGCTTTGAAAAGCTCAGGTGTTTCTGGTTTATTCTCACCAGAGAGCAGTGAAGGATTCCTCCTCATTGGAGGCTGTTGTGATGCTTGGTGTAAGGGATTGTGATGGAGGTTTCCCTGTTCCAGCAGGGAAAGCTGGCCAGTGTCCCTTCATGATGGTGGTCTGCCACCAGACTGGGCCATTTCCTCAGTCTGGCATATTCCTCCTGTGTTTTTAGGGGCTTTCCATGTTTGCCATCACTCTGATCATCCTGTGTGTCTTCTAGTAGCTTTATCTTGGCCCTGCCCTATAAGCTAGGAAAATGCTGCTTATTCTTCCCATTTTGAAGATGGAAAGGTGAGACAGAAAATTGGCCACAGAAAAGGTCTTTAGTTGTGCTGTGCCTTAGACTCTTATCTGCTGTAGTCTTGCACCTCTTTTTTTTGTGGAGCTTGAAAATATACCCACATCAGAAGGAAATCCTGAATTCCCACAAAATAGTGGCATTGGTTTCCAAGCCCTGTACCAGAAGCAAACCCATCCTTTTTGGAGTTTTCATCTGTGGGGATTTCACAGTGGATACTCTTTGGCTGGCTATTCAAAGCATCTTTGGGATTTCCTCTTTGGAAAGTTCCCATCTTCCCACTTTGCAATCTTGCCGGTCCAGTATGCTCCTAAATTTTACTCCTGCCTTTTAAATTGCCTCTGAGAATGCATGTGTTGGTTTGTCTGGTTAGTGCTCTCATTTCAGAGGTAACCTTATCTGATAAGAAGTGCCCCTGGTTTCTAAATTGTGCCATAAGGGAGACATGGGCAAAAAAGAAAAATAAAAATTTGTTCTGCAGTGACTGCTCCCTTCGTGCTTTCCCACACTTTACTCAGACTAAACAAGCTCTTGGTCTGATTCCTGCTGCCCAACTTGCTTCACACCAATTTCAGGACAAACAAGAGATTTCTCTTTCAACTGCCTTTGATTTCCCAAAGTGGAAGCTGACTTTGAGAATTTTTTTTTTCTCTAAATGGGAAGGGTGGGGCCTCCTTCTGGGTACACACGAAATTCGTCAAAGCAGAAAGTATTGCATCTGATGCAGCAGCAGAACAAATCCCATGTGATCAGAAAGCTGATCAACGGGATGCCTGCTTAATTGGGATGCTTGCCAGAGATGAGATTTGAAACAGTGTGCTTAATAGCTCCAAACAATAGCTGAATGCTTACACATTTTAAAGAGCAGTTTTACCATAAAAGCTACCAGAGTTAAAAAAGAAACAAACCACCACCAAAACCCCCCCGCCAAATCCAAACCAGCACTTGACACAGCAGCTTTTCACCAGACTTCCTGCAATGGCATCTGTCTGTGAGCTGGGCTCTGCATTGATAGGAAGAGCTGCTTTGGTCGATGTTATGTCTGGTTTCTCAGATATGGTCACTTTGCATCCTGTGTGTGCCAGTGCAAGAGCACCCAAAAAGTGCTGCCCCTTGGGCCTGGTCCCCACCCTCTCCATCCTGCTTTATCCCTTTGCAGCACTGTGGGACAGACTTTTGGAGCTGACCATGGAGGTGCTTCAGCCCAGGGTCAGAGTGATGTGGTGGAGCAGGGCATTGATCTGGCCAGTGCTTCCCCTTTAGTGCCTGAACAATCCATCGACAGAGCATGGCAATGGTGACACACCTGCCACCACTCCTGCCCTGCAGCTGCCTCTGCTGCTGCCTCGGGAAGCTGTTTCCTCTTTGTTTTCAATCTCTTCATCTTTTCTTTGTGTCAAGGTCTTTGTAGACAGGACTGTCTTGATAGCTCTGAGTCACCTGTGCCCCTGAAGACAGCCCAGACTATAACCCAGCCCTTTGTCCCCTCCTTTGGCAGCAGGATCCTGCTGCCACTCCTTAGTGCTGATGGAGGGGTTAAAGGAGAGGGTGAGCAACTTATTTGGCTAGTGATGCTTGGAGCAACTGCTGGAGTTAATTTCAACAGGTGCTTTGCACAGGCATTTGTTCCATGCAGCAAAAACCTGATTTATATCTTAACCTCTAGTCAAAGGTGTGCTAGGAATGAATAAATGTAGTACCCTGGCCCACCCAGGAGCTGGTATCTGCCAAGAGACAATGCTGTGGGGTGTTAACACCTGTCTTTTACACTACAGCAGCCCACAAATGAGAGATCCTTTGAGCTAGGAGTGTGTCTTTGCAGTCTGGTTGGTAAAATGAGCATCTGTGGTGGTAGGTAGCTGGATGCTCTGGCCCATTGGATTCACTCCAGCATGCTCAGCCTTCATGTTGGAGGATGGTTTTGCAGCCAGCCAGCCCCATGCAGTTACATTGGAGGGGAACAGAGTTTTGGGTTTTCTGACAGCATCAAATAAGTTTCTAATATCAAGGTTTTCAATCATGTCAATATGAGTTCTTTATCTTCAGTTTCTATCACCAGTCTGTAAGCTGCCATTGTTTTTTGTGTGCTTTCCATATATAGCTGCTTAGCAGTGACCTGTCTCCCCTCCTTCAGGCTATCAACACCTCTGTATTTACAGTGGGCCTCTCATTTTCAGGCTTTCCCTTTTTTAGGGTCTGAGGTAACTCAGAATCAACACTTCCTGGCTGAGACAGTGCTTGTGTTTGACAAAACACCAACCGCTCCTCTGCCTTCCTCTTCACACCCACTCTGTGTTTCTTCTCCAGCTTTAGCACAATTTCTGCTAGCCAAATCGCATGCAACTTCTAGATTGTTAACAAAATCAGCTGTTCCAAGTTCTGTCATCACCCATGGTGACAAATGTCCCTCCCGAGGACAGTTCCTTCTCTCTGCTCTCACCTTCAACCCATCAGCTTCCATGCTTGAGGTCTGTGAGGTGCTCACAGCTGTCAAAGTCCTTGGTAACCCATCCCCCTGAGATGTGTTCTCACAACAGCCATTTCAGCTTTTTAAAATTATTAATGTTCTTACAAGCATTTTAATACTCAGTAAACCAGTCTTGTGAGCTTCTACCAGCCTGAACCCTTTGCTGCTGCACTGTAAAGCTGTTTCCCTCTGCACAGGAGTCACTGGTAGTGTCTCTATGCTATGATTTATAAAAGTTAATTTGCAAGGAAACCTTTCTCTATATTCCCTGAGTTATCAAGAGCTTTAAGGGGGCAGCAGGAGTAAGTGCTGATACTTTCAATCCCTGTTTTGCCCTAGAGCACACCAGCAATTGAGAGTTTGGTTTTTTTGTGTACAGCCATAACATTGCTGTCAGGTCTCCTGTCCCTTTCTCTTTCTCCTGCAGCTTTCTATCAGGAGCATGATGCCATTTGGTCTGGGGTATCCCTTGGATCAGTTGGGGTCAGCTGTCCTCTGTCTCCTCCCACCTCCTTGTGTTGCCCCCCATAGTCAGCTCACTGGTCGGGTGAGGTGAGAGGCAGAAAAACTCTTAACCTGTGTAAGCATTGCTCAGAAACAACAAAAACATCCCTGAATTACCTACACTATTTCCAGTACAAATCAAAACCACAGCCCTACACCAGCTACTGTGGAGAAAATTAACTGTATCCCAGCCAAAAGCAGCACAGCTGTCACAAGAGGTGGACAGCAGGCATGTTGAGGAAAGCAGTGCTGTTTGGAGTAAAAATTACGTTTGGCTTCTGGCTGCAAGGAAGAAATTTGCTCACATTCCCTGAGGACATGGGGGACCTGCACAGACGTAGAGGAAAGAATTGGCTGGCAGCATCCCTATTACTGGTACTGATGCATGAGCCAGACTGGATTTCCCAATCCAAGCCAGGCAGCCGGGTCTGGCAGTGAGCACAGCCCATCTTTCCCCTCATCAGCCACAATAAATACAGAGCTCCCTGGTGCCAGCTCACAAAGACGCAGTTCTCAGAGTGCTGTGCACACTCCAGACTTAAAACCCCAGCTCTTGTAGGTTTAATATGTTGAGTGAGGTCTGCTTGTTCCCTGGCTGTGCACCCGCTTGGCTGCGAGCGTCAGCCCAGCCTGCGGGCAGGGTGTGCAGCACAACTGGCACTTCCAATTGGGGAAGCAGGCACAGTGCAGGCGGGCAGAAGGAGTGCTTGTGAAACCTTGGGAAGGCAGCAGCAGATGTCAGGGCACAGAAAGGAGTGAACAGACAGCAGCAGCAGTAAAACTCATCCTGTTCCTACAAGCATCACTCTGCACGTCTCCAGGATCGCAAATGGATCGTGCTGCTCAGTTGTTCCTCATGCACATCTTCTCTGCTCACATCAGCGTGGGTTTGGATCCATTAACCCTTCCTGGTTGCTCACAGTGAGAAGAGGGACTGCTTTTGAGGGAGATGGGGGTTGTGTTTCAGGAAGCAGGTCCTGCTTCCACTTTTGTAGTGTCTTTGGTGAAGAGGCTGGTGTATCATCTCTTGGTGAATGTTTCAGGTGAATTCACTCAGTGTGAGGTGTTGCAAGCCTCCAGCGTTCCCAGTCTGCACAAATCCCTCCTTCAGCAGTGGGAGGAACATCTTCCCTTTCTCTCAGAAACCAGCGAGGTCCTTGGCCTGGCTGCTGGCTGTGTTTGAACCCAAGCAGGAGAAGCTTACGTTAAAGGATCTCCTGGCATTTTGGAGCAATGTTTGTGCCACACCTGTTCAGTCAGGATAGTTCTGCTATATTAGGTACTGAAAAACATAGGGTAGGTTTGCCCACACATTTATGCAAGCCGCAGGTACTGCAAGGTTTGGGCTACTATGGATACATAAAACAAATGCTGACAACATGTCAGGCTCTGCTATAACCTATGCAGACTGGCCAGGCAGGAGAGGCTCCTTTAAATAGCATTTATGGTGCAAATGGTGACAGAAGTTCAGCAGATACCACTGTAATTACTGGTACTCAGAAAGTATTGGCACAGAAGAAAACAGTCTAATGGATGCTGCCTTCTCACTGAAGTGTTCAGGGAGTCACAGCTTTGAAAATCCTAAAGAGCTTTTTTAGCAGCAAAAGGTGTAAAATGTCTGGGAGCCACAGAGAATTGAAAGAGAGACAAAAAATATTTAATAAGGAGCTATGGATTGAGAGATCTCTGGCTTTAGTGGCTGAAGTCTCCTAACAGCTGAAGCAGTACTTGACTAAGGCTCACAGGAAGGAAAATTGGAAATCCCTCCCAGAAAGAGAATTATTTGGTTCTGCTACACTTCAAGCATCCAGCACCACTGATGCAGGAAGCTGTGTCTCCCTCACTAAGGAGGAGAAAATGGGATATATTCTGTCAGTGATTCCCTTTCCCATTGGCTGGGGAGCTGCTTGCTGTCACTGACCTTGGGAAGGGACATTGCTGAGCTAAAGCAGGGGTGGGACAGTTGGCTGGTGTTACTGTGGGTTAACTTCTTCCACATTGCAACAAGCAAATTATGAAAGTACCAGGATGAAGCTGTTGAGGAACATGCTGTCCATGTGTGTTTTCTTTTGGAAGTTCACAGGACTAGAAGTACCAAAACAAAAGAAAGGAAGAAATGGTGTGTGTGGCCAAAAAACTGCCCCAGGCCATTGTGTAAGCACACTTGTATTTATTGCCAAATAGAGGCTGTATCTCCCAAGGATGGTCTCACAGACACCTGCCAATGTGGGCAGCTTTAACTGGAAGCCAGAGTTCACAGGGGAGCAGGTGACAGGAGTGGAAATAAAAATGGTGGCAAGTTTCAGGCTGCTTTCCCTGGGGAGTGCTCAAACTCCTGCTACAGGAGCAGAAGTGCTGCCATGCGTGCTGTCATCTTCAGTGGGGGCAGGTGGAGGTTTTCATCAGCTGGAATTGATTTCATTCCCAAGAGTACTTTGGATCTGATACTTTAAAACCTCACAAACACCCAGGAGCAGCTCAGGTCAGGGAGGTGCTTCTGGCCCCTAGCACTGAGGCTGTGCTGCACTCAGAGGACCTGCCTAACACAATGTAGGGACCTGAAGTGATGGGGATCTCTATGGCCTGTTCTATCCCAAAGAGAATGTGGCTCTTTGTAACACAGGTGGGGTCTTGGACCCCTCACTAGTCCCCCTGGGCCATCTCATCTGGTACACTCTCTTGTTGCTATTCCAAGGCCAAGACTCACCTGCCACCAAAGCCATGAGGTCTGGCATGTTGTGACATTAATGAGTTTGGTGTCCTCTTGCTGCCATTCACATGGAGTACAGGCTTAGATCCTTCTGCAGAATGGATTTTGCCTGGAGTCTGCACTCTGAAACCAAGCCCAGCTGTGCAGGATTCCTG
Source organism: Thryothorus ludovicianus (assembly GCA_013397245.1). NCBI lineage: Eukaryota > Metazoa > Chordata > Aves > Passeriformes > Certhiidae > Thryothorus > Thryothorus ludovicianus. The sequence continues at coordinate 126,714 of VZTB01005564.1, read as the reverse complement.
ACCAACAGAGCCTAGTGCAGCAGAGATGCCTCACCTGAGATACCTCTGGTCTAACCTGAGGCCCACTGGTCATGCTAACGTGGAGCTCAGGGCAGGCTGATGGTGGATGCAGCAGTGCAGCTGATGGGGTTACCTGCTTCGAGGTCCTGAAGCTGCAGTTTACCTTGGAGTCTCTCTACAGTATTGCAGTGTAGGTATAAAGAATCTGAGACATTTATTTGGGAATGAGAAGTCTGTTTAATTTGGGCCTGCCCTAATTGCTGGCATGAAATCCTTAATTGTGTCATTAAACTATAAAGATCATCAATATGCTTTGATCTGGCAAATAAAGATGCCTTGTATTCAGGATGAGTCACAAATCTGTGAGTCAGAAGAAGCGAATGGATCACAAATAAATGGCAATAAATGAATAGATTGGAGAGCACGGCATTTTGATGTGGCTAATCAAATTGCCTAAAAGGATTGAAGTGTGATGCAAGGCTTTGATGGGTAATCCAAGACAGAGCTTTTAACTAATACTTTGTTTTTCCTCTTTCTGTACACAGACAACGTTTCCTGTGACTCCATCGCTTGCAACAAGCCCCACAATGGCTTTTAGTCCCTACCTGAGTCATGTTTCTCCTGGAATGGGCTTAGTTCCTGCAGAGCTTTTACCAAATACTCCTGTCCTGGTTTCTGGAAATCCTACTGTTACAGTACCGGGAGGCTCTGCTGGGCAGAAACTGATGCGTACGGATAAACTGGAGGTATTTGGACATCTGATACAATACTGCTGACAGGGATGAGCAGGACATGTGGTCCCAGCTGTTGCTCTCTGCTAAAATGACCTGATGCAGCACAGCACAGAGTTTAACTTGCAGCTTTTCCACAGGGCTGCTGCTCTCTGCCAGAGCAGATGCTCTTGTGAGGCCTTTTCCCAAGTCCTTGGAAATTTGGGAAAACTCACTCTTCTGGTATCTATGGGTATTAGAGCAGAGTTAGGATTGGTTTTTGTATGTGGTCTGTCATGCTTAAGAAAAACCAAAAAAACCCAAGTAGATGATCTGCCCTTAAACTTTTTTGGGTGGGAGATGCTTTGGAGGTAACAGACATTTCTGTTTTCTAGAGATGGGCTTATTGAGCTTTTACAGAAAGCTTTCAGCATTACACTGATGGGAGTGGTGAGTGTGAGGTGTTGGAAAGATGTCTCTTCCCTCCCCAGCTGGCTGAACATGCTGGTACTTATTGGTGGAGGAGTTGTAAATGTCTTTCAAACCCTAAGCAGAGACTCTGCAGGAGATAAGGGCTGAGGACCTGAATTCAGAGGCCCCTGCAGGTGTAAATTATAACACAGGAAGATAGCAGAGAAGGGTGTAATTTCAAAACACATTGTTTTGTGTTATGTACTTTATCTTGCCTTGCTGACATCTCACCTTTCCCCACACTCAGTCTGATTGCACATTGGTATGTGAGCTACACCACTTTCTATATTATTCAGCAGCTTCTCTCAGTTCCTCAGACAAGAAACCTTGCAGACTTTTTATGAAACCTTTGCCTCTGGTGCTTCAGTGGTCATAACTTAGGAGGATCTGTGAGATCCTAGTACAACTAGTAATTTTGGCAGCTCCTTCAAACACCTTGCTGTGTAATCAAATGTGCTGTCACATAATGCCAGGGTTGGGGTTTTATTGTGAAGGGCAGAGAGACTATTTATGTGAAAGAGGCGCCTTATGTTTAAGAAAAAGCACTTGTTGCAAATAGCAGTAGCATGTAACATTTAGAATTAAATGTCCTACCCAAGAGTGTGCTCCATAACAAATACATAATCCAGGTGAGACACAAATGGCAGAGCTATTAACATTTAAGCTTTAGAGGCAGGGGAGGAATCCTGAGCTGCAAAAGTTTTGTCAAAATGACATTGATTTTCTGGGGTCATTTTCCATTCTGCACAAATTCTGTACTTCACTTGCATTTGGTAATTGGCCTTATTAACAGTGTGGTTCTTTTCATCCCCTGAAGCAGTTGTGAGTAGCAGCAGTTGCCCTGTGTCTGTTGATAGATGTGCTAACCCAGATGAGCGTGGATTTAGAATATATACATGGTTTAATGTGTCCAACTGAACTGATACTCTGTGTTGAAAATACTGAGTGAAAAGTAAGTTGATGTTGTGCTCAACAATGTGACTTTCTTTTAAGGTTTGTCGAGAGTTTCAGCGTGGAAATTGCACACGTGGTGAGAATGATTGCCGCTATGCTCACCCTATAGATATTGCAATGATAGACACAAATGAAAATACTGTTACAGTTTGCATGGATTACATCAAAGGTCGATGCTCTAGGGAGAAATGCAAGTACTTTCATCCCCCTGCACACCTGCAAGCCAAAATCAAGGCAGCTCAACACCAGGTGAACCAGACAGCTGCAGCTGCAATGGTAAGTAGAGCTCTTGTCAAGCTGCATTTCCATTGCTAAGAGATTTCACGTGTCATATGTGTCATTTGTGAGAAGTAGAGAGCTTTGTAAATGGCTGACTAGAGAGCTGAGAGCATGTGCAAGATGCATTCCATCTCTTCATCTTGTCTCTGTGGTCACCACAGCATGAAGCCCTCAGTGGCACAGTACATCTCACCAGGTAGGGACATGGTGCCCAGCCCTGTGAGTTGCTGACATGACATTGTGATGTGACATGAATGCAAGTGCAGCAGCACCCAGCACCTTCCCTGGCTGAGTCATAGGGGTCAGTTCAGCTTCCTCAATACACAATATATCCTTTTCAGGGAGATCTGGCCTGTTCTCTGCTAAAAGCAGATGATGTCAGTTGCTTGAGCTTAGTAAACTTGTGTCCGATACCTTTGCCAAGACTTAGTGAAATTACAAGGCAAAAAACAAGGGTGACTTCCTGACCTGTTTGATGCTTTGGACCTGGTAGAGATGGTCCCACCTGCATTTTGAGTTGAATTGTGACTACTTATATCTAGAGTTCTGAACATGAGTCAGGGAAGACTTACCAGGGACTGCTAGCTGGTATAAATGTTTGCTATTCTGTTGAGTTTGGTTTAATGGGACCTGTTAATTCCAGAGATGAGAGAGCTGGGGAGGGAAGAAGAGGCCCAAGGGATCCTACCCATGTGCATAAATTCCTGATGTAGGAGGTAAAGAAGGTGGAGGGAAACTCTTCCCTGTGGTCCCTAATGAAAAGATAAGAAGCAATGGGCACAAAATGAAATTCAGGACATTCTATTTAAACATAAGGAAGAATTTATTTACTAAAGAAAGGTCTAACACTACAAGAGGATTCTCCATCCTGGTAGATACTGAGAACCTGCCTGAATGGAGTCTCAAGCAAGCTGCTGTAGTTGAACCTGCTTTGACCAGGGTCCTGGTCTAGCTGATCTCTAGAGGTCCCTTCTATCTCTTCTATGATTTCTTAAAATTTTTAAATTAATATTAAAAAGGCAGTTGCCTTCTCTTTGATTTAGAATTAAGGCCACTAAAATTTTTCTAAGTACCTTCTTCCTTTTTTTAAGATAGTAAAGGAGGTTGCTTTTAATTCATAATGAAATTTAATGCAGAGCCAGAGCAGTTCTAGAAATTAAACAAACCCTCCTTGTAGCATCAATATTACCTGGAATGTAATTTGAACAATTAATTTATACTTCAGTATTTATTTATCCTGCAGAGTTTGTTTATTAGTTTTCTTACTGTTTTTATTGTTGTTGAAATAAGAGTCCAGGTCTGTTGAAAAATAACCTTCTGAAATGAAACTCTTGTGTTTTTCACAATTAAATCTTTACTTTTTCACTAATTATCTAGGACACTGCTACTTAACCAAAGCCAATGCATGTTTTATTCATCCTGCTGGCTTCTCTTAAAAATGTAATTAACCCTATTTGTATGCTGTTAACTAGAACCTTTAAAATATTTATTGATGGCTTGTTGCATCACCCCTGCTACCAAAACAGCCTACATTATTCATTGAGTTTTCAAGGTTTGATGCATTTACTGTACCTGTTGAGGTGAAAGACTTTATTAAAGGGAAGAAAGGTGCTCCATTTTCTTGAAGGGAAAAACAGATGCCAGGCTATGGGTCGACATTCTAAACGGATTTAGAATGACTTCAAATCTAAATTCAGCATTTCTCAGGGACCCAATGCTGCAAGGTGTGCACAAGTAGTAGCTTTACTCACTCCTGCTTGGCTGAAGTCAGTGCAGCACTGGATGGACTGGGTAAGGCTCAGTCCCCAGTTCAGGACAGCACTTAAGCATGTGCTTGAAGCTCCCTCCTTTTCCAGAGGTCTTTCCCTCTCCACGAGTGCTCTGCTGGCCTCTGCATGATGTGTAGCTGCAGCATGAGGGCTGGAGCCCAGTGCCAGTCCCTGTGCAGGTGCTGTTCCCCGAGCTCTCCTGCCCTGCTGTGCCAGCCGATGTGACGAAGCTCCAGAGCACGTGTCCTGTGATGACATTTCTTTACTTTTAAAACTTACCGAGGCAAAATAACTGACTTGCCACTAGGCCAGGTAATTACCCAGCCACCCCATGTTGTGCATGCCTCGTCTTTTTAATATATTGTATAATGCATTCACTTTTTAATTTTTTTTCTCTTCGCCTTCCCAAATTGTTGCTCTCTCTTGACACACCTCTGCTTGCTGTTTTTGTTACTGTGCTTGATCCCCCTCCCCGGCCCATTGCCATCATGTGCTCGCTGCCTGCTAATTAAGACTCAGCCAGCTGTCAGATCACTGAAGCGACCGCTCGAGGCAACCTTTGACCTGGTACTTGGACCTTTCACCTTCTCGCTTTGCACGTAACCATCTTAGTCTGCATGACAGCCTTCTGCTCTTGGTCTGTGGTGTTAGTGCCTGGGGAGACTGCCCATCCCAGCCAGAAATGTTCAGTGTGCGTTCAGACATGCCAATCCTGTGCCCCACACACCATCCATTAATGTCTGAGCTTTGCCTCCTGAAGCCTGGATGTGTTTTGGAGGCAGCGAATAATCTTGGGGGGGAGGCAGCTTTGGCTTTTGAAGTGTTTTTCCAATCACTGGCAGCTTTGGAGTCACAAGATGCAGTGTTTCAGCGAGAATTTGAGAATTTAGCTCATTAGGTCTGCAGTGTGCTCTAAATGCCAGAGGACTGGGTAGTTGCAGGACACATCCAGTAACTTTTCTTTGTATTCCCAACTTCACAGCCTTGCCTGGCAGTGCCACACTGGTAACTTCCCTGCACAAGAGTGTTCTGTGTAATGAGCACAACTGAGATTTAGGAAGAAGAGGGCTAAAGAGCATCCTTAGGGATCTGTGCTGGAAACTGAAGCAGGTGCAGTGTGGGACTTGGCTCATGCACTGGGTAAGCCAGGGAGATGGCTGTGCCTTCAGCTGACTCTGTGGTTCATCCCCCATTCCCCAGTGGGTCAGTGTCAGCGAAGGAGCCTTGCTCTGGGTGCCTTTTGCTTCAGTCTCAAGCATGGGATTTGCTCCCATGAGCTTCTGCCTGCAAGCTGTCTTCATATATGCTGTCTTTGATTGTTTTATGACTCTCAAATAATATGTTTTACTTGGCTTTATGGTGCTCATAGTGAGGCAAAAGGCATCCTCACAGTCCTAGCTCCGTAGAAGACAACTCCTTCCTGTTTTCCCAGATAATAAGGGATACAATACATTTTAAAAGAAAGAGCTCCTGTTGCCCAGCTATATCAGGGAGAGGGAAGAGTAGACGCAGAGGAGCTGTGAAACCATCAAGCTGATGTTGCTTCTCATGCCCAGAGCTAGGGAGGAGAAGTTGATCTGCTCCCCTTCCTCTCCAAAGACTTGGGTTTGGGCTTAAGTAATCAAGAGGCTTCCTCATCAGAGTTTTAGGCAGCAGCAGTAGGAAGCCTTGCTAGAGCCCAGCTTCTGCCAGCTGTGGTGGAATGATGCTGGGAATGATGTTGCTGTCTCTCACTTGCTGTGGCTGGCACAGACACGGCTCCAAAACCAGCACAGGCAGGACCTGCCCAGTGCCTCACTGCCCTCTCCAAGAGCCACCACTGTGAGGAGACACGGTCTGGCAGGGAATGGGAGAGCCCATAACAACTCCCTCACTGAGCAAACCCTACAGAGAAGACACTTGTATGAGTCTTCCTGCTCTGACACATCGAAAGGGTTGCAGCCACTAGCTGGAAAATGTCACCTCCTCTGAACCCTTCATGAGTGATAAGAGCATGTATGATCTTCAGGGGAAACTGCTCACTCTGCTTCTGCTGCTTGCCAGGGAACTGGTGCTACCTCTGCCCTCTCAGATAATTCTGTTGGTCATGCCTGGTGGCAGACCCAGCCCCTCTTTGCAGAGTGCAGAGGAGTGAAAATGTGATCCCAGGAGATAGAGATCTGAGGGGACTTTGAGGTGCAATTAAACTGTTTGTTGCAAAGATTTAATCCAGTTCTTGTCTTGCAAAAAATAACGACAGGTTTGTTAACCAGCACGTGGGAAATTCTGACTTTGGCATGCAGTGTGTTTTTATCTGTCAGTCTTGCTGAAGAATTGCTTTCCATGCCATGCAGAGAAGTGGCACAAGCCTCTTTGTTCAGATGCTCATTCGAGCAGGAATGTGGCTTTCCCAGCCCAAAAATGGGAGGCTGCCTGGCATTTAATTAGTGGAAATTGTTCATTTGGATCAGTGCAGGACTATCACATGGATACTGAGCTGGGTTAACCCTTTCTCTGGTGCAGATGGCCAGATCCTGTTGCAAAGGTTGTATACCCGTGTGTGCACATGCACAAGGAAAAAATAAAGTCAGAGAAATGATTTTTTTAAAGTCAGAGAAAAGTCCAGAGCTGCTTTCAGTGAGTGTGCTCCTGGCCTGAGGCTCTTACCTCAGTACACGGGCTGGAGAAGGGCTGAAGCCAGATCATTCTCTCTCCTTGGGCCCTCCTACCCCTTGATATCAGAAATGAAATCAGTTGGCAACAGGAGGAGCACATCTTCATGGGTCCTGGGTTCCTAGCTCCCCTATCCACAGAGCCCACTTGGGAGAGCTGGACTTCAGGTGGCACAGGGGCTGCTGCAGAGTGCTTGTTTCTTTAGAACACTCTGGAAATATTGCATTTTTTTTTGTATTTCTCCACCTGGCTGCTGTTGAGGAAGCAACAGTGAGGCAGCCATAGCTCCTTTCTTTCCCTTGCCCCCAAGGGGCTGTAGCAGGTTAATAGAGAGGATGGGATGAGAGATGATGGGATAGTGTGATGTGTCTTGACATCCGTGGGGCCTGCTGGTGTCTGTATGCTCCCTCTGACTGCAGTGCCGGGCTTGGGAATTGTCCTGTGATGTGCTGGGACATCACAGCAAAGTCTCAAAGCCTTCAGCTGTTCTGCTTTTGGCACTACCATTGTGAGGTTTGGGATGGTGACAGCCTTTGGCCAAGAAGCAGGGAGTCAAAAGTCCATTATATGCCTGGCACAGTTGCTTTACTATAATTAGTTTGTTCCTCTGAGGCAGATTTTGGAAGTGTCTGAAAAGGGTTATTTAGCAATCGGGTACCATAAAGAGTAACATTTTAAGTAGCAAGTAAAACCTCTGTGATGTACAGGAAACTACTCCAGACTCTGCAAGCTGCAGATCTGTCCCATGCCTGGAGGAACATTCATGTAGCCATCATTAAACAGACAAGTTGTAGATAACAGGCAGATTTAACACAGATACCAGTGGGAGCTTACCTAGAAATGAAAACTCATACATCATCCTAAAGTATGGATCTTAAGTAAAAGATTTTGGTATCTGTGTCTGACAATATTATTCCATCTTTGACTGCTGTCTTTTGGTAGCAGCCAGAAGAAATCTGTGAAGATTAAATCCTAGTGCTGAGAGTGGGTGCCCACTAGCATAGGCAAAGGATGTGTGCATGTCTGAGGGCAGTTTTGCAAATGCAATTTCTTCTAATTTTCTTTTTTAATATTAAAACCACCCAAAAGCAACCATGTGAGCAGAGATAGTATGGAGTAATGTTTTGCCTGGAAGTATGTTGCTTAACATTTCTCAGATGAGCAGTCTCCTATAGCAAATTAAAGTGAAACCTGTTTCTAGATGGCGACAAACTGTTGCAAGCTTTCACTTATGTTCTGTTGTGTGTTGATCTTCATAACGCTTCAAAATCTCTTTACTTGTGTCCTTTCTTCTGAGTATTGTGTGTTTGTAGCTTTAACCCTTCATTAGCTAAACCTTCTCCGTTTCCTACCATTCATTTGTGACCTATTAAAATAAAAGTAGGAGTGATAACCCTGTTTTTCAGCCATTGCTTTGCTACATGATGCAGACTAACAACTAGTCAGAAATGACCTGATTCTGCATGACTTCCACGTGCATAAATCTCATTGACGTCAATGGGAGTGTTATGTGCAAAAGGACTGCGGGGCATAATTAAAAAGGACCCTTTTCTATCACAATGTGGAGAAAAAAGTGTGGTTTCTTACTTGGGTACAATGAAAAGCTGTAAATCATTAGAAACATTCCTGTCTCTTAAGAACCTGACATACTACTTTGCTGTTGAGACATGCTTGGATGAATGATGAGTAACTCACTGAGAAAAGTTCCTGAGTTGGGTTAATGCTTTTTACCAAGTCTGATCATGCAACAGGTTTGACGGGCTGGAAGAAGCCTGGTGGTGTGATAGAATGAAAAGAAGGGATTTGTCAATGGCTTTTTCCGCTGTTAATAACGAGTGAGCAGTGTTTGATGGAGGCCACCTTCTGTAAAGTGGGAGCTGGTCCAAATCTGCTGGTGGTGGGCTGTGCCTCTGGTGCGAGCGGTGGAGAATCAGGCCTGGTCTTGACCATGTTGCTCAGCCTCTCTGCTAACAAGTGGAAATGCATTTTACTGTGAATGTAATGTTACGTGTGTAATTGGCATCAGCTTTGCCATCTGGACACATGGGTTGGCTGCACAGTGTGCACGCTTCCACACATGCACACATACATGTAGGCAGGTGTTGAACCAGAGGCAAGCATCTGGTTTTTTTCCATGGCATTTGTTGCTTATGCTAATCTTCTTGGGTTTTAAATAGTCATCTACTATATTTTTCCTGTTTGTTTTGGGGTTTTTAATGCTTGTTGCCTGCAACTGCTCTTTGTAGCATCTTGTCCAGGTGATCACCTCTCCCCTTCCTTTTCCCAGTGCTTTTTTCTCCTGTATCCAACTCAGTCCTGCTGAAAAACTCCTTAGCATCCCTCCTCTTTCTGGACTCTGCCCCTCCTCCTGGTGCATTTACTAACTGCTTACCTAGTGAAGCTGTTGTTTCACCCACTACTCGTACTGTGACTTAGCTGCTCTTCTCTTTCCTGTCTCGCTAAGTTGATAGAGTTGCAGGTGATTTGCAGCCAAGACCCCCTGTTATTTATTGCATGCTTGACCTACATCTGGGCCCCTTTATTTACTCCACTTGTCTTTAATGACTCCCTTATCCACAGGCCCTGCCGCCTGGTGCACTTCAACCTTTACCAAAGAGGCCAGCACTTGAAAAAAACAATGGTGCCACCACAGTCTTTAACCCAAGCGTTTTCCACTACCAACAGGCTCTAGCCAACATGCAGTTGCAACAGCCTACATTCATCCCCACAGGTAAGTGTCTCCTTGCTTTCCCACCATCATGATTGCTTATTTTATGACTTAGGTGTTCAGCTAATGAGCAGTTTTCTAAGAGTCCTTAGCAAAAAAGTATTGGTGTGTAGTTTCATGTTAAAAATGGATGAAAAATTAACGTCTGTTGTTTGACTTTTTTTCACCTACTACAATTTAGAGCTTTTCACATGTAAAGATCCTTCTTAGTCCTTTTTTGTGTGGTTTGGGGTTTTCTTTTTAAGCAGTCAAACTAAGAAAAATGTCTGCATGGATCTTGAATTCATACTTTTTGGTTTTCCTGTTTTCCTCCTTATGGTTCCACTGGTTAATCCCAAATTAATTCTTTGACTCTTGCATAGCACTCTTTTGGACTCATGTTAAAATGTCTTATAGACCTCTATGCCTGCTCTCTTGAGGCTGTAGGCACCTCCCTGAGCTTGTATCTCACTGACCTACATATTGCAGCAGCTGTGATGTTTATAGAGGGAATGGTTAGTCTTTAGTAAATACAAATTATATAATCCTCTTTAAAGGCATATATTTCCCTCTTCCTTGTCTTTTGACCAGTACAATACCCTAAGCTTTTTAAAAGCAATTTAACTCCCAGCTTTTATTGTACCTTTAAGGTCTCAGGGTTAAATTGAAAGATGCAGTTCAGTAGTTCTTATAGGACTGAAAATATTAATGGTGCAGATGTGACTGACTTCTGACTGGCCAATTAACTGCAGCCAAATGAAAAACAAAACCTGCTTGGAGTGGAAAATATTATAAGTGGCTGAATTAGGAATATTCCAGAGTTGATAGCTCATATTTTAGTATCATGATTATAATTCAGAGCATCATAGGAAAATTAATGCCTGGTGTTTTTAATGTTTAATGCTGTATTTACTTATTAGATGATATTTACAAAAATACACAGAGTGTTTCTCTGGGCTGACCCCTGGAGGTGAACACACAGTGGACCTGCACCGTGGCGCTGTTGTTCTTTGGGGTCAGGGGAAAAGCTTTAGAGACAATGCTGTCCTGAGAGCAAAGTTTCTCAGGTGGAGTGTGGGTCCAAGGAGTGGGGACCTAAACCCTCTGCTCGTGTGGTTTGTCTGTTCTGAGAGCCCTTGGAAACTCTCAGAACTCAGCAGCTACCAAGAAGTTCTTCCAGGGAAGTGGAGTCTCATGCAGAGAGATGGAGTAGGATCCTCCTACCTTGTGCTCAGCAAAGCCTTGGAGGAGCTGGGCTGAGCTGACCTTACCACAGCTCTGACAGATGCCAAGTGAAATACTTCTTCAGGAAACACGGACACTTTGGGGAATGCTAAGTCCCTCAGCTGGCTACACACTCCTGTTCCTCAAGGTCTGCGTTGCCAAAGGACACAAGTTGACATAAGGACACACATTTCTGATGGAGCACCATAAATCAGCTGTGCCCAGCACTCGCTGTGCTGTGGTGCTGGTCTCATGGCAATGAAATTACGCACAGGGCTGATGCATAACAGGGCTGCTTGCTGGCACCTGCTCTCGTCTGAAGACATTGATGCTGGGCAGAGCAGCAGATTTCCAGTCAGAGGACAGGTCTGTGATAAATTTGTGTTACACATCGGCCTCCAGATCCGGGCAGTGCTCAGGAAGGCAGAGCAGAGAGGTGGCACATGGCAGCTCTCACTGTGGGGAGGGGAAGGGAGCTGTTGCTTTTCTTAGTATCTCCTGTTCAGTTGTTGAGAGATCAGCATCGTGGGTTGCCATGGCAGGGGGGAGTCAGGCTGTCTCTTGAAAATGGCATCACCACTGCAATTTTTTCGAGTCCAGAAAAATAAATGCCTCTTTTAGCTTAAACTAGAGACTTTGAATCACAGTCTCTGCTTGCGGGAGTAAATTGCTTTTGGAAAGTCAATTTTAACATGAGTGTGACATTCTTCTAAGGGCAATTTGTTTTCTGTTGACACAATCAGAAAGAAATCAGCATACTCAATACCCAAAAAATTCCAAACGACCCTGATTTCTGGGATCAATCATATATTTTAATACCAAGGTGGGAGGAGTTTATTCTCTATTACCCAAGAATTAAAGAATTAATTTGATTTGCTATGATCTCTTAAAACTGAGTTTAAATTATTGATGTACCAATATGCAGAATCTGGTTGCATGTGCTTAAATACTGAATGCTGCAAAGAGAATACCTGCTTTTTAGTTAAAGTGATATCTAACACTGAAGCTTCACTAATGAAATATCCCTTTTGTTCATCTTTCCACGCTTCAATGCATGGTGTGCAGGGTCAGTTCTGTGCATGACACCCACTGCAAGCGTTGGTAGGTTTTTCTACACAAACTTCTCAACTTTTCCTAATCTGAAAGAGACTGCTAGTATGCATCAGTGAGAACCTGGGTGGCTGAGTGGTGTGACTGTCTATCCGCTGTCTTCTTTGAGGCTTAAATGGTTGTATCCCTTTTAATTTCTGTGCAGTGCAGTATTTCATGTGACTTACAATAAGAGAATCCAAGGTGATGTGTTCCCACCCCTATTTAGTTCCACTTCAGAGACAAGAATCTGTCAGTTAAATGTCTTTACAACCCATTTAAGTCATCTGACACAAGCAAATAGAAGTGGGAGAATCCTGTTGGCTTGTTTTTGTTTTATTTTGTTTCAAGCAACAGGCGGAGTTAAGTTTGGATTTTTAGTTGTCCTTCTGAGGATATTTTAGGAGACTGGTTGAACAAAGGTGCTAAGGAGGAGCACATCTGGAGTCAGCCCCTCTGCCAGAGCAGGGTGTTGCTTGTACAGCGAGAGAAGCAGGGTTTGGACCATGGATTGGCTGGAGAGTCATCTCAGTAGGGCAGTGTTGGGTGTGCTGGTACAGGAGATCATAGGGAGGGAGGTGCCACTGCAGGTGCACGTGGGCTGTGAGGAGGCAGTGCGTACGTGCTCACTAGTGCTGCAGGGATCCACTCTGTTCAGGCTCAGCATCTGGGTCTTGATGAAACCTCTGCAGGCCTTTGAGGACCTTCCCCTCTGTCTACAGCTGCTGGGCACAGCAGGGTGGGTGAAAGCTGAGCTTTCATCCTCTAGCCAAGGTTATGCAAGACTACCAGCATCCAGGTGTGTGCCTGCTTTAGCCAGAGGGAGAGAGGCAGGAGCCCAGGGAGGGGGGTGCAAGGCTTTCCAAGAGCAGGTCTGGAAGCTGTGGCATGAATGGCTAAACACTCTGCTCTTGAACCTGCCTATCCCTCTAGTACAGGGAGGACACATCGCTTGCATGACGGGGAGCTGAGTCCCTCAAATGCACCTCTGCCTGTAGGAAACCCCAACCCACAGTTCCAACATCTCATGGCGGAGCGTGCCCAGCTGCAGGCACACGCTCCTTCCCTGCTGGGGCTGGCCGTGGCTGCTGGGGTGGAGGGGAAGGCAAATCTGCTTCCCCACCGCATGTTTGTGGGGATGGCTGGGCCTTCCTGTGGGCTCCTCGGCCCCACAAACCCCCCCGGGTTTGGGGGATGGCCGTGTGTGCACCAGAGCATCCCTTCCAGCACTGTGCTCCGCGGGACGTGCAGCTTCAGGAGGCTGCCAAGCTCCCTGCTGCCGTGTTGTCCTTTTGGATGCTCTTCCTGCAAATTGTAGCTGTTCAGATGCATTTGTGTATTTTTCCCCTCTCTGTCCCTTCCCCTCTCCATCCCCCCACCCTGCAAGAGGGGAGTTTTTTGCCAAATCCTATAGAATGAGGGTGGAAAAGGAAGCATGCTGAATTTGTTGGGAGAGAGCTCAGTCTGCCAGCCGCTCGTTTGCCGTGCCTCCAGCTCTGTCCCGTGCTGAAACATTGTCCCTGCTAGAGAGAGGCGAGAAAACCTGGTGAAAGGGCTGCGGCAGCCGCTGCAAAGTGCATCATGTACCTCTGGTTGCTGGCGGGGACGGGGTGGGGAGGGAAGGGGACAAGCTTTCCCAGGCGGGCGGGAGGGTGCGCTTGCCAAAATGTCCCCACCCAAAGGAACGTGCACTGGCTGTGTCTAACTCCCCACGGGTGCGAGCTGACGTGGGCTTTTGCTAGCACACCCATCCTCTCCCCCTTTGGAAATTTGGCCCTCGGAGTCTAATACATCATTGTTCTGCTTATAAATGTACTAAGTGTTGAGAATGTTTTGGTTTTTTCCTTAATTATAATTGTAATTGGCTTTTCCCCTTCTCTCTTGTTTATTTTTTTTCCCAACGCTGTCTTGCTTTGCACTGTGATTGCATGCTGCGCCCCGATGTGTCCTTCATGACGATGTCACATGGCTTGTTGCTGTGATTCCTGCCACGCCCCCAAATCCACCACATGTTGCCATGGTTACATAAAACCAACCAAACAAACAAAATATATATACGCTCCACCCTCCTGTATGTCGCTTCCATGGTTCCCTTCCGAAAGTGCCCATGATGCACGGTGCTACGCCCACCACTGTGTCTGCAGCAACAACTCCTGCCACCAGCGTCCCCTTCGCTGCAACAGCTACCGCCAATCAGGTTTGGCCCTTTCAATGGCTTTCTTTCACGTGTTCAGATCTTGAGGACCGGGCGAGGGCTGGATCCCGTGCGGGGTCGAGCGCCGTCCCGCCCGGCCCGGCGCAGGCTGGGGCGCAGAGGCAGCGTGAGCGTGTGTGTGTGAGCACACGTCTGTGTGTGAGTGTGTGTGAGCACACGTGTGTGAGCGTGTGTGTGTGAGCACACGTGTGTGAGTGAGTGTGTGTGAGCACACGTGTGTGTGTGAGTGTGTGTGAGCACACGTGTGTGTGAGCAGACGTGTGTGTGTGAGTGTGTGTGTGTGAGTGTGTGTGAGCACGCGTGTGTGCCCGTGTGTGTGAGCACACGTGTGTGAGTGCGTGTGAGCACACATGTGTGTGTGCCCGTGTGTGTCTGTGTGTGTGTGTGTGGCCGAGGGTCCCAGCGGGGCCGCTCCTGCCGCCTGCGGGGTGGGCACAGGCCCGGCCGGAGCGTAGGGATGGGCGATTGGCAGGGGCACAGGCTCTCCTCCCAAAGCACACCTCCCCCGGGTCCTCAAAGAGCAAATCTTCTGAGCCTACAGGCACGCAAGACCTGCAGCACTTCTGCTTTCAGTCTCAAGCAGAAATACCACCCTGAGCATCCTTCCCTGTGGTATTTTGGCATGTCCTCTCTGGGCTGGAAAGTGGAAGTGGAAACACAAAGTGGCCTCCCCCCCTCCCACCACAGAATTGGACTCTAAAAAGTACCAAAAAATCCCCAAACAATCAAAAATCGGGGGTGAGGCTGTGAAGTGTAAGGTTTTCTTTTTGTGCCAATAGCATGTCACCCATCCCTACAGAAAGGACTCTGGATGTGCAGTATGTGCCATTGTAGCACTGCCATAAGTGTACAGGATTCCATGCATGTCTGCCGAGCCATAATTCTCTCCAAAACTTTCCTCTGAAGATACTGAGTGTGATGGCTGCTTCTGCACCAGTCCTGAACTGTATATGCACAATCTGTCCTAGTGATGCTTCCTGATAATTTGGTGTGACACAACTTCTCCCAGTTAGACCAGAGACATTTCAAACACTTTTTAAAAAATTTTTCCCTCAGGACTAATTTTAGCATTTTTATTTGTCATGCTCTCAGGTTTAGAGCTATTGCAAAGAAATTGGGGTGTCACTTTCCTCTATAGGAGACTGTTAGCCATGCTGAATGCCAGTGATATCTCTAGGGGCATCCTCTAGTCTTTTGCTGGTGTGAGGTCATGAGGATTTCAGGAGTTTTGCCTGCATGAGTCCTAGGCAGTGTTTTACTGCTCACAGTAGGAATTGCCAGTCTTTTTCTGTGTTTTGTTATTATTTTCAGGTAGAGCAGGTCGTACTCAGACTTGTATTGGTCATGAGAGGAAAGTAGAAATTCCTGTGCAGCGTTGCTCTGTGGCTGTGTGAGTCCTGTTTCAGCCAGATAGATTTAGGACATTTCTGTTTTACTTGTAGTCTATGGAGTCAAAATCCCAGTACAATCACCAGGTACTCTACAAGGCATCAGTAGTGGTGCAGTTACATTGTACTTAATGTGTAGCAAAGTAAAGACTTGGGAGTGGATCCAGTTTTATAAGGCACTGATGTACATATTACCCTGATACTGAAGACAGGGTGAACAGCCCAATCTTGAGGCTGTGTTTTAATGTGTTGTGTTCTTTGTTTTTTTTTGCTGTAGATATCCCAGTTATCAGTAGATGAACTGAGTAGCAGCATGTTTGTTTCACAGATGTAGAAGTTCCCGACAGAACAGTAAGTTCCTTTTTGATATTTCTCTTTATGGTGAATTGATTTGTACCTGGGCACTGCATCCCCTAAACACAGGGCTGGCTCAGGCAGAGGGACTGAGCCCATGGGACCCCATTGGCTTCATGCTCTGCCCACTCAACAGGACTTCAGCAGCTGCAGCACAGACACAACCAGCCCTGTGGTTTATAACAAGTTTCCTGTGTCTCAAGGACCTGTGTTGTGGTGCTGGCAGCCTCCCTGTGCCTCCCCCCAGTCCCATGGCTCTGTTTACAGGTTGCTCTTGCTCTGCACAGCTCCCAGCTGCCTGCAGATGCCTCAGGGATTTGCAGTGTTGATGGCAAAGTCTGCCCTGGTAATGAGTCAGCTGAAAAGGTGTAACTTCTGTTTTGCTGTTGTCTCCTTTCCTGGGGTAAGCAGGGTTGGGTCAGCAGCAGCTGCTGTGCATCTGCAAGGCTGGCTTGGTCTGGGCAGAACTCTGCTGGTCAGCTGCAGAGAGGGCCTGGCTCATGGTGGGTTGAAGACCAGAATGAATGTCATAAGCAACATAATCTTCACCCCACCTGCAGGTCCTGGGCTTCCCTAAGATGATGGTTTCCTCTGAGGGGAACGATGGAGAAATTTGTCCTTGGACTTACAGAGTACTATTTCACAGCCAAAGCAGCAGTGTCATTTTTCCATTGCTTTTCTTTGTGAGTTTTAGCTGATGTTCATGTGCTAAAATGTCTAGGTAGTTTCAGTTCTTGACTGTGTTTTTTTACCCCAAGAGAGTAAAGAGCAGTTCAGCCAATTCAACAAGAGGTCATTAGATTTTCTCAAAGCAGCCATTTAGTATATGCAGATATGCAACCCATTTCCTCAGACATAGGTCACATATTACAGGCAAGTCCTTAAATACTGGAAATTAATTTGGCAACCTATTCTGTAATGACACCTATTAGCAATCAACAGAAGCTACTTTCTCAGTGGTGGCCCTTATCTCTGCTGATCTTAATTAAATACCATATCTATACATGACCTGCTAATGGTGGCTGTGGACCCTGTTCATGAGGGATGACACCAAACTGATCCAGATTAGTGAAAATGTTTAGCTTAGACTGTAGTGCTATTCCAAATGACAGGCATGACACTTTGCATGTTAACCCATTTCCATAACGTGTGTAAACCAGCCTGTTCCACCCAATAAGGAGATCATTTGATTGGAAGGGCTTAATCTTAAAGTCCTTGAGATTGTTTTCAGCCTTTTTTCAGGAGAGTTTCCCTGAGTGGGACTTTGGTAACTGAAACGCTCACTGTTCTGACAGATGTTTTTCTTTTCCTCCATGGTTGAAGTAGTCCTGGTAGCCAGGCTGGTTGGTTGGTCTGCAGGAGATAAATTGTTGGGTCCTTCAGTGGAGGATTTTCATGAGTACATCACAAAGAGGCAATTTGCTCCCAGAAGAGGGGCCCCTGTGAAGTCCCAGTTTCTGTATCTGTTTTATTCCTGGGCTCAGTTTCCCTTTGGCTTGTGACTCCTTAGGATCAGATTTAATGTGACTGTCTGAAGGAAATAAGAGCTAACACTGATCAGGGATTCCTTTGGCCCTCTCCTCAGCCACCCTCTACTTGGCATCCCATCCAGAAATCAAAACTAATGTTTGACCACCTCCCTCTTTCCCTATTTGTCCTGTCATTGTGCATGAAGTGCATGGGAAAGAGAGAGTCATAAGTGCAGATTTTAGAGGATGCCAAGTATGTTATTTGCAATTTCTCCCTGCATCAGTAAATTAATGGAATAAAATGTCTGTCTGCAACACACTAATGACAACCTCTTGGGCAACACATTAAGGATGTGAATGCATTAGAATAACTTTTAAAATATAGTTGTATTAACTTCTCACCATTTCTTTGCTGTTTTTTTTTTTCTTTCCCTTCCAGCAGACCATGTTGAAATTCTGAACAGTAAAATTATGGAGCACCAGGACTTCTTGGTGGGAAGCTGCGCATGGCCTTTCTGTATATATTCCCCTCTTCCCTCTATCATTCTCTACCACCTCTACAGTAAGCCTGTTGCAGCCTACATGTTAACCAAAAACTGATCAATGGGAATGTCAAAAAAAAAAAAAGAAAAAGAAAAAAAAAAGCACTATAGAAACAATTAACAAACAGCGCTCTGTTATATGAGATATACAAGTAGGAAATTATAATAGACTTTTATAACACATTACTTTAACACACTTAATCATTTTATGACTACCATCATGATAAGTGCATCTGCACAGCGGACTGTTGGTTTACTGTATACTATCGATGGATAAATGTTTGTCTTGTTTTTAAAGTGTTATCTTACTGTTTTGTTTACATCATAGTCTATTGATTTGTTTTAAAGTGTACATCATTATCAAGTATACTCAATACCATTTTTTCATATTGTTATGTCTTAAGTTTTCATATACTGTAGGTTTTATGGGGTTTTGTTTGTTTTTTACTAAAAATGTTATTGTGGGAAACAGGAATTATGTGCTTGAAAAACACGACACAGAATGTTCTGCCCTTTGCTGGATTTTGCTGTTAATGTCAGCTAAAGTTGCTTATGTTAAATGCTCCTTTTATAATTTAAAACTTGCCTTCAGATAGTCTCCAAATTTTTAGTACAAGTGATGTGAAAGGACAGCTATCATTTTAGTCCAGTTCAGGGTTCTTCTTTCAATACAATGAGCTGATTCTGGAAACTTTTGGAAAAAAAAAAACAACACAAAAGCCCAGGCTCAGTAAGGGGATAGGAACAATTTGCTCAGACAGGGGTAAGCATCAAGGGATTTCTGCAGCTCTGTTGTCCATTGAAGTGCATTCTCAGCTGCAAACGGCGCACAATCTCTCTCGCTGTTCTCATGGTGCAGTCGAAACAAACAACAAAAAAATGGTGGTGGAGTGAGACGGCTTCAGTTGGGCAAAAGCTCATTGCATTGGAGAGGAGCAGGTGCCAGCCGTTGGCTGGGGAGGGCCAGGGGCCGTGGCTCAGCCCAGGCTGGGTAGCACCGAGCCCTGGGGCTTGTCTCCACCAAGCATGCTGAAACATTTTGGCCTGAAATCTTGTATGTGTCTCTTGTTAAAATTTTGTCAGCATGCCCCATTTATTTAATCACCGTTTTCCATAAGTGGGTGATTTTTTTCCCCTCCCCTGTGATCTCAGGCCCTTTAAAGCAAACACAGCAGTAACAAAGCAGTAAAAAGCTCAGCATAAGCTTTCTGCTGCAGATAAACATTTGTCTTAATGGAGTTCCTGTCGGTCAGTGGATTTATTTTGGCACCTTCTACTTGATCAAGAGCAATGTTTGCTGCACAACAAGGGCTAGTTCTCAATACCTCCTTTTCAAACGCACGAATGAAACCATTTCAGCCCGTGCACCCTGGACAGCCCCGCCTGTCGTTATGCTGCGTTGCTGAACAATCTGGCTGCAGAAATGCATTTTGGTTGAGGATGCCACCAAATTCATCCCTGTCACAGCTCTACAGTATCATTGGCATTATGGAAGAGATGGATTTGCTGCTGTAAATCCACAAACTCCATACAGGGAGAAGGAGAATCAAGCAAGAGGCCAGCTCACAGTGTCTGGAGGGGTGACCACCCCGATCTCAGAGTGGTCCTGTAGAGTGCCAAATTCAGACAACCAGATTTTCTTCTCTTTTCCCAGTTCCTTGGCCTCAGTTAGGTTTTCCTTGCCCCCTCTCCTGCAGTATGAGCACAGACAATTTGCTAGATCTGCATCTCCACGGGCCATGAGTGATGGAGGTGCACCTGGGGCGCAGCCTCTGACCATCTGCCCGTGGAGACTCACTCATAGCCCAGCTCGAGAAGGCCTTGAGGAATCTCTTTGTTCAATTCAGCAGACTTTGAGCCAAGCCCTGATAGAAAGGGGATAAAAAACATGCCCCCAAGACCTCCTTTATGGACCCTGAGTTTTTTGAGAGTCGCTTGTGTCCGTGGATGTTCCCCAGGCATCTGTGCTCACAAGCGGCGGGGTGGCCTGAAATCAGTGACTCTCATTTGTATTGGCGACCACATACCTGTTCTTTTCACCACTGTGTTTCTGTTTCCCAAAACCATAACATTGTTAGTGGAAAAAGTGGATTTGAGTACTTCCTGTTTGAAATTATTTGTGTATCAAAAATGGGTTTTGCACAACCTGTGCCAGTGCCTCAACAAAGAACAGAGCTGATCTTCTTAAGCCAGAAAGGATGCATTCAAGCTTGTATGGCTTTATGAGTTCAAGGAGGTTGAAATTTTTTCAGTGCTAAATGGATTTTTGTATATCTTGAAACTTTGATGTAACCTCCTATTTTATTTATCGACTTAAACATCTGGCATAGATGTGCATAGAATGTAAACCTAGAATACAGCTGTTTTCATGTCACATTTAAAGCACTGAAAAAAAAAGGCGTTTAAGGATTATTTTTTATTAAAGAGGTCCAATGAGGGATGTTCAGGGTAGTTATATTAGGTGCCACAACAGTTTTTATATTGCTGGCAAATTTAGAGTTAATTTGTAAATGAGTTTAAGGAAAGAAAAGCTTGAAGCACTAAACTTCACCAAATTCAAAACAATCTCGGCAAAAATGCCATTTTGAGGTAGCACTATTTAAACTAGTTGTGCAATGACTTGCTCTAATTTTCTTTGTTCAAGAAAGAAAAGAAAAAAAAACCAGTCGCCAGACTATAAATTTCCTAAATAGACTATTACAAAGTCACCGAGCTAGTTAGTGACTCTAAACAAATGTCATAAAAGCATGAATATCATCCTTTATTTGACAAGAGATGTATGTAAGTTTGTTTAAATCAATATAATTTTAGTGACATTTTTATAAGCTTCCCACTTTCCATGAACCTATATTTTTTATTTATCCAAAGTTATTTCTCTTTGTCCATTTCTCTCAGCCTTATGCAAACAATATGCAAGAAATGCTGAAACTTGGATAAAACGGGTCATGCAGAGGGAAAATGAAAGCTGAGATTGATCATTTTCACGAAAAAAGGTTGTTAGTAGTTTCAATAAAAAGTACTACTACTAAACTGTAACATAAGCAGACAATAAAAGAGGGATTTAAAATAAAATGGATTCATAAAACTATTAAGATTATTTTTGTTAAATACAGTGTTTTTAGTAATTTGGAACATGATTTCACAATCAGCCGTGTTTTTTAGTTGGGAAATTTTTAGCGGATGATTTTTGACTGTGTATTATTTTTTTTTGTTTTGGCATTGCAACGTTCTAGAAGCCGTGACCTCCCTGGGCAGCCCCGGGCCCGAGTGCTCAGTGCCCGGCTCAGTGTCAGGCTTGGTGCCCAGCTCTGTGCTTGGCTCTGTGCCCGGCTCCATGCTTGGCTCAGTGTCCGGCTTGGTGCCCAGCTCTGTGCTTGGCTCTGTGCCCGGCTCCATGCTTGGCTCAGTGTCCGGCTCCATGCCCAGCTCTGTGCTTGGCTCTGTGCCCGGCTCCATGCCCAGTTTGGTGCCTGACTCTGTGCCTGGCTCCATGCTTGGCTCAGTGTCCGGCTTGGTGCCCAGCTCTGTGCTTGGCTCTGTGCCCGGCTCCATGCCCAGTTTGGTGCCTGGCTCTGTGCCTGGCTCCATGCTTGGCTCAGTGCCGGCTCTGTGCCCAGTTTGGTGCCCAGTTCTGTGCCCAGCTCGGTGCCTGGCTCAGTGCCCAGCTTGGTGCCCGGCTCCGTGCTTGGCTCTGTGCCCAGCTCCGTGCCCAGCTCAGTGCCTGGCTCAGTGTCCAGCTCGGTGCCCAGCTCTGTGCCCAGCTCGGTGCCTGGCTTCGGTGCCTGGCTCCGGGCNGGCTCCTTGCCCAGCTCAGTGCTTGGCTCAGTGCTTGGCTTGGTGCCCAGCTCCGTGCTTGGCTCAGTGCTTGGCTCAGTGCCCAGCTCCGTGCCCAGCTCCGTGCTTGGCTCAGTGCCCAGCTCCGTGCCCAGCTCCGTGCTTGGCTCAGTGCCCAGCTCAGTGCCCAGCTCCATGCTTGGCTCAGTGCTTGGTTTGGTGCCCAGCTCCGTGCCCAGCTCCGTGCTTGGCTCAGTGCTTGGCTCGGTGCCCAGCTCCGTGCCCGGCTGGCCGAGGTCCCGCTGCTCCCGCCGCTGTCCCGGGGCCGGGCGTGTCTCGGGGACACGGGTGGGACATGCCCACGTGCCCCGGCCGGCGCTGGCGCGGTGGGAGCGGCTCTAGGACGCGCCGGGTACACAACGATTGAGAAACTGGAGTCCTCGTTTTGTTTATCCCTTGTACATTTCACAGACATGAGAATTGAAAAAGGTGAAATTTATGAGGAAAATCTAATTTCCCATTCCTGTTGAATGGATTTAGTTTGATATTGACCTGATTTTACCATGTGCCTGTTGAAGGCCTTAGAGTATATACTGTATGTTAAAGACTGTAATAACTTTAAAAAAAAAAAAAAATAGTTGATAGCCTAATCCAAATGTAAATAGAGTTACAACTCATTGTTACTAGGCTACAACGCATTAATTCATGTCATATATTTTCATTTCTCTACCATTAGTTTTTAAGGTTTTCATTATTGCTTTTTTTGATATCTTTAGTAACTAATGAATTTAATTTTGAAGGAGAGTTAGAGAAAGTTTAAAATTTTTAATACATGTATTCAGCCCATTTAGTTATATTCTAAACCAACACTGAAGCATGGTAAGGTATAGAATACAGTCCATAACTAGTTTGTATAGTTTACAGTTTAAGAACAAAATTAACTTTGTATGTAACTCCTACAATGATAGATTCATTGTTAACTAATTATATTAAGTTGTTGTTGCTATGGCAACAAAACTACAACATGGCTACCTTTGTATACATTATTTGTGAAATTTTCACATGTAAATTAAAAGTGATGTGTAACAGTATGAGCTTGTTAAAGGTACAGTTCGATACTGTCAGATAAAGATATGATTGAATATTTTTAAAATCCCAAAGTCCCATGTGAACGCTGAATTTGTGTCTTTAAGGTAACTTTTTCAGTCAAGAAGTTTACAACACATGGATTTAGAGTCAGGTTTTATAGCTTGTAGAAATTGTTGTGTGGCAAGGGTTATTCCACAGTATTTTCACTTCAGAAACACAGCAGCCTGTATTTACAGCGTTAGTGACCGGTCTTGCTTTCATTTCACATCCATTCACACGGTGGGAATTCAGAATTAATCAGTTTCAGTACTGTAGCTTTGCCTGCAATTTTCTTTTCTCCAGAAATTGAACACTCACACAATTACGTTACGATCAGGGCTAAATAGTTAAGCATATAACTATTTTAATACTAATTTATATTAGCAAAAACTGTACATAAGAAAAAAAAAATATTGTGGAATGACCCCGTAACAGTGTTGAAGATACAAATATGCTGCAGTTAAACTGATTCAGTTAGTGTACGAATGTGTGAGACACACCTTTTTTGCACTTATGTACATAGTCCACGAAAGAAATCCTTGGAACTTATTTTGAATATAAAAAGTCTGTAATAATACAGGAAAAGTTTGTAAAAGAGATAGGTATTACTAAGGCTTTGAAAAGGAGGAGTTTTTTGCTATAAAACTTATCTGAAAGCATGATGTTGCTTTGCTGTTGTAAAAGCTTTGTAGTTTGCCATAGCTTATTATACAGCAGACTGATAACAGGTCAGCTCCAACCTGCAGCACAGAGAATGGGAAACGGTGTGGAATTAATTAGTAAGGTCACTAGCAAAGATTCAAATTACTTTTTTTAATCAGCCTACATTTTCAAACACACCCCAGGTCATGTTTCTGATAGGTTGTGTTCTCAGTGAATCCTATTAGGACTGGTAGGTCCGTGGCAGCACACACACATTTCTCCTAGCACCTAATCCTATTTCTGTCTGGAAGTGTTTATCTGTGGGAGTTGACTGTCATTGTGGCGAGTGTTTTAAATCCCAGAGCGAATTTGAAAGGTCACAACTTCTTGATTTTTTTTTTTTATTATTATTTTTCAGCCTTTTGGGGCAAGGTAACAAAACGGGAAGGAGCTGGTGAGCCGTAGATGGACAGGGATGGGGTGGGATTGTGTGGGATCTGTTCTTAGTGCTGTGTGGTGTTTGTTTGAGAGGCTCATGGTAGTGCTGCTGGTGCAGGCTGGTGGCAGTGTGGCCAGCTGGGTGCTCCAGGCTGGGGCTGACAAGCCCCTTTGAGTTGCCACCAAAGGAGAGCAAAGCTGTGGCCCCTTGGTGAGCAGCCTCTTGCTCCTGTTTGTGTTGGTACTGCCGGGGCTCTGCAGTGCTGGGGGATTTTGGAGCAGCTGAAGCGCCTGTGTTGACCCATTTATATTTGATTGGAACGAGTTTCAGTTTTCATTCGATTTTTTTTAAGTTCTGTTTGTTTGTTTGTTTTTTTTTCAAAAACCCAAGCCCCAGTTTTGCTTCAGAAAAGGAGCTGGTTTTGCCCTGAGTCTGGTCCTGACTCGAGCAGCGAGTCGAGTCCCCCAGAGCAGAACTGGGAGGTGGCATCCGATGTCACTGTCACCCTTTGCTGGATGCCCCAGGGCTGGGGCTGAGCTGTTGCTGCCAAGCCCAAGATCTGTTCCTTGGCCAGCATTCCTGACTCGTGGTGATGCCAGTGTGTGCCCAGCCAGCCCACTCTGCACCACGGGGCTGTGCAAGTGGTGCTTTGCTGAATTGGAGCGGCCCCAGGGTCTTTAAAATGAGGAAAAATCAGATGTTGCTTCTTTCTGTGGTGTTATATAATAACCTAGATTTTAATACGAAATAATCAGCTAGTTCAAGCCACCACACGATTATGGCTTCCCTTTGCCATAATCAGTTTCTATAATCAAGCTCTTTCTCATTTCTAGGATTATGAGAGAAAAATATTTTGCACTATGTGAAATGAATCATAGCTGGCCAAACTTTGTCGGGGTATGAGCACGATCATGACAACACTGCTAAAATCTTTGCTAGTGATCTTTACTGACATCCTCTATCATCAAAAATAACTCTATATGCCTCTCAAAGGAGATATTTAAACATGCAAAATAACACAACTGTTAAATAAAATGAAGTTATTTTTCCAAACACACAACAGAGAGAATTACCTGACACCGAATTACAAGGTTCCAGTTCTTTATTACTGTACACAGATGCTATTTGATAGTGGTGGAAGCCAAATGATTTTGTTGCCATGGCTTTTGTATCCTAGCAGATGAGGGGATGATAAGACCATTCTTAGATTGGATTATGGGATTTTTTTTTTCTTTCCAATTAGCTTTGTTTTAATTTATTTTTTTTTTAGATCATGAAAACGAACCAACTCCTCACCCTTTATTACATCACCTGACAACAGATCACTATTTTTTTTTATAAATAGAGAATTGTATTTTAGGCAATCACTAAAATCAAAGAGAGAATGTTCTCCTAAAATGTCAATTTTTAATTTAAATATATAAAAAACATTTATACTGTACTGTGTAAAGTAGATCTTTGAAGCACATTCTTCTTTTCATAGGCATTTCTGGTAAAACAAAGTAAGGGAAACATTAGATATCAATTTAATGGAATAGTTTAGAAAATATATACAAATGATTACACTTAGCCCTGTGGAATTGTAAGAAATTAAAGTATCATTGGATCCAGACAGACGTAGGTTATTGCAGTATTTCAGTTCCATAACAGGATAGTTCATTCCCTCAACTGCTACCAACAGGGTGTACGCTTTGAATTTATGTTTCTTTTTGCCACATTATATTGCTGTAGTGCTTGTACGTGCTTTAGAAAATGTGCATAATGCTACTCATTTTAGTATGTTACTTCTATATTGTTATTGTTTATTTTTTGATCTTTTAATAAAGTGTATAAAATTCTTGGTTATGTTTTTTATGGATCCATATCTACACATTAATAGGAGTTTACTTTAAAAACTTTTCAAGTTCCAGTTTATTAGTCCCAAACTTCAAAGATTCTGATGTAAAAATAATAACTAATGAATTTGAATCAATGTTATATCTGAAGTGTAGATCAACAGAATAAATTTCTTTCCAGAAAATATCTTCAGTATTTTGAATTCTGTAGCCAGTGCCTCCTTTTTACTGGATGCATTTGGCCTATCATATTAAAGTTACTAACACAAGACAGACATTTGTATTTTAGAAAAATAAAAAGTAAAACTTTCCAGATGCTGCCTTTTGGTTTCTCTCGTGCCTTAGACCTTTGGAGACACATGTGATGTGGTCTGCTTGGATTGTATTTTTCCGTGCTTCCTTTCTGACCCTGACTGTGATGTGATTAGAGAGGAGATCAGAGCTGTGCATTTGAAGATAACCATGAAGAATGAATCAACTCCAAAGGCCTGCAGCTTTTGTAGAACTGTGGTGTGTGTATTAATTTTTCTCTTTCAGCATCCGTGTCAGATGCCATCTGGAATGTCCCAGTGCAATAATGCAGCCGTGAGCTCCCCTGTGGCAGCAGCCTGGAGTGCCCAGCTCTCTTCCAAGTGCCCAGCTCACCCCTGGCCAGGCTCACACCCCCCTGCTGGGGCTGCCTCTCCCTGTGGTCTGGAGCCACCCTGGCTGAGCTGGCCCTGGGCTGCTGCAAGAGAGAATTGCTTTTGATGAGCTCGTTTGTCCTTTCTGTAACGTTGTGTAGATTTAGATGTAAGAAAGCTGCTCAGCACTGAGGCCACCTTGGTCACCACCTTCTTCCCAATAGCTCTGTGCCAAAGGGGTTTTACCCTGAAGCTGCCTGCAGTCACCACTCGCTGCATCCAGGCTTTGAGCTGCAGGCACCGAGCCAGGCCACAGCGTCACAGCCCTGGGCAGCAGAGGACAGCGCTGGGAGCCCCGAGGATGTGAGTGAGTAACTGCCCTGGGTGTGAGTAACTACCCTGGGTGTGAGAAACTGCCCCTGGGTGTGAGAAACTGCCCTGGGTGTGAGTAACTGCCCTTGTCTGTGAGTAACTGCCCTTGGCTGTGAGAATTGCCCTGGGTGTGAGAAACTGCCCTGGGTGTGAGTAACTGACCTGGGTGTGAGTAACTGCCCTGGGTGTGAGTAGCTGCCCTGGGTGTGAGTAACTGCCCTGGGTGAGAGTAGCTGCTCTGGGTGAGAGTAACTACCCTGGGTGAGAGTAGCTGCTCTGGGTGAGAGTAGCTGCTCTGGGTGAGAGTAACTACCCTGGGTGTGAGTAGCTGCCCTTGGCTGTGAGTAGCTGCCCTGGGTGTGAGTAGCTGCCCTGGCTGTGAGTAGGTGCCCTGGGTGTGTCGGTGCAGCCTTGGCACCCAGGCAGCTGTGACGGGTGAGTCTGGATGGTGCAGCCTGAGGGGTTTGGTGCCTGCACGGGGAGTCCCCTCACAGCAGGGGAGGGATCCTTGGCTGTTTTCCCAAAGGAGTTTAGGAATCTGGGACTTGGGGAAGAGATTGAGAGTTTGAGAATGTGTTTCAGGGGGTGTGGGTGCACTAGAGCTGCTCGGGGCTGGAGCAGGGTGGGCAGACCCTGCTCCTCATCCCCAGGAGGGCAAGCTGCTGACTTTGAGAACAGACAGACCAAACCCAGGACAAGTTATGTAACTGCTGCTTTTTCATCAGCCTGTTCTCCTGACTTCTACTTGCAGGTTAATTGACTCTATTTGTGTGTCAAGGCCACTTAGAGCTTTCTTCTATAAATGACTCCTGCCTCATCTGATGGCACAGTTAAATGTTTGAATTGTTTCTAAGATTAAAAAAAAAAAAAGTGGAACTGAAACTTTTCTCAGCAGTTGATGTGGAAGCATGGGATCCTTCCTGAATGGTTACTCATAATTTTTGTTGCTAGCTTTGGTCTGGCTTTCTTTCCCTGCAGGATGGAGACAGGGGCTTTCAAGTGATGCATTCCTTGGAGGTGTGGGATGGGCTGGGCCTTGGCTGCCTGGAGACACCAGCTCTGCTCAGAAGCCTCCCCCACGGAGGAGTTGGGGATGGGAGTCGCACACAGCACTGAAAATTGAGGGTAGTCCATCAACAAGAGACTTTCAATTGTGTTTCAAGGCCAAACAGCATCCTTGGGCCAGGCATGTGGGATTTTACCTGGGGCCTATTTGCAGAAGTTACAGGAGGAGCTGCTGCAAACTGCTTTGTAGATGGAGTTGGATTAAAGGATCTGAGCAAAATTATTCATGATGCTGTATTTACAGCACATGTCATTTTGAAGTCTTACAGCACCTGGCCCATTTACTTTTTCATTGGGGCTTGTTTGTGCAGGAAAGTCAAATTTAATACAAAAACTCTTTGGCTGTTGAAGCTTCAGTGGGAAACATGGGAAAAATTCAATTTTTCAAGACTTACTCCATATTCAGATGGTCCAAAGCCAGTTTTTATTCAATCTGGTCTTAGTGCTGGATGAATAGATCAATTTGATCTAATTATTGTGAGAAATAAGAGAACAGAGAAATGTTTGGCTAATCCCCAATGAGTTGTGGATCTAAAATAAGCTCTCCAGCACAAGCAGGGATGATGTCAGAGTGCAGGGCAGTGTGAGGAACAGCCTGTACCCTCTCACTTGAGCTCTGAGCTGTTCCTGCAGATGATGGAGTCAGGTGCCTCGCCTGCCCAGGTGAGACGTGCCTTGAGTACATCTCTGAGATGGCAGCACACGCCAACAAAGGGTCCCTGTGAGTGGGCTGGGAGGCCTCTGAGGTGTCAGTGGACAGGGAGACAGAAAAAGCCACAGCCATGGGGATGGGCTTGGAGGAGCAGTGATCCAGCAAGCCAGCTCTGATGGGGTCCCAGCAAGGCCTGGCACAGTTGGAAGATGTTAGCTTTGTTCTTCCCTCCTCATTTTGCCTTTTTCAGGGTGGCTCTGCCAGTCTGTTTAGCAGGCACGTGGCCTGGCATCTGCCCCAGTGTTCCCACTGCCCTTCCTCTGGATATGAAAGTGTAAATCCAGCCCTGAGGGGATGGTACTGTGACATGTCCCCACCTGCCCTGAGGAGGATCCCCACAGCCAGGCAGGAGGCCCTGGTACGGTGCTGCTGCACCATTTCTCTCTTCACAGCCACAGCTGGGCTCCACAGAGGTATTTCTGTTTTGCTCCATGCTTCTGTAAATGGTTTGCTCGGAAGTGTTCTCAGAGCCTTCCCAAGGGAGCTGCAAGCCTGTCTCTAATGGATGTGGGCTCTGCTTTAATGCCTCTCACACAGCCCATCTCCCTGGCAGGGCTGCTGCTGCAGCTCCTGCATGTCCTGTGCTCCCCACAGCCTTTGTGGCCGTGCCCCCCCTGCCCTGCCAGCCCTCAGTTTTGCCCCCACACCTGCAGCACAGCCACACCTGAACGTCTGGCAGGGCTCCCACTGGTGAGCAGCTCCTGGTGATCACATCAAGGGATGCTTGGGGTGTTTTGGGCTGCATGTGGCTGCACCAAAGCAAAGGTGCTGTGCTTTGTAAAGCTTCTGGGAAACTTATTGAAGAAAACTGTTTTGCTTTCCCCCACAGAAGCCTGAGTCAAAGCCGTCAGCCACTTGCCCTGTGGGGTGAGCCTGCCCAAGGCTCTCCCTATGCCGTGCTAGTAAGGACACACAGGATATTCCATCACTGTTCTCAGAGCCGTGTGGCTGTGCCAAGGCAGAGGAAATACAAAGGTAAGACCATGTACTGTCTGGGATGCAGGGTGCTGGTGGCCACCCACACCCCGTGATGCTGGGCTGTGCAGGAGCAGCAGGGGCTGGCTCAGCAGCTGCCCTGCCTGGAGCATCCTTTTGCTTTGGATGTGCCCAGTCCTGCTGCCCTGGCCCTGTTGTGACCCTCAGCGAGGTTTGGGACAGGCAGTGCTGGCAGCAGGAGGATGGGTGATGCATGGGTCACACATCATGATGCTACTTGTGCTATTGCATAAATCAAGGGGATTTTGGTGAGGGTTATGAGGGCAGCTTGGGGCTCTGAGCTGGGGAGGAGGAGGCCTTGGAAGATTTTAATTTCCTACACTGAAGAGTCCGAGGGTGGGGGCTGTGGCCACATTTGGACCAGTGGGGTTAGACTGAGGGTAGCCCATGCTGAGGAGGGAGGTGGGCTGCAGTTCCCCCCACCAGGCTCCCAGCCCTCTGCCAGCTTTGCTCAATTATGGGAAATCCTTTAAGCTTTTGCATTAGTGCTGTATTTAGGTCTGCACTGTATTAGGGCTTGGCGTAGGGAGCGCAGTGAGATTTCTCACTTAATAAAGAATGTTCTAAAGGCATTTGTCACCGTGGGCCTGCTGCCGGGAGCCAGCTCTCTGGGCAGGCAGGGAGGGAGGGAGGGAGGGAGGCAGGGAGGGA
>VZTB01005564.1:23459-96495 GCA_013397245.1 Thryothorus ludovicianus | reverse complement strand
GGAGGCGGCTGGGCTGGCTCCAAGGCCTGCTCTGCTTGGCCCTGGCCAGGTCCCATCTCTGCCCCTGTGCTCCCACCCTCAACACTGGGACAGAGGGTCCTGGTGTGCCCCATGACCCACCCAGCCGGGGGTACATCAGGCTGTGCATCCCAGGGCTGCAGCTGGTGCCCTCCCCACCCATCTGCATCAGCCCAGCTGCTGGCAAAGCCCAGCCACCCTCCCGTGAGGCTGCAGGCTGCTGTGCTGGCGGGAGGCCCGTGCTGCTGGCAGTAAATGTGTCATGGGATGGTGAGCAGGGCTCGTGAGTCACCAACGCCCACCGCCAGCCAGCCTGGCCGGCCCTGGCACAGGGCTGCAGAGCAGGAGCTGGGAGAGATCTGCTACCTCCTCCTCCTCTGCCTCTCCCCACCTGCAGCCTCACCAACCTGCATCTTCCACAGGGCGCCAAATGATGGAGCATCCCTCTGGCAGTGCTTCCCTGGGTGGGTTTGGGGTTTGCTCGCAGGTGTCTGATCTGCCACAGCTCTACCCCGGCCCTTGGACAGCTTGGCTGAGGAGGCTGCCTGCAGAAGTGTGTGTCCCCTGGACTGTAAGTAGCTGAAGCTGGGACTTGGCCAGCTCAGGGTGTGCTGCTGGGAGCCAGGAGGAGCCTCTGGATTCCCCTTTCAGTGTGGATTTTTCTTTTAATCTGGTAATTGTCGAGGCAGCAGAGTATTAGATCGATTTTGAGCTGCTGGTGATGGGCTGTGGCAAATGGCCCACACTCTTGGGGAGGGCAAAGCTCAACCCTTGGATTGTGGGGAAGTGAGGAGCCTTCTCTCCCTGCTCAGTCCTATGAGTGGCACTTCAGCACTTTGATCCTTGTCCCCAGACTCCAACCCCTGCAGTTTTGTGAGGGCCACAATGTGGAGAAAGCCAGGCTTCTGCACCAGACCATGGCTGCTACACAAAGGACAGGAGAGAAGTTGTGCTGAGGCTCAAGAGATATCCCTGGGCAAGCCCAGTGTAAGTGCATGTGGCAGCCTCCTTGTTGGGNGCACAGGGCTGCAGAGCAGGAGCTGGGAGAGATCTGCTACCTCCTCCTCCTCTGCCTCTCCCCACCTGCAGCCTCACCAACCTGCATCTTCCACAGGGCGCCAAATGATGGAGCATCCCTCTGGCAGCGCCTCCCTGGGTGGGTTTGGGGATGTGGTGGTGTCCCCACACCCCTGCTCGCAGGTGTCTGATCTGCCACAGCTCTACCCCGGCCCTTGGACAGCTTGGCTGAGGAGGCTGCCTGCAGAAGTGTGTGTCCCCTGGACTGTAAGTAGCTGAAGCTGGGACTTGGCCAGCTCAGGGTGTGCTGCTGGGAGCCAGGAGGAGCCTCTGGATTCCCCTTTCAGTGTGGATTTTTCTTTTAATCTGGTAATTGTCGAGGCAGCAGAGTATTAGATCGATTTTGAGCTGCTGGTGATGGGCTGTGGCAAATGGCCCACACTCTTGGGGAGGGCAAAGCTCAACCCTTGGATTGTGGGGAAGTGAGGAGCCTTCTCTCCCTGCTGAGCCCTATGAGTGGCACTTCAGCACTTTGATCCTTGTCCCCAGACTCCAACCCCTGCAGTTTTGTGAGGGCCACAATGTGGAGAAAGCCAGGCTTCTGCACCAGACCATGGCTGCTACACAAAGGACAGGAGAGAAGTTGTGCTGAGGCTCAAGAGATATCCCTGGGCAAGCCCAGTGTAAGTGCATGTGGCAGCCTCCTTGTTGGGGGCTCAGCTGGGAGTCCTGGCAGCCTATTCCCTTTCCCTCAGAGCTGCTGAGTGAGCACAAAAAGCAAAATTCTGTGGGATTGTTGTGAATCTGCCGCTGAACCAGGCCCCAGAGCAAAAGCAGCCCCAGTGCCTCTCCCAAAACCACCACTGGGGTCCCCAGGGAGGGCCCCAACCCCAGAGAGAAATCATCAGACAGGGAAAGCTTTTATTTCCTTTCTGTCTTTGCCTTCTCCAGAGCCAGACTTGATTATTCCTTTCAGCAACACAAAGTGCTAGAGAAGCTCAGCAGCCAGAGATCAATTTTCTCTGCTCTTGGTGCAGTGTGTCTGTGCAGGGAGAAGTGGTTTTTTTCCTTCCCTTCCCATTGTGCTGAGACTTAGTGGGTGACACCAGGGGCAGTGGCAGCTGCATTGCCAGAGGGAGGGTGGCAGGGGACGTGTGCCAGCCCTGGCCTGATGCTGATGGAGGGTGTCAAAGCCTTTCACTCACAGCCACTGAAGAGCAAAGATATTGTTGGGAAAGAAATCCCAGCTCAGGCATCAGTATCACTGGAGGCACAGTGCAGGGTGGGACCCTCCTCTGCTGCCTCTGCTCCTGCTGTGATGTCCCTTCTCACTCACCACAAATCACTTGCTAATGGAGGATGACTTTCTTTCTGACTTTCTTTCTAGAGAACGTGCAGAAATTTGTCTCCACAGGAATAATATGCAAAGATCTCATGTTTAACTGATTGGAACATAGTGATGGCACAGGGTATGAAGAGCAAATACAGAGGGATTCAGAATGGCTCTCAATTATATAGAAAGATAAAGAAAAAAAATTAAGAGTAGTGCAGAATTTTGAGAGGATGGGAAAGAATTTGGCTTGGGATTAAATATTAGAGAATATATTAGAACAGCAAAAAAACAGAGAAAATCCTGAGGAGTGAGATGGACCAGAGCAAGCAGAGCTGTCAGCCCAGAGACATGGACTAACCTAGGGATGAGCCCTGCCACTGTTCCCACAGCAGCCAGGTCCACATCCCCACACTGGAGCTGTCTCCAGGTCTGCAGTGGCACAAGGCAGAGGGAAGAGCATCCTCTCCCTGGCACTGGCATGGCTGGACTTGCTCAGGGGCTGCTGACAGTGAAGTGTCCATGGCTGTGAGCCCTTGGTGTGAGTGGGGGCTCGGTCCATGCAGGGCTGTTTGTTGGTCCATCTGTGCAGGGATGGGAGGTGGTTGCCTGTCCTGGAGACTGGAAGGGAGCTCCAGCCTGGCAGAGGCACAGTTTGCTTCCACCAGCTGCTGGTTTGATCCTCTCCAGACTGTGCCAATTAGGAAATGCTTTGAAACACCAAAGTGTCACACTGCAATGCCAGGCAGCAGCCCTTTGCTTCTTTAAGCAGAAATACAGCTGGGGTATGGATCACTGGCTTTTATCCACAAAATGCTCAAGCAAGTTCATAAACTGCAGAACAAAATATTAAAGACTGCAGGTAATTATGGCAGAGACCTCTGGAGTCCTCCCCAGCACGAGGAGCCCCAGCAAAGCTGTCAATGGCTCCCACTGCTTCTGATCCTGGCTGGCAAATATTAATTTCAGGTTTTTTCAATTTGAGAAATTAACTGCTTTGCAACCCCATCTAATTTGAATACTCTAATTAAGCAGTTTCAGTGCTTTTCTCCTCCCAGGACCTTCCCTGGCCAAGCACTTTAACCCCTTGGTTCCCAGGCTCCTGGAGCAGTCAGCCTCTGAGCTCTGCTGGTTTGGCTCCCTTGGATGATGATGATGATGGATGCCACATGTCATCCAGGCTGCAGCTCTCCGGGGTGTTATGAAGACCCTTGCTGGTGTCTGGATTGTCTCCAAGCAGCCAGGTGTTCTTTCCAGGAGAGCTGACAGGCTGTGTGGAGGACACACAGCTTTGTCCCTTGACAGGGAAGCTGATCGAGTGTCTGGTGATGAGCTCGCCGTGTTCCTGCTCTGCAGAACGATCGCTGGCTGCTGCCAAGGGCAGCCTGGGGAGCTCTGCCTGGCTCCTCTGCCCTGGCACTGCACTGCTGTGGAAAGCCTTTCCCCCCAGCCTCAGGCTGCTCTCCTCCAGAAGCATCTCATCCAAAATGTGCCTCCACCCTCGTCAGAGGCACCTGCAGGGTGGCCAGTTGGGGACATGTGCCAGGCACAGGGACTCTCTGCTGCTGTGTTTGCACATCCTCAGCTGTGGCTGGGGAAAAGAGATGGATGGGAAAGGGAGTGTCATCAGCATGGGGAACAGAGCCATGCCAGGAAGACGGTCTGTGATATTCTGATTTGGTATTCCAAGGTTCTAAATCAAGTAGGATGTGCCACCCTGCAGCATTTGGTGACAGGGGCATTGCCCACCTGGGCAATGTATCTCCCACACGCCATGAGTGCTGCCAGAACTCAGATATTGTGCATCCCACGCCAGCCAGGAGTGATGCTCCAGGAGTATTCCAACAGAAATGTCCCCGTGTCACCCACCCAAGGCACTGAAGCCCTTCCACAAAGACAAGGTGCTCGGTGCCAGTGCCTGTCCCAGGGCTGGGGACAGGACAAGGCACAGGGTGTGCTGGTCTCAGGTCCCTGCACGCTGTAACAAGCCCAGCGTCAGAGCGGAACGAACCCCTCAGAATGACACTTGGCACTGTGCTGTGAGGAAATTGTCAGGTGAAAAGCAATTTACTAAAAAAGAGGGAGGAAAGAAATGGGTTTGCTTATTAAGATCAACATCATATGAAAGTATTTTCTCAATATCCCATTTGGGTTGGATTTTACATTTTCTGTCTCTTGATCTCACCAATGGGAGTAAAGCAGGGG
Organism: Thryothorus ludovicianus; assembly: GCA_013397245.1. Lineage (NCBI taxonomy): Eukaryota > Metazoa > Chordata > Aves > Passeriformes > Certhiidae > Thryothorus > Thryothorus ludovicianus. The sequence continues at coordinate 91,925 of VZTB01005564.1, read as the reverse complement.
GTTTCACTCTAATTAATTGTTGGCTGCTTCATTTGGCCAGCAAATTTCATGAGCAAGGTTTACACATTTCTGTAGCATTTGAATTGCAAATGCTGCAGGAATATGATAAAAAAAGGAAAATGTATAATTCTAAAGGCAAATGGGAACCTTTCTGTAAGATATCAGTTTAAAATTGCTTTATTTTTACAAATCTTAAAAATATGTCTTGACAAAGTACTTACCTTCTTCCCTTCTTTCTTATCATTTGGAGTGTAAAGCAACAGGTTTGGTTTATGTGTTCACTGTTGCCTTCTGGCTTTTTAGCCTTAAGGAGCTGTATTTTCAGCTTTACTCTACTGTTGGCTAGAAACTTTAAAATATGTATGTACATGTATTTCTGTGAAGAGGCCGTCCCATGTGTTGGTGATTTGACAAAGGCAAACCTGAGGACAGCCCCTTGCCCTCAGCTTTGCAGAGATTTGTGGGAGGTGGTAGCCAAGGAGAGGGTGCTGTGCTGGCACCGTGTCAGTGTGTGCAGGACACGCTCGTGTTCCTGAGAGCCAGGGAGCAGCTGGAGGCGCTGCCCAGGCACTGCACAAAGGATTGCAGCAGCTTGTGAAGGGCAAGCAGGAGAGAGCTCAGCGTCTGGAGAAAATGGGAGGAGGAATGACCCGTGAAAACACATTTCTGGCTTCAGCAGCACTGGCTTGCTCACACGGAGCAGTGAGAGATCCCCACCCAGAGACCCAGAGAGCGCTGGGACGCTGATCCTGCAGGCAGGAGGGGCAGCATCAGAGGGGACAACCAGGAGAGAGGGCTGCTGGGGAGGGAGGGGCTGCAGGCAGTGAGTGTGGTGGGGGTAACAACAGCACTTTCCCTTTCAGCTCCTGGACCCAGCTCCTCTAAATGCCTGGTGATCTGGTACCACATCTGCAAGCCAAAGAGAGATGCTTCTCCCAGAAATCTCAATAGCCTCCTTGTTGTATCAATTATATTTCAGTGCAGCCCTACTTCTGCTTCAGAATCAGTAATTGCTTTGGAAAATTCTTTTACCTCTTTTGAAGCACCATCATGCCTTTTGTTGCTACTAAAGTAATGGCTAAAAGCTGAGGGATGGCAGAAAATCAGAATTTTCTGAGAAATGTCCTCAGGATTTGCCTCTGAGTCATCTCTATGCTGGCAGGAAAAACTGGCAAAAAAGAAAATTATCTCTGCAGGTTCTGAAACAGCCCCAGAATTAGGAGTCTGGGCCAGGTGGGCATGTCCAACCCTTAAGATGCATTTCAGTGGAACTTGACGGGGCTGAGACCAACAGCTGTCATTGCAGTTACTGGTGTGACACGACCTCCTTGAAATGAGCTGCGTGTGAAAGCAGCCCCCGGTGCTCCAGGAGCCATTCAAGCCCTGAGGAGCTGGTCCTTACCCTGCAGCTTCCATGCTGAACACCATAAGGCACAGTAAGTGGATTAGCAAAACCTCTGGAAGAGGCGAAGAAGAAATGACACTGGGTCTTAAGCTGGTTTTGCATGGATTTACGCAAATGATGTCCCCAGCTAGACGGTAACTGAGGTGAAATCTGGGCTGTCCCTGCTGCCCTGGCTCAGCAGCCTGCTGCAGGCTTCCTGGCAGAGGAGAGCCTGGTTTGTAGCTCGGGCAGACACAGGGAGTCAGAGCTGGTCAATGATGGCAGCGGGGACAGCCCACAAGAGGTGGTGGCGGGCATAAAGCATCCCCACTGTGGCTGCAGTGGGGAGGCTTTGGCTGCTGGGAGGTGGTGCAATCCCACCCTGGCATCCACAGGACATGTTCCAGACTCCTCACTCCATCCACGGCTTGGAGATGCTCCTTTGTCACCTCTCAGAGTATTGCACCCAGCCCTGCCTCCCTGTTGGGCACAGCACCGGGCAGGATTCATCTCTCATACTGGGGAGATGGGGATTGCAATTATTCCTGGCCCTTGCTTGTGCCATCTGTCTGTTCCCTGAACATCCCTGCAGGATGTGTGTCTTAGCAGGTTAATTTAATAAGAGCCTGCTTTATTGTTGCTGGCTGCAGGCACAGCATAGAGCAGCTGAGTCCATCAGCAGCACAGAGCTGCTCTGGCAGCAATCGAATCCTGCCCGGATGTTCATTTGGGAAGGTTGTTTTGCTGAGAAAGGGCAAACCCTCCTGGGGCAGCGCTGAGGGCTGAGCCCTGCTCCTTTCTCCTTGGCAGGAGCCATGGGGAAAGTGGCAGCAGAGATTAAATCAGGCCTTTGACCGGGGATGTGCCACACCTCGCGGGGAGGAGATGCTGATAGCGAGGGAGGGGCAGAGGTGGTATTGGCAGGAGTGCCCTGCATGGCTGGCTCAGGGCTTGGCCATTTATGGCAGAAGCAGCTCTTCCCATCCAGAGTTTCAAAACCTTTTACATCACCAGCTATTTTTGTGGCTCGGGATATGTGGTAGGGCACAAGGCAGTGAAAGAGCTGTGCAAAGTGTTTAATGAAGGGAATGACTCGTGTTAAGGATAATGAACAACCTGGTGCACTTTGAGATCGGCCCCTTTTGTCAGCTGTAGGCATCTATGCCCAAGTATGAAGTGCTGTGAGTTGGGAAATAAATCTTGGCAATCCAAATCAATACTGGAGGAGGGAAAAAAATCCGGTTTCCCAATCCCGTGTCCACCTGCTTGGGCTTCCCCTCAGCCCAAGAGCAAAGCGTTGCTGGTTAAAGTCAATTGCACAAAAAGATATTTGGCTTTTCTCCCACTGTGCTCTTTGCCCCTTCCTCTCCCCCAGTCATTCCTCCACCCATCACAAACATAATGGACCAGCAGTGCCACAAAGACGTGCACATAATGAACCTAAGTGACCGTGTAATCTTATTATTGTCACCCTCATCCTCCCTTGCCCCTTTTCTCCCTCCCCCCATTTGTCACTGTCGCCAATTGTGTCATGGTTAAAATTAGATGGGAAGCTCCTCTGGGAGCAACTGCGGCTTTCCTTTATCCCCAGCACCCTGAGTGCATTAAGGTACTTTGCAACAACTCGTGATTTCTAATGGGGTTAAAGTAGGAGGCAGCCTGTTTTAATGCTCACCTTTTTACATTTTCGAGCTGATTCACCAGCCACATGAAAATCTTCCATCCAGGCACGTCTGCCTCCTGCCAGCAATTCACTTGACAACACAATTCTGGAGGCAACGGCAAAGGAAGGAGAGAGCTTTTTACTTACATGTAATAAAGAAGAGTGAATCAAATTTGGTGTAACTTAAGTAAGATTTGTTCTGGAGGATAAAAGTCCTCACTGACCTTTTCCCCATAATGGACATGTTCTCTTTATGGAAAGGAAGTGAATAAAATAAAGCCGTTTGTGAAAACAGCCACAAGCAGAGTCACCTCCTCAGTGCCTTGGGAGGGTTTTAGCCTTGACCAGGCACCTCTCCAGGATGGACACAACGCGGCAGCTGCGTCTGCGGTGGACTTGGAATCGAACAGAGAGAGGGGAAAGGGACAAATCCAGCATCTCACACGCGCCTGCTGAAATTCTGCAGGGAGCAGCAGAAACAAACGCGGTTCTGATGGAGGGCAGCTTCTCCTACGGGCGGGAATCACCGAGCTGGTCTGAAATGACTGGGGAGGGGGTTTTTATTTTAGAAAGAAAACAGACGTTGGTTATTTTTTTTTTAGTTACTTCCTCTTAAGCTCGGGGGATTTCGCTGCCGGGGCCGGCTCTGGAGCCGTGCTGACCCCTGCTGACAGCGCTGCCGCCGGGAAAGGCTCCGAGGGGAGCGGGGAGGCTCGGGGCGGCTCTGGCCGTGGGGACACACGGGGAGGACCTCGCAGGTGGAGGAGCCTGCCCAGGATCACGGAGCGGCCGGGCTGGGAGTGATTCCAGAGTTATCCCGATTCACCGCGGCCAGGAACGGCCCGGGGCAGCCCCAGCTCCTGCGCGCAGCCCCTGCTGGGGCCTCACACTCCGACAGAGAAGATTTCCTTCCCCAATCTCATCTAAACCTGCACTCTTGCAGTCCGAACCCATTGCCCCCTTCCCTGTCACTACATGTATTTGTAAATCCCCCTCTGTCTTTCCTGTAAATTCCCTTCAGGCACTGGAAGGGGCAATTAAGTCACCCCGAAGCTTTTTCATCTCCAGGCTGAACAATCCCAATTCTCCCAGTCTTTCCTCATATTAGAGGTGCTCCATCCCTCTGACCAACTTGGTGACCCTTTGTCACAGCCCAGCGGGCTTCCAGCGACGAAGAACCGCCGTGCCGGTGTCATGGCCCGGGGCCCCTCCCCCGCGGGTCTCTTCTTGGCAGGGAGCTCAGAGGAGTTTGTTACGGCGTTCAGGTTATCGGGTGCCGCGCAGGAGCTCGTGGAGGGACAACGCGCCCCTCACAGAGCCGCCTGTGAACGGGCTCCGGCCGCAACCGCCATGTTGGGGGGCCGGGCAGGGACAGTGCCTCGGTGCCACACTCAAACCTGTCCCCCATCACAGGGCCGTGCCTCGGTGCCACACTCAAACTTGTCCCCCGTCACAGGGCCGTGCCTCGGTGCCACACTCAAGCCTGTCCCTCATCACCGCGCGGTGCCTCGGTGCCACACTCAAGCCTGTCCCCCGTCACAGGGACAGTGCCTCGGAGACACACTCACGCNCCTCATCACCGCGCAGTGCCTCGGTGCCACACTCAAACCTGTCCCCGTCACAGGGACAGTGCCTCGGTGCCACACTCAAACCTGTCCCCCCGGGCGCAGTTCGGGCGGGCCGTGACGCAGCACGCCGGAAGTGAGCGGGAGGCGAAGGGGCGGTGCCGCCTCCGGTGCCTCAGCAAAACCCTTCCGGGTGGGGGTGGCCCTGGCGGGCGGGTCCCGCGGCCGAGGCGGCGATGGCGGGAGCGCGGCGGTGAAGGAGCGCAGCGGGGCCGGGGCCGCGCCGGGCACTGACGGGGGTCTCGCTCCCCCCGGGACGGCGCGGGAGCAGTGGGGCCTCGCCCTTCCCCTGAGGCGGGCCGGGGCTATGCGAGGGCCGCGGTGCCGCCTGCCCTAGGCCCGGGCCCGGCGGGGAGCGGCGAGCGGGGCCCGATGCGGGAGTACAAGGTGGTGGTGCTGGGCAGCGGGGGGGTGGGGAAGTCCGCCCTGACGGTGCAGTTCGTCACCGGGACCTTCATCGAGAAGTACGACCCCACCATTGAGGACTTCTACCGCAAGGAGATCGAGGTGGACTCGTCGCCCTCGGTGCTGGAGATCCTGGACACGGCGGGCACCGAGCAGTTCGCCTCCATGCGCGACCTCTACATCAAGAACGGGCAGGGATTCATCCTGGTCTACAGCCTGGTGAACCAGCAGTCCTTCCAGGTAACCTCGCCCGTGCCCCGTGCTCGCATGGAGCCGGCCCTGCCCCGGGGAAGGCGCTGGGCCGAGGAGGAAGTTTTAGGGGTAGCCACGTGTGCGTGGAAGCGCTTTATCTCCGAAGGGCCAAAAGTGTAAATGCCCAGCTTGAAATCGCGTTTGCCAGCCCTGCTTCCTGATGGAAAACTGCTTGCTTTGCAGGTACTTATCAGGGTGCCACCATTGTTAAATCCCACGCAGTGCTGGAGAACAATGACTAGCTCCCACTTCCCCAGCAGAAATCTCTTGGCAATCCCCTTTTGTGAAGAAATCGCTCGATATTAAAGTCGAGACTTCCCCTTCCAACCCCCTCTCCTTCCTAAAAGGCATGTTTCTGCAGTTGCTCTTGGAGAGAGTCTCATTGTTCTGCAGTTGTGACTTGTTAAGTGAGCTGCTATTTTCCGCTCCCTCCCCCCAAAATATATTCCTGTCCAGCCCGAGCTCGATGCTCTCACAGCGTAGGTGGAGTACTGGAGAGGAGAACTAACTACACATGATAATTTGTGGATCTGGGTTTGATTTCTACTATTAAAACTCTCAAAAAAAAGGAAACGTCTCAGCCAGTGACTGGTCTGAGCTGCCTGTAGAAACAGGGCTTTGTTTTTGGGCAATAAGTGAGTTTAGCAGTACTCTGTGCAACGCAGGGATTTGCAACTCCTGCCTTGGCTTGGGCTGCTGAGCTGGGTGTGTTCCAGCTGCTTGGCAAGACCTTGCACACCCCCAGTGTTTGCTTCTGCTGAAGGCTAAACCTTATCTTAGCAGAGGCCTCGAAACAACCCTGTGCAAGCTGAAGACATGCTTATCTCTGGAAAACAACTGCAGTGACATTGGGATGCTTCTGCTCTCATTTTCACTGATTTTTGGGTTCCAGTGAGCCCGCATTATCTGTGGAATGGATGTACAGTAATCCACCTTGTTAATATTTAATTATTCCCGTCTGTCTGTAGTGTGTTTGCTCTCAAAGCTGTAGGTGTAAACCACTCTGCAGTTCTTTACACAGTGGCAACTTCAAACGCTGGGATTGCTTTGTCTCAGAACTATGCAAGAATTTGTAGTACTGATAGTAACTTAAAACACTCAGGGGGCAGAGGAGGCTGACTCAGACTTTCAAGTGTGAACTCCCCATGTCGGCTCAGACTTGAATAAATGCATCTCTAGGTAATAAAATCTCTTTACAGCATCTAATTTGGTTACTTACATGTGATTAAATGTGTTCACAATGAATTATTCTAAGCATTCCAGGACTGAGAAGGCTTTATTTAAATTGATGGCTTTCTCAAGCTGTAAACTAAGCACAAACTTCCTAAATGGTTGTGTAATGGCATGCCCCTGCTGGGGTTACAGGTCCTTAGGCTTGAGACAACTTCAGAAAGCTGAAACCAGCCTTCACAGCAGCAGTACCGAGTCCTCCTCTGGCTGAACCGACTGCCTGAGAGCACAGCAGCCACTCTCTGTTTGTAGAGGCACAAAAATTCTGTAAAACATGCATGCTTTTATGTAAAAGAAGAAGTGACTTAGTGATGGGTAGTATGTTTTCTCTGAATTCTAGATCTGCGTGACTGTGAGTTTAAGAAGTGTATTTTCAGAACTTCTGGTGTATTTTCAGTGGTCAGTTGCAATGGGGGTTGTTGAAATGTGTTTCTGTAGTAATTCCCTGTGACTCCTTGCTTGTACTAACCAGCTGGGTTGTTTGACCAGGACATCAAGCCCATGAGGGACCAGATTGTGCGGGTGAAGAGATACGAGAAGGTTCCTCTGATCCTGGTGGGGAATAAAGTGGATCTGGAGTCGGAGAGGGAAGTCTTATCTGCAGAAGGCAGAGCCCTGGCTCAGGAGTGGGGCTGTCCCTTCATGGAGACGTCAGCCAAGAGCAAAACAATGGTGGATGAACTGTTTGCTGAGATCGTCAGGCAAATGAACTATGCCTCCCTGCCTGAAAAACAAGATCAATGTTGTACAACTTGCATCGTCCAGTGAGAGAAATTAAGAAAAACCTCAACCATGGCCATACAGAGCAGGTTGGTGGAACAGTCATAACTAACTGAGGTGCCCAAATGTGGTGTTTCAGTAAGAGATAAAGGGACAGGGAGTCTGAAATGAGGCAGCCTTCTTCCAAAAGTGATTTGTGCACATGATTGAGTCTAAATGGACTTCTCGTGTTACCTCAGCAGGGTTAGTCAGGGAATGCTGCATTTGCTTGCAGTAATTTTACAATGACACAAAGTGAATGATCTCATCTGCACCTATTTTGACTGTCAGTGCTGTATTTGATGCTGTTATTCTGAAAAAGTGCTTTGTGATGTTGCAGTGGGTTTGTTCTTGTAGCTGATATCTGAATTATTTTCAAATAATGGGAGTTTCCTTGGAGTTCAATGGGATTATTGTGGCCAAGTTTCCAGTAGTTTTTCTCAGAAGGCTTTGAGCTTGATTGAAAGAAATAAAGTTCTGTAGTACAGAAACTGACAGTGCCCTTCTGCCTTATCAGTGGAGTGAGTTTCTCTTGCAGGAGAGCCACCCTCAGTGGTGAGCAGTGGCTCGAAGCCCACATGTAATAGTCAAGGGTGTGCACAAAGTGCTCTTCATCTCAAATCTCCAGAGCAGGGAACACTCTGTAAAAAGGCTTCCAATGCACAACTCTCCTTTCCCAGTGACTCACAACAGATGTGATGAGAGCACAGCATTCAGAGGGCCCACTGTCAAACTTCCCCTGGGTCAGGTGTTGCTTTGATTTTATTTCTTTCCTCCAGGACAGCTGCCTTTGGCCTTTCTCATGTGTGATCTTTTCCAGCACCGTTTTCACCTGAGGGTGAAGGGGTCTGTTCCCCCCTGACATGCATTCCCATGAGGTGATTCTGAACCCCCCCACACTCCTGTTTCCCCTGTAGCTGTTGCAGGTCTTGTTTCACCACTGGCTGGAGTCCCTGTTACTGCAGAGCACTGCTGGTGTGCTCTGTGTGCAGCCAGCTGGTCCCTCAGACCTCCAGTTGTCTGCTGGGCTGTCTTCACAAACAGCTCCTCGTGATCTCCGTGGGCAAGTGCAGGAATGAGGGAGGATGTGGAAATTCAGGGGAAGGAACTGCCCCTCCTGACAGCTGCACTGCTTGAGGCTCAGACTCCCACTGCCATGTTAGAAACTTGCTTAACTCAAAGGAGCTTTTTGTGTCTGAGTGACAAGAGGGAAAATAGGTTATTACTGGAAGCTTTGGACTGTGTATCCTCTTTAATCTTGAGTGCAAGGTCAGAGAGTGAAGTCTCAAAGCTTGAGATTGTTATCAAGTGCTTTGTGAATATAAAGTTTTAGGTGCTCGTGACCCTAGCACTGTCATGCTACAGATAATACATGATGTTTTTATCTCCAGTTCTGTGAAATTAGGAAGGGCTGCTGTCACTGTGTAAGAGATGTGTGTAAGTTTGAGATTTGCCTGTTGAAAGGTGAGTGGAGCAGAGGAAAATACAAATAAAGTCTTTCATTGTACATTAATCACACCTGCAGAGTCTATAGAGTTCTAGGAAGAAATGAATCTAAGAAATTGCTGCCTTTTTTTAAAAAAAAAAGAGTGCTGCAGGGGTAATATCCTGAATTGTGTCTAGTAATGCAATGCTGCAGCTCTTTCTAAGGCAGCTTCACAAACAAGATGATGTGGACTGGAAATACCATGCCAAAGCATATGGCAATCCCTTGGGTTACTGGTGGTTCATCTTGTGCAGGTCACTGTCTTAAACTCTGACAAAATCAGGCCTTTCATCCTTGAAATTTATAGTTCTGGAATTGATTGCTTCCAAAGGAGGCTTTGTAACCTGTCTGCTTCTGGATTTAGCACTAAGTAGCACCTTTAATCTTAAAGGTGAAATTGAAGAAGGGGCAGGGCCACATGTTATTCCTTTGTGATAACTTATGCCTAGATTTGGTGGGTTTCCTAAACGTGTTCTTGCTTCTGAAGAAACATCTGTATTCTTATGTCTTTGTGAGCTCTTGAGACAGAGAATCTAAGCTTTTGTGATAGAGATTTCCACTTCTGCCTGGCTTAGACAATCACCCCAAACCTTTTGCAGCAAACTGCTTCCTTGCTCCTGGGGAATGCTGTTTCTGCCCATACAGTCTCATCACCTGTGCCAAACAAGTCTTTCCTTCCCCATCCATTTCCTATTCAGTCCAGTTCTCACCATGTCTGGAACTTTTATTACTAATTCTGGCTTTTCACGGGGTTTTCATACTCTGTATATTTCATTTCAGCCTAACACTTTTGGGGTACTTTCCTCTTCCTGGCTCCCACTCTATCCTTGTTCTTAGAGTAGATGTAGGATCTCATTAACTTTATCATAAGCCTTTGCTACTTGATAATTTCTGTCTGATGTGCTCTGGTAGGAGAGGTGCTGATAGTGTCTTGTGATAGCTCTAATCAGCTTTGTAATCCTGCTTATCTGTGATCCAGGAAACCATTGCTGCTTGTCAGACCTCTGCTTTGGGAGTGACCCTCCTAGGTAAATTGAAACTGAGGAAGTAGAACCAGCTGTCTGAAAGTCTGTGTGTAGGAAGTGGGCTTGAACTACAGCTGTGTGCTGGGATCATGGTGATTATCTCTGAGTTCTGTAACCTTCTGTGTCCAGGAGGAGTCTTGGGTGTGTCAGTTCACAGAGCAGTGCATACCACAGTTTGTGTTCCTGCATTTCTGGTGCAGAAACCCACGGGAGGGGTGAGGATGGATTTTTTTTTGCTGGGCCTTGCTTTGCCTGAGGCTGTTCCAGTGTCAGTTTTAACTCACAGGTACCACTTAAACTCTTTTTGGTGCTGATACCTTGGCCTGTCTGTCAGCTCTGATGTGTAGATTCTTTAATGACATTTTTGAGAAGCATTTGCTAAACTGCTGTTTCAGTCAGCTGCCTTGGATGAGATGAAGGATGGAACATAACTGCATAGTCTGGATAATCCATAGTTCCTTTTAAAAATGTGTGTTCTTCTCACATCCTGTTTCCCACCTCCCCTTTCCTGTTTCTGCAGTGCTCTTCTGTCATTTTCCTCTTGCATTCAGAGATAGGAGAGTTCCAGGGCCTGATTCGTGTTCCTTGTTCCAGTATTTCTCTTGAATTTTCAGTATGACACTGTTTTGTATTTTGACTCTTCTTTGAAGTATGGTACCTGTTACAGTGCTCATGCACTAAAGTCTTTCTGATAATAATAGAATTGGTAACACCTTAACTTTGGGATGAAAGCTTAATTCTGATTAGTCATTTGTGTCCTCTGTGTTCATGAGTAACTGGCATTAGCAAGGTTGAAAGAGGAGTATTCCTCTCTAGGAATAAAAACTGAAAGTGTACTCTCTTCTGGTCCGTGTGGCTGTGCAACACAGACATATTTAATATATTGTATTTCTAACTTCCCTTTCTCTCCTGCCTGCTCACAGAAGAGACCAGAGAGTGGTATAAAATATCACAGGCAAATGAAGCTAGATAAGTGTAGTGTTAATTTTAGTAACTAAACACAAATGGACAGATGACAAATCTGAATTGGGAGGTCTCTAACCTGCAAATGCAAGGGTGCTGAAGGGCATGTGGAGGAAAATACCATTACTTCATTTTTCTGTTCTTACTATTCCCTGCAATTCTTTGCTGGCCACATTATTGAATTAAGTTTTTGGGGTGGATCTAACTCTGGTGGGATGAGGAGCTACACTGTAAATGGTTTGCTTCTTCTGTGCTCTAAGCAAAGATAAAACATCTATTAAGCATCTGATCCATCCCCATTAGAAGGTAAATGTTGGTTTGCTGCTTTTGACAGTACAGAGACCCTCCCTGTCTAAAACTTGTGATCCAGCAACATTGTGTGGGGTAGGAGGGATCCCACCAGAATGAGGGAGAATTGCTGTTAGTTGGAAAACACAAACAAGCAAGAAACACCTGGCTGTTGGCTCCTGAATGTTGGGGTTGGCCAGTTCTTAGCAAGAAGGGGAACCCTGGCTGTGTCAGACCACTCTGTCCTGACAAACTGTGGGCTGAGAATTATCAACAACTGAAAAGAAACAGTGCAGTGGGATACATAAGGTCCTGACTCATTTGGAGAAATTACATCAAGAATTGAGAAGGCTCCTCAGAATCCCTGAAAAGCCATGGATCAAGCTAGAGTGAAGCACATGCATGTTCGTATGACAGGTTTCTACAGACTGTGAGCTTCCCCTGAGACTGGTGGGATTTCTCTGCAGATAAATCCTGGGAGCTACAAGCAAATTATCTGAAATGCAAAGATGGATTGGTCACATTGGTGACATGTTGGTGTGCTTGATTGAGGATGGTGGGGTACAGCTCTGTCCCTGCTGAGGGTGTCTGAATGCTTAGGGGTTATTTTAGGAATTATTTAGAGGGTCTGATTGCTGAGAACACAGATGTCAAAACTCAGTTGGCTCATCTGCCTGTTCCCAGAACTTGTGCTGAAGGCCATTGCTGTATGTTACTGGGTGTTACACATACACCATGTCCTGCACTGGTGCATCTGTACAAGAGAACTCCCATTTCCTGGCTTTTTAGGTGCAATGTCATATCCCACAGCTGTTACAAAGTGAATTAGCAGTAAGTTCTTGCCTTCTTGCCTCTTGTATTATCAGAGTTAGTGGAGCATTTGGGAATGCTGCTGTGGAAAACAGTGCTTTGGAGCTCAGGATGGAAAACTGGCTGTTCCAGGCAGGGGAGGAGCTTTGTTCACTTTGGATATGTGTTGAATATGGCTTTCATTAGTTGTTTTTTATTTTTTTGTTTTGTTTAACTTGCAGATAAAACTCAGAGGAAACTTGCACAGATGCTGCTTTGGAGAACTTTCAGCCCAGGTTGCAGAGCTGAGCCTTGGTAAACCTCTCTCTATTACAGCACATTGCCATACATCTAAGTGCATAAGGTTGGTGGCCTCCAGGATCCACACACCTTAATCAGAATGCTTAGCATGTTTACCATAAGTTTTAAAATCTGTTCTTTATCTATCAGTCCTTTTATAGCTTTCTAAGTTCATATAATGGCTAATATGCAAGAGTTCATTTTTAATATTTTAATTGATTTCTTTAATCAATTCTGAACTTGTATTTATTAAATACTTAAACTCAGTATTACCTACTCAATGCCTTTTAAAAGAAGAGAGTTTTAATGGAGAATAAGTTGAGCCTTAAACAAATGGTTACTTCTGTATATTACCTCGCATCAGTGCTTATTTCTATTTGCAAGGTTTTCTCCTACAATGTAGTTGGTCATTCTTTGAGACTTTTTGTTTACGTGTGACAGTGTCATGGAAAGATACTGAAGGCACCTCTGTTGTATGGATGTAGTATCCCTTTTCCTGGCAAATGCAGCTGTGACAATGTGTTTGTAACCAGTCCAGTCTGGCAGTAGGGATTACTTGGAATGGGCTGTGAAGTCTCCAGCTGATGTTTCTCGTTCTCTCGGGTTTCTTAATTGAACATGACAATTGTAGCATTGAAAAATGGCAGCACACTTTTCCTTCTACTGGGTTTCTGAACTTGCTTGTTTACAAATTGCTTCTCTATGCCTTTGAAAAGGGATAATGTATCCTTCAAAACGGGCTCTGTGCCTACTCTGTCAGCTCAGCTTTGCCTGGCACAGGAAGAGACATCTAGTAGACCTCTGCATATGTAAATCTAATGCAAATAAGATCACTTTACATTTTATAGTTCCTAATATTTGTCTTTCTGAATAATATTTTGAAGCAATATTTGTTAAAGTTTTTTCTTGCACTGTCACAAATTGCTTTTTAGTTTGGTTTTTTTTTTCCCCAATAAACAAGTTTAATATTAGAGACAAGTTGATGTAACAAGGGGAAAAGCACCAGATTTCAGTGATACTAACTGCAAGCGTGCTTTAAACAGCCATTGCCTTCCTTATTGTTTACCTGATCAACATTTTCTCTGAATACTTGAAAATTTTAACAATAACACAGGTATAAAGAGCAGAATGAAAATGTACAAAGAACAGACGAAAACTTTTTGTTCACCTTTATTAACGTGTTGCATACATGAGAGCTTTTTCTAGCAGTGGTTTAAAATGTGTAATTTTTTTTTGCAGAAATTTAATAACTGCAGCTCACCTACTGCACCAAAGTTCTAGGTTTTTAGGAGCCCAGCTTTAGTCATTTGAACATGCTTCTAGAAATGTACATCCTTTCCCTGTAATAGCTAAATATCTATGAGAAAAGCTCCAGTAAAAGCAGTGATGGATATATGAGGTTAAGCAGTTGAAAACTCACAAATTGTATTGTGGATGATGGCATTTAAAACAATAAAAGATCACCGGTACAGTATCTCAATATTAATGTGTTTTATTGGTAATAATGCAGGCTGACTTTACAACATTAGCAGAAATAAAGGTTCTGTGTCTACGTTCAGTATTTGAATTTGAATCCTGAAAAGAAGAGGACACCAGGATTTCTGCCTGGTTATTGAAACACCTGATTCTTTTTCTGTGGGATTACTTGAAATTTTTTTTTTCCTGTTTGTACAAACTTTATAAACAGGCTGAGGCTAATACTTAGGTTTGCACTTTAATATCAGAATTAAACCAAACCTTGTATTCAAAGTAGATTTTTTCTTTTTAAGTGATGGTTGTTGATCTTTTTTGTAGCTTGTAAGGAAGTAATAGGATATGAAAGTAATTCATAAAGATCCTAGTTTTCCTTTGTCTAAGAAGGAAAAAAGTTGGTTGATATTGATCAGTGGTTCATTCCTATGGGTAGTTTTCAAAGCAGTGTTCATTTTCATTGACCTCAGCAAAAAAAAAAAAAAGAAAAAAGAAAAAAAAACCACAAAAAAACAAACAAATGAAAAAAAACCTTAAACTTGAACTAGCTTAGAGTGACAGGACTGGGAAAATGAGAGATGGTTTCTTCAGCACACTTTGGGGGGAAAAAGGGACCAAAAGTTTATTTAGGCTTCCTCAATAGTTTGCATGTGAAGTTGCTTATTAGAGTAAGAGGCTAATAATAAATGCAATATGTATTGTCTTTACTATGGCATCTGTTTAGGAGTTGTTCAAATCACTGCAGTAGGGCTCTACAAATAAAAATGTAACCTAACATCTTGTATCTAATGTACTGTATCTTTATCAGTGATAGGTGAAATCTGGAATAACAAGTGCAAAAATGGAACAATTACCTATAATGCTTTGTAAAAAGTTTTTTCCAGTAGAATTCATTCTTGTCATTTTGTAAGACAACCCTACAGTCCACCTGTTTGTAACTTTTTTAATAAAATAGATACCTGTATTACCAAACTGGGGTGAGTAGTCTGTGTTCAGTTTCTTCTGGAGTGGGCTGAACTGACAAGCTGCTGCTGCTCTTTCTTTTGTGGGTTGTTTTTGAGGTTCTGGTTATTCTAAATGCAGTAACCACATCTGAATTGTCTTGAGTGAGTGCTGCTGTGGGGGAGCAGAGTGTGCATCTGGCTGGGTGTAAAGCTCACGGTCTCGGGTGCTCTGAGGAGAGAGAGGGGAGCAAGGGCTGTGCATGATCTTCCTGTGCTGGGCAGGCACTCCCTGGGCTGGGGCTGGTTCAGAGCAGCCTCCTCACAGTGTGCAGGGGCTTTGCTCAGAAGAAATCTGTGTTTGTCTTGTGTGAGTCCTTAACGTTCTTGTTCTCATGCAGGCTTTCTGTGTGTGAAGACGGCCTCAAGTGCTGACATCACCTTGCAGGGTCTGTAGCTGCCCTCCAGCCAGAGCTGACATCTTTCCACCACCCTGGCAGAGTGAGTGCTCCTGGAGCTCTGCCACAGGAGAGGCACAAGAGTTTTCCAGAAAATCTAAGTGCCCAAAGCTATTTGATAACAATTATCTTAAATGCTCAGTAAGAGCTCTGACTTTGCCAAGTCAGTGATTGTCATCTGGGCCCTGTAACAAAAAGTGCATCTTCCTCAGGACATACAGTCTTGGCACTGACCTTCAGTTCTGCATTTGTAACTAAAGCTGTGCATTAATGGAAAATGTGATTTCATGTTGAGAAAAAGTTGATGCTTTGGTGCCTTCAGTCCTCAGCAGTGTGTCAGCAGGCAAAACCACGTAGCCTGCTTACCACCCCTCCTCCAGCTGAAACAGCATTAGCCTTATCTTGTAGGTAGGGTTCTGTGCTGTTTCTTCTTCCTGCTCACACTTCCTTTGCTGGCATAGAGAAGTGGTTTCCTTCTCAAGAGGAAAATGATAGAGAAGAGTAGGGTGCTCTTCTAAGTGATTTTGGGTGAAATGTCTGCTTCCCTAACCTAGCACAGGTTAAGCATACCCTGTTCTCATTAGTGTACTGAGGATGGGAGCCGACACTTTAGGATCAATCTGCTTTCAGGTGTTACTGTTGAGTTCATTACTGTGTGAATCTGATGCTCATGTGGTTTAAAAGAAGTCAGAGTGCAGCAATAATACTCCCAATTCCTTATGGCACTCACTGTAAGGAAGCTGCTCCTGTTTCCACTTGTAGGTTGGGAAGTGATGTGAGTACAGCTGTTAAGTCCCTGTGACTTACACCACTGGTTTGTGACAGTGTAGTAGTGTAGTACAGGCTGGCTTGGGGATTTTAAGGAAGGACGTGGGATTGTTATTCAAGGCTATTATCTTTCAAAAGTCCTGGTGCTGAGAGTGAACTCTCAGCATCCTTTGTTAAATAGGTGTGGCAATGTCATGTTGCTTTCTCTGGCTTTGGGGTTGTTTACGTGATGTTTTATGGCAGCTTTTCCTTTGGTCTACCAGCTCTTGCTCTACAGGTGCCTGCAGAAATCTCTGTGTCCTGCTTCCCCCGTGCAGCCAGAGGACAGGGGTGTGTCCCCAGAGCCACCAGCAGCACAGGCGGGAGGCCTGTCCCCAGCACGGGTGACACACACCGGTGTCACTGCCCAGGGCTGGCTGTGCAGGGGTACAACCCACGGGCACAGAGACCCCACGGGCACGCAGACCCCACGGCCCCGCAGACCCTGCCGGGGTGGAGGGCGAGCCGCCGGCCCCACCTCGTGTGGAGCTGCACGCCGGCATCTGCCGCGGGAGGCTGGGCTGTAATTACTCGGTGGAAGTGTCTAGTCTTAATTAAAATGAGCTGCGGTTCCGGGGCAGTGCGGGTTCACCCCTGAGCTATCTGTGCTGGAGGGGCCGCTGCTGCTGGGGCTGCCTGAGCCGGCGGCTCCTGGCGCTGTCAGGAGGTGACGTGGCCCGGGGTTCTGCGCTCTGAAAGTGAAATAATGTGGGTTTCGGTGTTTGACATCGCCGCTTTTAGCTGTGCCTGGTCAGTGCAGCTGCGGGGAGCAGAGCAGGAGGGCGCTGAGCATCGGCGGAGCCTCGCTGGTGGGAGGGTCCGGTGCTGCTGAGGGCGGCGCTGAGCTCAGACTGTGCAGGATTGCACGGGTGAGACTCGTGCTCTGTGAAACAAGGTGTTTAGGATGGAATCAGCCTACTTTCAAAACTGTTCTCTTCCAGTCGCTCCTTCAAAAGTGTTTTCTTCAAGTCCCTCCAACCGGTCTGGAGCAATAACTGCAATAATTGATGGGAAAGAGCCACGTTGTAGGAACCTGTAAAATATTCACTCACAGGGGAGGCTTTGCTGCTTGCTTGGTGTCTGTGCTCCTTGTTTCAGTCAGAGTGTGCAGTGACAGCTCCCTTAGCAGTGCCTGGCTTCCTCCTGAGCATATTTCTCGTGATTAGGCTTGCGTGGGATTTGAGACTCAGCCACTCACAGTTACTGGGTGACCTCAATTGTTCTTGCCTGGGAAGAAAAATCGTAACTGTAGCACTCCCCTGCTGGGGGTGTGTGGGGAAGGGTGTGTTAGAGATGGGGAGGTGCCTGGAATCAGATACACTGGCCTTGTGGAATAATTTTGAAATGGGACTTCTTGCATATAAAAAAATAAATAAGTGGACTAGAACTTAAATAACAAAGTTGAAAAATCTCTCAGACTTATGAAAAGGATTATTATTTCATACGTTTGTGAGACTACAATGTAACTTGTTCAGTCTTAAGACTCATGCTTCTACTGAAAAGGTTTCATTGATTTATGACTGCAAGCCAGTAAAGCAAACAATCAGCATTCTGGGAAATTTCTGGCTTTTCCAGAAATTGTTTCTTTTTTCCTACCGCTAGGCTGGCTAGTTCATCCAGTTTTATGTCCTTAGAAGATCTACCTTGATATTATGTTTAAATTATTTGGTCAGCCCAGAAAAGAGAAAATACACTTGCTGTCTATGCCATTCCTAAAGGGCTACTTGTCTTTTTGGGAACGTTTTGGGCAAGATAGGATGATCATTCATCAGCTTGGGAGTCATCCTACCGCTGGAAAGATCTTAGACCCCTTTTCTTCAAATTAATAATGATTATATAATCACCAACAGTCTGGCTTCTGTGGGAAAACAAGAAGAATTTAACTGAATTTCCAGAAAGCTGATATATGTTGGAAAAGAGCTGCCCACAGAGCAAATGTAATTGCTGGAGCAAGTTGCAGCTATGTGGGGTGGTGAAGGATTTTCTAAGATTATGTTGGATAACCAGTGCTGGAGGAAGGAGTGTGGGAGGTGTGTGTAGCTCCTGCCTCTGTGCTGGGCTGTCCTGTGGGATCTCTGAAGTCCCTTGCAGTACCATGTCTCAGTGTCCACAGTCACATTGCTGATCCTGTCACTATTTTCCATTTGTTGTTCCAGGAATTCGCACAGCCTTGCCAAATGCTCTAGGTCTAATCTCAGTAATGGAGATGTTTTAATAGGCTAGAAGAAAGATTTTAGCTGCAGGCCCTGCCCAGTGTCAGGCTGTGGTTAGAAGTGCTTGGGTGCCCAGCTGCATTCCTTTCCTTTCAGCTGTCTGTGAAGTAGTTATCTCCATCTTGGGGCCAAGTTTAATAATCTGGAAAAGTTTTATGAATGTACCCCTGAGACCTTGAGACAGTCACAGTGTAGGGGTGTTTCCTGGTTTTGGAAATATGCCTGTCTTGCAGCTGCCACCACCTGCCAGAAGGGCCTGGAAGAGGAGCCATGAAGTGGGGATCTCCTTTGATCACTGCAGAAGCACCAAGCTCCCAGCTTCAGGTGGGTACTGCTCTGTTGTCCTCCACTGCCTGCTGTGAAGAGTGGCTTTGACAGCCTTTCCCTCTGCTGTGAGCTGTGTTCCTGGAATTTGGTGTGCCCTGGTAGGACTGAGGTGTGGAAAGGGTCTTTTGAGAAAGAGTAAAAGGAAAAAAAAGAGTGGGGGTAAAGAGGCTACCAGGGAGGGAAGTGTTAATAAAACTCAGGGTCAAGATCCATGTGGTGGAATGGGTCTGATCCATTGGCCTGGAGGTACCTGGAGAACATGTGTGTTTCTTTGTCAAGGCTTACTCAACCAGAGTTAGTTATTTTGAACCAAGAGGGAAACCACATCTGTCATGAAAATAAGCAGTGTAATTCCTTAGAACTGCAACCTTTCCACTGGGACTCACCTGGAATTGCAGACTCAATTTGGCAGCTTCCTCAGATGAGGCTGTAGGATCCTTCCTGATGCTCAGCAAGTGACACAGCAACATGTGTGAAAAAATAAAGGACAGCAAAGAGCAAAGTGCTGTGCCCTGCTGCACAGGTGTGCTGGAAATCACTGAGTGCTGTGTGATGCCCAAATCCCTGGAGGCACCAGTGCTCCTTTGATTCAATACATTTAAGAGGCTTTCTCTTGTCTTTGAAGTGACCTTTTTGAATTCAACATCACAGAGTGCTTTTTATGTAGCTGGGCCAACAACACAGTGCAACTGGCATATCAAAAATGAGATAAAGAGGTCTGGATATCACCAGAGTCAGGGTGGTGTTTCGTTTCTTGTTCAGCTTGTGCTGTCATTTGTATTTGCTTACAGCAAGCTGCTTTCTGCAGTCCCGGTAATGGTTACATAACATGTAAAATCTGAAAAAGGAGGAGAAGTCAGCAGTGCCCGTGGATGCAGGCTGGGGTGTGTGATGGCTGGGCTGACCTGCTCATCCCTCTCATCCCTGCTCATCCCTGCTCTCCCGTGTTTGTTGCGGGGCACCAGCAGCACCACGAGAGGGAGCGTGGAAGCAGCGAGTGCTTGTCCTGGGATGGCCCCGCTCAGAGTGGGGCGGTGCTCCAGCGCCGGGAGTCGAACACCGTGTGGCACAGGTTGAAAGCAGAACAGAAACGGAAATAATTTTACATTTCAGGGCTTCGAGACTTCAAAGAATGTTTTGCACCTAGGGTTAATTTGTCTCAGGTGTCTGGAATTGCAGTTGGAGTCCTTAATGCATAATCGAGGTTATTTGGGATTTCCTACTCTGTTATTGCAGGTAGGTAAAAGGAGCCACTTTCCTTAGCTGCTGAAGCTGAAATAAAAATATAATCACAAGAATAAGATTTGCTTTTATTCTGTGATTCCTTGAGTAGGAGATTATGCACTTATTTTGCCTTGGGTGGGACTGGGGCAAACTGGAAAGGAAAATGCTGCTGCATAATGTCACCTTCTGGTATCAAAATGCTGCTCAGAGAAGTCTTATCCTGCAGTTGGAAGGTAATGGATGAACCCCACCTAAACAAATAATAAAAAATGCAATTATTTCCATTTTCTCAGCGATGAGTAATGAGTTTCAGCACACTGATGTCAGATTATTTAGCTGATGGTTGGCAAGCAAAATTTGATGAAAATGTAAATGTATCATTGTTTATTATATTCCATAAATAGAAGAGTTTTGAAGCAGAAGTTTTTAGAAGGGCAGGACATGGCAAGTGAGGTCTAACTGCTGAGGTATGTTCAAGATACAATGTGGAGAAAATGTTAAACAATGATCATTGTTAAAGGTTTAAAGGAAGGTCGGCGGACCTGGACTGTCCCCAGCAGAAATGTCTAAATCAAATCTGGTTTTTCCAGCCTGCTCCTGTATTCTTTCTGCCTATAATGATCTTTCCTACGACCTAACTCAGATTTTCCCTGCAATTTCCAGCAAACTCCTAATTTTCTCTTTAGCTTAGGAACACAGCTCATCTGTTCTGGAATGGCTCTGCATCAATCAGGTGATTGTTGTTCCTTCTCTTTTTAAGCTAAAAAACCTCAATTTTTCAGTTTTTTTTTTTAATAAATACTTTTTAGGGCATATATTTTATATTTTATATTTTAGGGCGTGTATTTTAAATACTTTTTAGGGCGTATATATTTATATATTTTATAAACAGTTCAAAGCAACTGGCTATAAGCTTGGACCCCAGCTAAGAGTGGAGCCATCCTCCTGGAGGGGCAGCAGGAATGTGGTAGGTGCCCTATTCTGGGAAGAAATGTCCCTGTTTACGGTGTTGGGCCGTGCCCTGGGTTCATTTCCCGGCTGGGATGTCCTGTTGTGAGCCTGGAGCTGTTCAGAAGGACCTGGGCTGTGCCAGCCTGCTCCCAGTGATGCAGCGTTGAGCTGGGTTGCTCCCTGGCCCTGCAGCTGGGGGAGGAGGGAACGTGGATGTTCCCCTTGCAGCTCCAGCTGAGGAAGAGGAGGTGCAATGTGAGTGTATGAAAGGTCACAGCTGACCAGAGTCCACCTGGGCGAGTCCTGTCTGGAATTCTGAGTGTGCACTTCTGTCTGCTCAGCAGCGAGCTGGGTGTGGGTTCTTGCCTCTTGGACTGGGGTGTTTAAAGTGCCCTGGCAGGTCTCTGTTCAATTACTTTATCCATCCATCCTCATTTCCTTTCCTCTCAACCAGATTTACAGATGAACATGATTTAGCCCAAGGGGCAGCAGTGCACAGTGCTGCAGTGGGGCAGGGGTAGCATGTTGTGTCCCTTTGTTCTCTCACAGCCTGCTCCTCTCTCAGGAGGCAGTGGGGAGGGTTGGGGCATTTCCTGGCCCAGCCCCAGCCCCAAACCAGGGCAGCAGCTCTGGACTGGCTGTCTCACTGCCCAGTGGCAATGACCCCCCATTGCAGGAGGCTCTGCAGGTGTAGCTGCAGTGCTCAGCTCTCTGCCCTGTCCTGTGGGCACTCCAACACCAACGGGGAGCAAAGGAGGAACACCCAAACACCAGTGTGAGTTTGGAGAAAGGGGCAACAGGGTTTGGGAGGAAGGGATCTTCCTGCTTCTTGCTCTGCTCAGTCCATCCCAGCAAGCTGCAGAGAGGCTGAAGACCCTGGGCCAAAGCATGCAGCCTAATAAGGGGTCAGATGCACTTGGTGGAAGAAAGTCCTTACTGGGAGACTGGTGCAATGCAGGATGGTGTTAGCAAGGTCCAGAGCATTTAAAATCAAGGGCTGAGCTGGCTGAGCAAGGAGCCCTGGAGCAGAACTCACTCCATCATGCTGCTGCTCATGCCCTACTGTGCTCTGGTGCTGCTTGAGGTCCCCTCCCCACCTGCCACTATGGCTGTGCTTGCCCTTCATGGGTTCTGTGCCTTCCTGCACCATTTTCATGTTATTCCCTGCCCCTGCAGGTAAGGAGGACATACATACCAGGCTGGACTTTGGCATTGGCTCAGGCCAGGAGCTGGAATTACTCCTGGTGCTCCCCTTGTGTGCTGCTCTGGCCGGCCCCCAAGTCACCTCCAGAAGAAGGAGATATGTGGGGGTAAATCAGGTTCCTCATCTGCTCAGACAGCAACAATCTCCAAGCCCCAAGCAAACCTTGCTTGTCCCACATCTCTTCTTTCTGTCCTTTAGTATCCTATGCCAAGAAGTTCTTGTCTACGTAGTTTGATCCTGTTTGCTGCTGCTGGCTCCATGCTGGCTCCATGGATAGCTTTATAGGGTGGCCAGAGGTCCTGTCTGACC
This sequence comes from Thryothorus ludovicianus, assembly GCA_013397245.1. NCBI lineage: Eukaryota > Metazoa > Chordata > Aves > Passeriformes > Certhiidae > Thryothorus > Thryothorus ludovicianus. Next base: position 69,852 of record VZTB01005564.1, on the reverse strand, counting down.
CAAGACAGCCTTGTTCCTTCATAGCAGGGTAAAGAAATAAACCCTTCTCTTCTGCCCACGACCTGGCTGGCCAGTGCCCAGCTTCTAACAGCATCTGTGTGCCCAGAGTCAGTGCCCCTGGATGCCAGGGAAGTCTGTAGCAGAGAGACTTGGCTTCTTCTGGGCTTTGGTGGCTCCTCCATGGCACCCCCATCCATCCCTCCTGCCAGCCCAGTGTCCCTGCCGTGCTCCCAGGGCAGAGCTGTGCCTGTGGCATGAGAGCCACTCGCAGGAGAGTGAGTGCCTCTCACTCCTCTCCTCGGTGCCTGTCAGTATTTGACGGCACGAACATTTTAAAGTGCGGAGGGAAAGTGCACTCAGCCCCCCCGATGGTTTGTACGTGGTGCTGCCCTTCCCCTGTGACACAAAGAGCTCAGACCCCAGGGCCACGTGCAGCGCTGGGAATTCTGTCCCTGTCCCGGTGCTGTCCCCTCCTGGCAGTGGAGCACGATGGACTCAGCTGCTTTGTGCAGCAGCTTCTCGGGGAAAAGCAGGCTGGTTCTGACTTTCAGGCTCCTTTTTGTCCTGGTTAGCTGAAGATTTTACATTTTTCTATGGATAAAAAGCTCTGTGGTCTTTCTCTCTGCACCAGGGACGACAAGGTATTATGTTGCCCTGACTGCCTCTGTCTGGACATCCCCAGGAATATTTGGGAAGTGTAAGAGAGGCCATGGCAAATGGTCTGGAGTGACTTACAGTGGAAGTTTCAGTAGAAACAGCCAGGGAGCACCAAGAAAAGTCTCTGCAGCACTAAATGTGGCTTTTTTGGTTTGCTGAGCCATATTTCTGTCACTCTGGGTCCCACAGGATTATGTGTGGTTGTGACTTTTTCCAGCAGCAATAATGATGATCCCCTATGCCAGTCCAGTGCCTGCCTTTGGCACTGCTCAGTGCATTTATTTCTGAAACTGGGGGCTCCTGCCCAAAGCTGCTTTCACCCAAAAGCTCAGTGAGGTGGTCTCTGATGGGTGAGAGGAACCAGAGGGGTCAGACAGCTCCTGGTGGCCCTGCAGCACCTGGGCAGGGAAGCAGCACAAGCATCCCCAGGCACCCCCACAGCAAGCAAGGCTGCACAGAGCAGCCTGAGCCGGGGGATCTGAGGGTGGGTGGCTCTGGCACCCCGAGGATGAGCTGATGAGTGCTGACATGGGCTTTTCAGATTTGAAATGGGAGCCAGGTTGTCTCAAAGGCTTGTGAGACTTCACTAAGCTGCTGAGCCAGGGTGTGAGCTGGGAATTAGGAGCAGGTTCTCCTCTGCCTCTCCTGGAAGGACTCACAACTGGTTTTGAGTCCAGTTGGAAACAATTTCCAGTCTCTGGTGAAGCACATCAACCCATCCACACATCACTCAGTGGACAGGACAGGATGTGCCCACCCCATGGAGCCAGCACAGCTGCCAGCCAGCTGCTCTCCCAGTGCACCTTAACCAGAGCAGAGCGAGGGTGGCACTCTCTGCTGGGTGACTTTGGCAGGAGGGATGCTCAGCTCTTCTCCCCTGACCCCGTGGTACCAAGCGTGGGTTTGCTTTGCCCTGGCATTGCTCACCACCAGCTGTAAGAGCTGAGTCTTTATCTCAGCCCCATTACTGCCAATCTTCCCCCTATTAATACACCCATAATTCACAGGCAGAAAACCTTTTTTATTGCAGTGGTGACATTTAAACCAAGGGGGGTATAGGTTTGTTGGGTTTTTTGAAAATCAGTTTTTAGGCAGTCAGCTCGTTTGCTCCAGCCTCCGCTCCACATCTGTGAGTGCAGCCTTCTCCATCCAGCTGAGAGGGAATTATGTGTGCAAGAGGAGTCAGGGCTCCCAGCTCACACTGCTAGGACTGCCGTGCCTGCCACACACCCAGACTGCTCGAGGATGCTGCACCTGAAAGTCCAGTTCCTGGATGATTCCCAGAAGATCTTTGTAGTTGATGTAAGTGGGCATCGTATTCTTACTGATTTTTTTGGTGTTAATTATTCAGTCATTGCTGCTCTGAGGGGTTGCATGGTCTCTGATAGATAGATAGATAGATTTTCGTTTTCAGCCTTAAAAAAAAAAGCAAACCCCAGCAAATAAACAAACAAAAAACTAATCTCAAATTCAAAATGAATAGTTATAGTGCTAAATGGTGTTTTTTGGTATCAACACACTCCTATGCTCCCCTGTTATTGGCATTGCTTAGGAAGGAGGAGGAATGGCTTTTACTTACCTGGTGTGATCTTTAGTAAATCAGTTAATATGAAGTGATGGTCTTGACAAGTGTCGAGTTCTCTTATTTGTCTGGCTGCCAGTGTAAACATTCAGCAAGGAAGTAAAGTCTGGGAAAAGAATAAAAATAGCATATTTGTGCAAGTTATCCCTGGTTAGAAACATCTGCACTCATCTCTTCCTGGGCATTCAGTTGAAAATGAAAACTGTGGTTTTGTGAATAGCAGGGGAAAAAATACTCATTCTGTTTTGTTTTCTGCATGGCAGTGTCCCACAACACATCATTATTAATAATTCACATTTAACAAATTCTAGCTCTGAACTAGGTTTAAAATGTGAAGTATTAATATCTATTGGTGTTAAATTTATGCATATGTGTATAGATAACTTAAAAGTAGGTGTGTTAGAAGCATCTTTTTACAAGTGTGATTGCACATTTACTGTTGTTAGGGTTTGATAATCACAGTAGCTAATTGAATTAGCTAATTCAAGTAAATTTGTTCTAGTACTTACTTGCATCTCCTGTGGAAGCAGAGTGTTTAATATCAAATGGGGTTTTTTTTCAAGTTCTGTTGCTTTTCTTATGCTGTCCTCTTCTGTGGTTTCTAGCACAGCCTGAGAACTGCTCTCTCAGATGCTGAGCTCCATTTCTTTGTGACAGTCTTTTGCACAGAAGAGGATTATAAAGCAATTCCATCCTTTGACACAGTATGGAAATTGTTTGATTTAGTTTAATTAATCTATCCTAGTCCGGGAGTCAGCTTAAAAATGAGACTGGTGATTTTAAAATGTCTTCCCCTCCTCCCCCCATTGATTAGATCAGACCATAGTGAGACACAATTCAAAAGATGTTTCTGATACAACATTGCTGCATTTTTTTCCATCTCTGTTTTCTTATTTGCTCAAAACACAGCACTATGGCTCTGCACGACGTTATTGCAGCAAATAGCTTCCATTAGAGGAACTCCTGGTCATTTCCTTTTTTAGCATGGAATGGTATTGGAAACCCCTTTTAGGCATTTCATGCATTTGCTGCTGCATGGGTACGATGAGTAGCTGAATTAGTGACTTCTCCAGTACAAAAGGAGTGCTTTGGGCTAAGTTTTGAGCAGATATTTTAAGCAACTCTTCCTAAACCCCTCCTGACTTTGGAAAGCTCTTTTGAATATGGAGTGCTTCAGTATAATGGGAGAGAAAAAGACAAAAGCAAGAAAACACAGAGGGCCTGATTCCCCTGCCCCTCATGCTCAGTGTAAAGGTCTCTGCCTTTCTCACGTGGGTGTCACAGCTGCTGGCATGAGCATCACGTCTCATTTCCAGGCTGCTTTGCATGAAAGTTCCTCTCCTGGTGCTGGGTGCTGACCTGGGGAGGCTTCTGCCTCCATCTGCATCCTTGCTGACGGGGGTCCCAGCTGGAGGTGGCTCCTGGGATAACAGGTCTGAGCCCCTTAAACAGGGCAGGGGAGGGAAGAGCACATCTCTGAATGTCCCCACTGTGCCTTCCCTGCTGAGCACCCCATGGCTGGGCCTGGGATGCAAACCAAACAAGCCCAGAAAAACTGGGCTGAGTGAAGGACAGAGTCTCCTGTGGTCGTGTGTCCCTTGTAAAGCTGGGAATTCCCTGACAGGAGGTGTGTGGGCCTGGTGGCAGAGGAGTGAGGGCACAGGGAGCCTTAGTGCTGGTGGTTTTTGGTGCATGACACTGTGTGCTGGCTGCAGCACACCTGATAGGGCTGGCATCTCCCATGGTGGTGGGAAAAGATCACACCAAATTGCTCACCCCTAAACCATGGAGCTGGGTGTAGCAGCCTGTGCTGTGGGAATGCTGCAGAAATGGGCTTTGCCTTTGGACTGCAGGTGCTGCCAGAGTCCCTTTGGGGACATGGGCATGTGTGTGTCCCACATGTTGCTGTTTCCTTCTGGAAGTGCTTCTGGCTTTCTGATTCTGCTCACAGTCCCAGATGCTTTCACTGAGGAGTGAAGGGCCAGTGCAGCCTCTCCTTTTCACCTTCTGCTCTGGGCTTTCTGCCTGTGGGTGCTCACCTGGCCCTGCAGGCTTGGGCATGGCACAAGCAGCCCCACATGNGCCTCTCCTTTTCACCTTCTGCTCAGGACTTTCTGCCTGTGGGTGCTCAACATGGCCCTGCAACATCCTCAGAGGCACCTGCAGGCTTGGGCATGGCACAGGCAGCCCCACATATCATGGTTCTGCCCTGCACTGTGCTCCTCCAGCCCAGACCCTGCTTCTCTCACTTGGGGCAGTGCAGGGCTGATGCTGCTGAGCACGACTGTACCCCAGTGCTTGAGGAAGCACCAGCCTCAGCACCCCAAAATCCAGGACAGGACACCTGCAAGCAGCGCTCTACAAGAGAAAGGCTCTGCTTTTAAAGCATTCCCTGGAGAAGCAGGGCTGTGTCTCCCAGTGAGCAGGTTTTCCTGGGTTTGGGGCTGCTCCTGTCCCGGGGTGCCTGCCCTGGGCAGTGCAGGGCAGAGCAGGTCTCTCCCAGCAGACATTTGGCAGGTAATAACCCAGTAAGAAACACTTGTCTTTCCTGGCTGCCTGACAAAGGCCAAGGCCTTTCATGCTAGCAAATTCTAGCTTGGAAAAAAACATTTATAATTTTTTTAATTACCCTTGTGATCCAGTAATTTTGAGGAGAACTGGGAGGGCTGCAGAGCAAATGCTGTTATTATGCTATCACTTTCCTGCAGCCTTTCAGCACAGAGCCAGCAATTTCACCCCAGGAGAAGCCCTGAAAGGTGGTTATTAGTGTGCATCACCACCAGCAGCCAGGTCCCTCCTGTCCCTGCTGGGGACAGCCACTGCCACAGGGAGCTGCAGCCTGTCTTCCCCTCCACCACCCAACATGCCATAATTTAGCAGCTGTCTAACCTGGCCTCTCTGCCCCAGCTTGCTTTTGCAATAACCCATACTTCTTTTTGGTCTGCTTTTCACACGTTGATGAAGGCATATCAGGGTTTTGTTGGGGTGGGTCGCTGCCATTTCAATTTCTGCTGCTTTCTGGAGCATTTTCCAGAGTCAGGAACCTCCTGGTTTGTTCTGCAGCCAGGTCATACAGCATGGCAACAAGTCAAGAAAACACCCTCCAAGTGTTTCTGTTTACTGGGAATAACTACAGCCTGGGCTCCCTTATCAGCATGCAGCACCACTTAATTCATATTGCTGAAACCCACAGATGAGTCAGAGCCCACGGCACAGGATCTCTGGTCCTGTTGCTGTTAATTACAATTAACCATAATAGCAGCTGATCCCTGGCTGTTGGGGCACACGGACTCACTGCACAGGTTTGAGGTTTGCTCCCGTTGGCTCTTCATTCAGCACGTTTGCCATGGCTGTCCCTGCCTCAGGCAGGTGCATGTCCTGGGATCATTCACTGGTTTGCCAGGGACAGAACTGCCCAGACAGTGACAGCTGCAAATAGTCAGTCAAAACATGGTTTATTTTCTCCTGCTCTCCTTTCTGGTTTGTGTTCCTCAATAAAGGAGAGAAGTGATGGGAAGGGATCTGATTTCCAAAAGCAGGGAACACAGCACGCAGTTATCCTGTTGTACATGCTGAAGCCAACAGCATTTATTGTGTAAGTTTTTGCTGCTGTGTGGTCAGAAAAGGGGTGAAGGAAGGGAGCTGAAACTTCTCCCCATCTCTCTGAAATCCCATCATGGCTGCTGTCAGCATTACCTAACCTGCTGCTCTGTGCTGTGTGCGTTTCCTAGCAAAAATCCTGTGGGAAAGGGCTCTTCAACCTCACCTGCAGCCACCTCAACCTTGTGGAGAAGGAGTACTTTGGTCTGGAGTTTCACAGCCAGGCTGGGAACCAGGTGAGTGGAGCTGGCAGCGTGGGCTCCTGGAGCTGCCATGGCTGGGGAATTGTTGGCACCTCCCTGAAACTCCACATGGAAAATTAAATAGAGAGTCTTGCCATGATGGCAGAAAAACTCTGAAAACGGGAGTTAGGAGAGGAGCCACAAGCCCCAGAGATACCTACCGCTCATGGGGTCTATCCATAGCCATCCATGTGGCACTGCCCAGCAGGACACTTGTCACAGCAGCCGAGCTGGCCAACGTTTTCATGTGGCATTCCATCATGCTGCTGCTGCTTTTATTCCCCATCTCTTGTGCTGTTTATTTACCCAGGTCTTGATTGCCTTATTTCAGGTCTGGTTGGAACCACTAAAACCCATAACAAAGCAAGTCAAAAGTAAGTATTTCAAAAACAGAATTCTTATAAATCACTTATTCTATAATCACTAGTGAGAGTCATGCAGTGTTGTTGCTTGAGGACAGGATCTCTGGCTTCCAGCACTCAACCAGGCTCATTTTAGAGGGTGAGACTGGGCAGGATTGTTTGCAAGGACACCCCAGTCCATACAAAATCCCGTGGAAATACCACTGCCTTTGCAATCTGCTATCTGCACCATTTTAGGCTGGAGCTGTTAATGACCTGACAGCTTGGCAGAGGAGCAGGGGTGGCTGAGTGCCTGCGTGGCCATGCTGGCAGTGTGACAGGCACAGCTCCTGCGTGCCCTCCTTTTCCCTCTGCAGCTCAGAGTGGCCCAGGCAGGGTCCCCCCTCTGCCCTGCAGGCCCTGCAACTCCCCCCCAGCCCCACAGAGACTCTGCAGGGCCTGGCCTGAACTCAGGCCCAGCCTCTGCCATGGCCATGGCTGGTGTTAACACAGTGCTGCTTTCAGCACAGGCCTCCTTCCATCCCCACAGTATTTTCCCCAGGTACAGGATGGCTGGGATGTGACTGAGAGCTTGGGGCCATGACCCCAGTCTTTGCCACGGGGCGGCTGCAGAACAGTGTTTGCATGAACTTCCCTGAAAGGGGAAAGCCTGATAAGGAGCCTTCCCTTTCTGGGCACGCCACAAATGGAATTGTTGCAGGCACCTGTTTCCTTTACCAGGTGCCTTCTGGCCTGTCCCTCTGAGCCATCCCAGGGTGTTCTGTGACAGTCAGTCCTTACATAATTGCTTCCCTCCCTCCCTCCCTCCACGCACTTTGCCTTGGGCTTGGCTGCTTGTTCTCACTCATCCCACAAAAAAACCTTTGCCCAAGCAGCCTCCTACAGAGCTGTTGCATCCCAAGTGCTTGGAGGGCTGAGGTAACACAGCCCCAGTGATGGCAATTCCACCAAGGCTCTGGCCACGCTCCCTGGCACCATTTCATGGAAACCCCCTCCCAACAGGGATTTTTGCAATTTAAAGCATTGCTGGAGCATTTTTCTCTTTAGTATTCTTTAGCTGTCCAAACCTCTATTTGCATCCATTGGTAATACTGGGGGCCTGGGCGGGCTGGTTTTGGGAGGGGGGCAGGCTGTAGTCCTGATTTGTAAGGGTCCAGATTGATCTACTCTGTAAGAAGGCAGCATGTGTGAAGAGAGTTGTAAATGTTCCCAATAGACGTGTAAAAGAAAACTTATGAAGATGTTGTGTTTTAAGATCCTAAGGAGGTTCTTTTCAAATTTATGGTGAAATTTTTCCCAGTGGACCCCAGCCACCTGAGAGAAGAACTGACCAGGTACAGTGCTTGTTTTATTACTTTCTTACCACACAGTTCTGTGTTTTCACAGTGTGCTAATTCTTTATCTTCATCCACCCCAACCTGTCTGTGAGCACTGGTTATCCTAAGTATCCTTGGTACTATGCTTTACAGAACAAAACCAGAGAATATCTCTTCTTGATTCTCTGTTTTTAAACACAATCCACTTGAAGGCCCAGCCGTCTGATGAGGCTGCAATTTGTTTACTGCCAAACACTTTAGCAGTTGGGCACAGCCTGACTGCTCAGTCTAGCTCCTGCCTCAAGCAGTGTTCTGAAAGAACAACTTTAGTTTTATTTTTAAAAATGACATTGTTAGCTTTTACAATTTTAGAGAAAGCATTGCAAACGGACTAAGAATAAAACCAAGACAGTGCTTCTGCAGAACGTCAGCCCCAAGAGAGGCAAATGCCCTCCAAAACAGAGAGGAATGTTAATTTTGAAATCTACCAATGACAATTTCAATGACAGCGACGTGCTGGTCATCGCGGTGCCTCGCTGCAGCCTTCTGCAGGGGCTGCATGCTCACGCTGTGACCCTGCAGACGTGCATCCCATGGGCTGAGATCTGGGAACAGGCTCAGCCCAGCACCCAGCTCCCCCCAGGGCACGCTCCTGTCCCCCCCACAGGTACCTCTTCACCCTCCAGATCAAGAAGGACCTGGCACAGGGCCGGCTGCCCTGCAGTGACAAGAGCGCGGCGCTGCTCGTGTCCCACCTGCTGCAGTGTAAGGGCGAGCGGGTTCCTGCGGGGCCAGCGCCCTTCCCCGGGGCGGGCTGTGCCCGGGGGTCCCAGCCGGGGGGATCCCACCGCACGGACCCCTCACACACTAACCCGTGCTTTCCCCGTGTCCCCAAAGCCGAGCTGGGCGACTTCCACGAGGAGACAGACCAGCAGCACCTGGCCACACACAGGTACCTGCCCAACCAGGAGTACCTGGACAATAAGATCATGCACTACCACCGGAGACACAGGTGAGGGCTGCTCCACACCACGGCACCCACAAACCCCTGATGGACAGGCTGTTCCCACCAGCAGGCAGGGCTGCGTGTGATGCCAGCATTGTGCCCCTACAAAATGGCATTTTCCCAGCCCATTTCAGCCTCTGCCTCCTCACTCCTTTCCCGTTTGTGTCTCCAGAGGGAAGACGCCGGCCGAGTCGGACGCTCAGCTGCTGGACGTGGCCAGGAAGCTGGAGATGTACGGGATCCGCCTGCACCCCGCCAGCGACGGCGAGGGGACACAGATCAACCTGGCCGTGACACACATGGGGGTGCTGGTGCTGCGGGTGAGCCGGGGCTCGGGGGCCTGCTGGCGCCCAGGCGGGGTGGCCTCTCGGCCTGCGGGTGGTCCTTGTCCCCTGTGAGCGCTCCAAACTCTCCCAAATCCTAACACGCGTTCCCCAGACCGCGGGGGTGACGGGGATGCTCTGGGACGTGGCTGTGGGGCTCAGCCCCATATCCCCCGGCCCCCGCTGTGTGCCACCTCTCCCAGCTCTGCTGGCCCTTGTCCCCCGAGCGTGATGGCTGTGTTAGCAGCACGGGTCCCACGGCTCTGCCACCTGTGTGCACCGTGTAATCTTCCAGCGAAAATAGCCCCCCACGACCGCGCAATTACACAACGCTGTAATCACGGCCGAGCTGCGCAGTAAATACAGACCAGCTCCCACACCAGCTGATTTCAACCTGGGAACATCTTGTTACAGCAAAAAAAACGCCAGCAAACCCAAACATAGAACCTAGCTGTGGGTCTGCTGCTGGTGATTAGTGCTGCCAGACCTGGTTATTTATTCAGAGCCATAAACACCCCTCCTGCATGATTAGAGCATGTAAAATCTGGGCTCCCCAGAAAGCTGAGAGGGTCCTGGTGCTACTGAGTGGAGGAACACGATTTTTCCTGGTTCTGCCGTGCCATCAGTGTTTTGTGGCTGCATCTAACCTCGTGCAAAATGATAATGTGTGCTTGCAGCCTGCTTAAACCCAGTCTAAAGGGGTGGGGGTGAGCTGAGCACTGCTACACTTCTCAGCAAATGAGGGGAGAATATTATTTCTTTGGAGTGCTGATTCTGCCTTAATTCACATGATATTTGATCTGGCACAGATAGGACTCCCTACAATGACCTCTCTGAGGTTTGTCTTGGGATCCTGGACTTTTGCAAAGAGCTTCAGCAGGCAGAGTTAAGCCCTGAACCTCAATTTCTACTTGTAGAACCAGCTGATGGAGAGTCAAAACCCAACCCCAGCACCCTTTCCCCAGACCACTGCAGCTCTAAGAGCTGCATTGGAATCTGATGCTGTGTCCTGTGAGATCAGGCCTTGGCCCACTGCATTCTGTTTTTGCAGGTTGCCCATCAAGCTTTTTTTTTTTTGCTGTGTTTGTCCCTGCAGGGCAATACGAAGATCAACACCTTCAACTGGTCCAAAATTCGCAAACTGAGTTTCAAAAGGAAGCATTTTCTCATCAAGCTCCATGCAAACATCTCTGTAAGTACCACACCACAGGCAGCTGCTGGGCTCGGGAGCAGACAGCTGAGGATGGAAGGTCAGCCACACAAAGTCCCCAGTTTTGAGTAAAATCCATTCCTGCTGCTCGTGATGATGCTCCTTGAGCGTGACGTGTGCTACTCCTGTGTCCCCAGCGAGGTGACAGCACTGCCTGGAGCCACTGACAGCCCCTCTGAGCCTTGGGGGATCAGCAGGGCAAAGGGCAGAGCTTGTCCTGTGCTCCTGACCCCGGCTGTCTCTGGCACGCAGGCGCTGTGCAAGGACACTCTGGAGTTCACCATGGCGAGCCGGGACACCTGCAAGGCCTTCTGGAAGACCTGTGTGGAGTACCACGCCTTCTTCAGGCTCTCTGAAGAGCCCAAGTCGAAGCCCAAAGCTCTTCTGTGCAGCAAAGGTTCCAGCTTCCGCTACAGGTACGTTCCCAGGGGAAACCCAACCTGCTGGGGCTGGGAAGGGCCTGGGGATGGCTCTGAGCCTCCCCTTTATGTCAGCCCTGTCTGAATCTGAGGGGCTGATAAAAGCTACTTCTCCTGGAGAGACCCCTGCCTCGGCCCTGCTGCATCCCCTCCCATGGGGCACAAGGCCTGCCCAGGGCTGGTGCTGATGGTGCTGCTCACATTTCTCCCTCCACACTGCAGTGGGAGGACTCAGAGGCAGCTGCTGGAGCACGGGAGGAAGGCTAAGATGAAGAGCCTGCCCTTTGAGAGGTACGGGGGGCACAGAGGGGGAGCAGTGCCTGAGGGGACTGGGGTGAGGGGAAGGACCCTGCTGGCCATACTGAGATGCCATACAAGAGCATACCAGGATGCTCTTGTCCTGCAGGAAACACTACACATCCCGCTACGATGAGAGGCAGTGCCGCTCCTCCCCGGACCTCCTGACGGACGTGTCAAAGCAGGTGAGTCCCCACGGCAGCAGCAACAGTTCTGTGCCAAGCTCTGGGCATTGCTGCCCCAGCTGGAGGCCAAGCCAGGCTCTCAGCTCTGGGTGCTCCCTCGCCACCCCGCTCTGTGCACCCCCCCTCTGTGCCCTGCCCAGGTGGAGGAGCTGCGCCTGGCCTACGGCACCCGGGGTTCCTACCATGCCAACGGAGTGCACGGCTCCGAGCCCACCCTGGACAGCCGGCGCCGCAGCTCCACCATGGAGGTGACATTTGCCACTGAGCTGGACCGCTCCAAGCCCGAAGCATCTCCCACCTTCCTGCCCCACTCCAAAAGCTCGTCTGCCTTCCCCCTGCTCTACGCCGAGCTGGAGATGGAGCGGGCGTGGGAGCCCACCGACCTCTTCGGAGCCAGGAATCCCCTGACATCCTTCCGGCCCCACCACCAGTTCGCCGGGAACAGTAAAAGCACCTCTGTGGGCAACATGCGGGAAGTGAGCGCCCGGCCGCTGGTGTACACGGATGTGCCCTGTCCCCTGCCCATGGTGGCCCCGGCTCCCCCTGTGCTCTTCTATCTGGACAGGGCACTGCAGTCCCCATGCCCTGCGCTGGCCCCTGGCGAGGACACAGCAGCACCGGCCGGTGTGAGTGGCCCCGTGGCAGCAAAACCCCCCCGACAGAGCCCGAGCGGGACCCAGGCTGGGCAGTTCCATCGAGAAGCTGCAGGCACGGCCACGGGCACGGCCATGGTGGGGGAGAACAGGTCACTGGCTCGCTCCTTCGATTACGGCCTCCAGGAGCAGCCTCCCAAGCGGTCTTGGAGCCAGTCGGACATGAAAACCATCCGCTTCCCCTACGGCTCCGAGTTCAGGCCCCTGGGGCCGTGCCCTGCTCTGAGCAGTCGGAAAGGGGGCGTTTTTTGGCACGTCCCAGCCCAGCAAGGGCTGGCTCCGGGGCCGCGGCGCTCCACCGAGCGCTACCTGGGCAGCAGCACCGAGTCCAGCGACTCAGACTCGGACCTGCTGGCCGCTGACTACTGCTCCCTGTACGGCCGCGTGCTGCGCTCGCCCATGGCCCGCGTGCGGCTCTCCTCGGGCAGCCTCCAGCTGGACGAGGAGGATGAGGAGGTGTCCTTTGCCACCAGTGCTGCTGAAGACAGGATTTCCAGAGGGGCCTCCAAGTATTTCACCTAGGTGCCTGACAACGGCCAGAGGGAGCAGAGGTGGCCGGTGCTGACCCAGGGTCAAAGAATGGTGACACTCTTTGTTTGCAGGTCTGCTTACAGCTGATGAAACATTGATGGCATTGTGATGTGTGAGTGCTCTTAGCTATAGAGGATGTGTTCATGGACATCAGGGGTATGTTCAGAAGAATTCAGCTCCACAGCTGGAAGCTGGTTTGCCTCTGCCACCACAATTTGAGAGGGAGGGTCTTCTTCAGTCAGAGGCCCGGCATCTCTTAGAGCCCCGCTAAGTCCATATGTCCTGCCCAAATTGATGCTTGGAGCTCAGCTGTTGGAATCTTCAATGAGGGGGTGGGAGAAAACCATAAAGAGACTTCTCAGAGAATAGTTTCAGCTGCCACTTTTCCCAGCTGGAGGTTGTTCCAGGCCCTTTTGGAAAGGAGCAGGATCTGCATGGGAGGCTGCTCCTCAAGCTGATGCCATGTGAACAGGACAAAAGCCCAGCACTGAGCCCATCTCCTCCACCTGCCTCACCTCCCTCCAGTGCTGCAGGGAGTACCTGGCACTGGAAGACAAGGCTCTGTGTGTGGCTTTCTTCTCCCTGGCCAGTTTAGAGGATTACCCTCCAGAAATATCATAGTAGAGCTTGCCAGGCTTTTAGAAGCACCCCATGGTGGGCACTGGGAAGTGAATTCATACTGTCTAACTGTGCAGCACAGTGACAGCCCCAGTACCTCAGTGCTCTGCCTAAATCTGAGGGAGAGAGACATGTAAGGGGATTCTTTGGGGTCCTTTGCTTCCCCAGATCTGTCCTCAGTTAAGCAGCATTGGAAAAAAGATATTAGGAGCAGGTAGGAAAGGAACAGGCAGCTTCTGGGAAGCATTTTTATTACCCTAAACCTACATGGAAATCTTGAGGATGATGGCACTTCTGTAAGATTTTTTTGGGGGGGAATCTTGATAATTTTCTTTAAGAACAACCCTGTAAGTCTTCTTAGGACATGACTCTAAGCAAAGGGACAGCCCAGAAAATCTATGGTGGAGAAAACACTGCAGCCTGCCAGAAGGATTTTGGAAACATGGAAGCTGGGACAAAAATAATAGATAAAAATGTAGGAAGGACTGGGCTTATGGGTCCTGCTCACTCTGCATGTTGCTGTCCTTTGTTTTAGAAGGTGGACAATAAAGAACAGTTGTTCACGTTGGAGTTTGGAGTTCCCACTTCTGTCCTGTGAAATCTGCACCCCCAAAATCCTGCAGGTAACCCCCCCCTTCCCCCAGCACACCTTGCCCTGCACCTCCCAGCTCAGGAGCTTCCCTCCTCAGCTCTCCAAGGAGCTGGTTTCCCTCTCCTGCTCTGCTTCCTGGCTCCCTCTGTGCTTTCACTGTCCCAGCAACTGGGGACACTTGTGGAGATCCCTGAATGCTGCTGAAAACTGCCACATTCTTGGTTGGTTGCCCAAAGAAATGCATTAGCCCAACAAGTGAGTACATTGTAAGGTTTGCTTCTGCTGCTAGCTACCTACCCTGTGCTGAAGCTGTGAACTGCAGGGCTCACCCATGCTGCTCTGGCACATGTTGTACTGAAAAAAGGGATAATCCTTCTGGACAGAGGGTTGTTTCTTCCCCATTCCCAAAGCTCTGCACCTTGGAAAGAGCAAGGATCACCACTTAGTACAACATTTAAGAATGGCAGCCTTTTGGCACTGTTTGCTAAAGGGTTAAAAAAAGCAGCAGTTTCAAACACAGGCTGCACACACAGCCCTGGGATACATCCACAATCACTGCTAGCTCCTCAAAGCATGCGGACACACACCTTGAGCATGTCCCAGAGCAGACACAGTCCCACCAAAGAGATCATTGTACAGACACTGCCCAAATCTTCAAGACTAGCTGGGAAAACAGCACTGAGAGGGAGAAACAAGGACTTGGGAACTATTCTTGGATTTTTCCATGGACTAGGGAGCACTGGGGCACCGTGTGGGCACTTATGCCTCAGTACATCCTACACATGGTCAAAACAGCAAAAGAACAAAGCAGCTAGTCAGTAAGTGACACAAATTCACAGATCCAAGCTAAACTAATTGTGTAAACCACTTTCTTGGGAATGACTAAAATTAAGGAACAATCCCAGTAAGCAGTGGCTTACTTGTCAAGGAACAATTGAAACAACCCTTGACTAAGTCCTTCCCCTTGCTCCCTGCTCAGCCCTATTCACCCTCCTCGAGATAAGGACATCTATTTAAGTGATTTTGTGTCCCTAGGGAAGAAAACAAGGATGGAGACAGGACGAGGAAAAGATTTGGTTTGCTGGTGGTGAAAGACAAACAGCAGAAGCTGGAAAATGTAAACTGCTACAGTACTTACACAAAGGATTATTGAAGGGGAGAAGGCACTGCAGCATCACAGGGGGAAAACATGAAGCTACTCAGAACATTCAGATAAAAGTAACTGGTTTATATGAAACAGATAAAGGTTTAGACAAAATAGATAAAGCTGTGAAATAACACAAGCCAACAAACATACCACTAAAACTTTGCAAAGAGGGAAGTAATTTTATTCCAGTGTTAAGTCATAAAACAGTGTGATAAAAATCAGACTTTTAACAACCACTAAACTTTGTGCAAACACATTAAAACCTACACACTCTGCTATTCAGCTGTCAAAATTGCAAGGCAAGAGCAGGTGTGATGCCACTACACTGACTGCACAGGAATCAATAGAGGGGTCAGAGACCAAGGGCCTAAAGAACGGTTACATTGATAAAGGACTCATCTACCCAAGAACAAATACATCTCTCTGTTCTGCAAGTCAGACTACTCTGGTAAGATTACTTCAGCAACAATTCTTCTCAACCTACAGCAGGAAGCCTGGCAAACCAAAAGATCAAGAAGATGGTTCCTGCATGAATATTTTGATCTATCTTTCCATTAGCTATCTGCCAGCAACAGAATACTGCTGATTAAGTTACACAGTTCATCAATAACTAACACGTGGGAAAAAGACAGCTCATCTCTGGAACCAGCAATACACATGGTCCCTTCTCAGGAGCTAATCATAGTCTCACAGTGCAGAGACTTCAGGCACATGCAGCACAACAAAAAAACCTTTCTGAATGGACTGAAATACAAGAGAATGAGTCTGTTTTGTACACACGTGGGGGAGTTTTTCCCATGCTGTCCCACGAGGTAGGCATACATCCCACTCATTCTACAGGAAAAGAAGGGGCACCATAATTCAGCAACTTACCACAGTTGTATCTCTAACATGTCAGGTTCCAATTTCCCATGTCATTTGCTATCCCCACCTACCCAGAATTGTTCATGGAGATGCACAGATTAAAGACCCTGTGTCAACAGGGTAGAGCCACCAGTTACAAAACTCAAGAGGAATTCCCACAGTGCTTCCCTCAGACTCTCACAGAAAAAGAACAACTGAAGTGAAGTGACATGGAAGTGAAAACATGTTTTCAATCCTGAAAAATGTATATGGAGCTCCTTAAAATGAGATTTGTGAGGAAGCTGCCAAGGTGAGAGTTGAGGGAGCTGTGGCACTCAGGCCTTTGTGTCCCTTCACAGCCCCGTGCCGAGGCTAAAGGGGGACAGAGCTGGGACAGAGCTGCACTGCCACACACAGCTGAGCTCACACATCCTGAGTCTCCTCTCTAGAAAAGGAACCAAACTGAATCCAGGACTGCTCCATCCACTCCCTGGAAGCTGGAAGGTGTCCTCTGGACAAGGACAGCGTGGGGCACCCAGAGCTTTGCAGAGCACCCACACATGGAACACCTTTCTCACACATGAGTCTGTGACAGACACATCCACACCTCTGCACAGCTGATGAAATTCAGAATAAAATGATGCACAACAAAACAAGCTCGTGAAAGTTTACAGAACTTAAATATTTATTTTTAAACCATTTTAAACCCCCCAAAACATTGAAATAAGCTTCATCTATAAACAGATTTACAAGACTAACAACTACAGAAGCTAGAGGAGCACTACAATTTGTTTCTGTGATGCAGTTATTTTGTAAAGCTTCAGATCAACTGTATTTACAACTTTTGCTGCTTTTACATTTATAAAAATATTTATTTAATCCATAACATTATTGTTTTCAAAAACTATTTCCAGACTTTTTTCTCAGATATAAATTCTAATTGAATTTCAGTTATATAGCAGATGAAAGTTTTAAACAGAAACATTTTTTTAAAATTAAAACAAGGAGTTAAAAGTAATTTTTTTTACAGTGTAGGCACCATTGAAAATAATTGTCCTTGGCATATCTAACCACCATCTCTCACAAGTGTCCTTTATATAAAAACGATGTAATGGCAACATTTGACGAAAAATGCAGTATTTACTTGCACACCATTACTTTTTGAATATTTGGCAGATATATTTCAGATTCTTTAAAATGACTTTTGTGCAAAAACAAAATGTGCAGGTCTGAACCATAAAATAAACACACCCAGCCTTTATCAAAAATAAATTTACACCAACAGTTCCACAGCTAAGTACTGAAAAACGACCCCAGTTCAAAACTTCAGCATAATATACATACTGGGTTGAAAAAGGGAAAAAACCAAATCAAAACAAAACAACAGAAGAGATTACCCATCTAGCAGTACCATAAATATATAACTGAAAGCAACTTTATAGTCTTACCTACTTTTTATGAAAAAAAAAAATCACTCTGTACTGCACAGTACTACCTTTTTGTGAAAGAATATCTATAACTCAGTTGTTTGCATATTAACCGGTAAATACATATTTAAAATACACTTTCAGAAAATTATAAACAAATTATGTTGATGTACTGTATTTAATGTATTTCAGAACAAAAACGTGTATAAATATCTTACAGGAGAAACAACACCACCACACAGAACGCTGGTGTTACACCGATACCTGCGTGTGAGGTACGAAACAAGCGACGCTCGGCTTCTCTGGCTCCCTTCCACCCAGGCATGTATACTCAGAGGAAAAAAAATTAAATTAAGTTAAATTGGACTTCAGGTTCTGTCCATTATTGCCGAAAGCCCCCACCCCCTCGACTGTATTGCTCTAAATTTTCCTACCATGATGATGTAAGATTGAGTTACTACTTCAAAACCT
This sequence comes from Thryothorus ludovicianus, assembly GCA_013397245.1. NCBI lineage: Eukaryota > Metazoa > Chordata > Aves > Passeriformes > Certhiidae > Thryothorus > Thryothorus ludovicianus. The sequence continues at coordinate 52,371 of VZTB01005564.1, read as the reverse complement.
GTTCTAAAAGGTAATACACAGACTGTACATCAGGATAGACCTGTTGCTACATATCACCTGCAAACTATTGCCATATTGCTCTCAAATATATTTAATCATAGAGCTGCCTAAAATACTGTACCAATTTAGAATTAAAATAGATACTGTTGCAGGTTTGTTTTTCAGGGCATGATAATATATATGCTGGTTGAAGCAGGTGCTACAGCAATACCCTTGCCACTACATTACATGTCTTGAATATGCTTGTGAAAAAGCTATTTTTCTCTGAAGCTTGTTAGTGATTTACAAAAGTTTAACTCATGAATATAAAAGACCTGTACAACTCCATGTACAGGAACAAAATAGCATCAAAACATACTGTACTTGCACATTCTATTAACTAAAGTAATGGTTACTTCTAAAAGCAAAACTGCACCTCAACATTTATCAGATTAAACAGGTGAAACTACAATATTAAAAGTTGTTCTTTACAAAATAATTTCCTGAAAATATAAAACCATGTGCACTGCCACAAAATAGTTGAGTAGGTTCTTTCAAATCCTCAATCACCATCAATATGTTGCAAAGATCCAAAAGGCACAAGGAGCTCATGAGCTAAGCACTGCCAAGCTTGAAGTAGTTTTGGTGGGTTTCACTGGGTCCATACAAAACAGCAGTCAATTGTGTGAAGTTTCTTAGGATGAGTCATTAACAGAAAATCTACAGATAAAAAATGCAAGTTAAAAATTTTGTTAATCATATTGTTTCAGCTGGGCAAACAGCATATAAATATTTCATCACTAAACTAGTATGTGCTCTCATCTCAACAGTTCATAGTAAAAAACACACCAGAAGTGACATTCTCAAGAAAACATTCCTAAAAGAATAAGAAAAAGATTCTGTCTACCCTATTGACTGTAAATATGCTTAAGTCAAACCTGCAGGCTAAATTAAAGAAGCAAGATATAGAAACTACAGTAAAGCTGCAGCACTTCAAGACCAGATACAGTAATTGCTGGTATTAGCTTTAGTCTCAAAAATAAGTGTTACCTGTAACTACAAAGCTAAAGGTTTAAAGCACTGGACATAGTAAACCTTTCTCTTATCACTAAACTACTTACTTCTGAAATTTCTCCATAAGTTTCTTCACCATCTTATCTGTGATCCCTGGACATGTTGCTTCTGCCACATTGATGCTTTTCTCAAGTTCCTCAATTGCTTTCTTTCTGTTAGCATTATTTGTGTCCTGCTGCTTGAGCTGAGGAGCAGATCAAAAAAGTCAAAACCCCAAAAAGCATTAGACATTTGGCTAATACTTTCAAAGAAGATTTTTAAGCCAACTTACCTCAGCAAACACAGGGGTGATTATCATAGTTAAACAACTCAGGGTTTTTACAAGATCCTGATCCTAGAAGTTAACAAATATGGATTACACCAGCATATTACAACACACATTAACATATATACACCATACACACTGTCTCTTAACACAGCACATGTGATTTTGGAGTTAAATTTTTTTAACTTTTTTAAAAAAAAATACGAGTTAAATTTAATGAAGTGTTTAAAATACATTATAAAACCCACAAAGACACTGTGCATCAACAAACGTTATGGGATGTTGAAATAGATGCCTGATGACACATCTCAAACAATGTCACTGAGCATCAGAGAAACAATTCAAACAGTTCAGTTTTTCCTCACTAGTAAGACTTTAAAATTCCAACCTCTATGCATGGATACTGATCTACAGTACATGTGCAGTGTATTTTGTATTTGAGGCTGACATGGCATAGGAAATATCACTAACATGCATTATCTTTTGAACTGCAAAAAACCTAGTCAGTCCTTATGACAAGTGAAGTTACTTTTATCACTATCTTCCTTAAAGTGGCTTTGGAACCAGAGTTGGAAGGAAGCACTCCTGTCTGTACGTACCGTCCCGTTCTGGAGCTTCTTCGCATCCGGCTTCTTCCGAACTGTGGTAAAGCTCCACTCAGGGTGGGAATTGTTTTCTTTGTTGCTGGACTCCCTGAAACAAAAAGGACATGATGTACATAATACTAGCCACAACAGAACACCAAGCAAGCACAGGTAACCCAAATACACAAGTCTATCAGGATTAGTTCCATGTTCCTTAAAATAGGAAGAAAACCATGTACAGAAACATTAAGAGAACTTGAAAAGAGGCTGAATAAATTGAAATGTGATCAAAAGCAAACAGATGTTATCTTCCTACAAGGCTTACCTTCTCCCATGGCATCCCATTTAAGAGTTATCTGATAGCCAGAAAAACAAGAGACTTACAGAAAGCATGTTGTTCCACAGGCATTGTGCAAACTTCTTCATGCACCTCAACCTTGCTCTGCAATATCTCTAATTGTGATTCAGTGGTTTTGGTACAACCACTAGTCTCAGACTAGGAAATAAATAGCACTTAAACAGAGCTGAAATTGAGTTTAAAGAGAGAAAGTTTTAAAGAGGTAACAAGCACATGGCTTATGTTAGTTTTCAGGGTCATACAGGGGGTGTTCTTGGAAGAAGACAATTAGAAAAAAGGAACAAAGGTGTACAGAAATGGTGTTATTACACAGAAAAGCTGCAGCAAACCCACTTTGAGAACATTATCTAAACAAAAAAACACACCCAAAAAAGACTATACTGAAAACAAACTTACGAATCTGAACCATCGGAATCACTTTCATCACTACTATGTCCCTCTGCTTTCCATCTCTTAAACCTATCAATCAGTTCTGTCAGATAGGAAGTCTTCTTGGCATTTTTCATAATGAATTTGTGCTTCAGAAGTTCTTTTGCAGTGGGGCGCTGTAAGAAACACTTTAAATATTTAATGTTATGCTAACAGTTCAGGATTTTAAATGCTAATAGGGGAGACTTAGTGAGACAACAGACTTTCAGAGCTAACTTGTATAATATCAGGAAATTAGTGAAACAGGAAGTCAGGAAAGCCAGTAATCCACATTTATGAGCATGCTAAAAATACAATCAAGTCACCCGTGGACTATACAGCTTATCCTTGTGCATTAGAAGGTCACACCCAGGAAAATGACTAATGAAAACTCTCCAGTGCAACATTTCCTTGTAAGCTGAATTCAGACAGCAAAAGAAAAGGATTTCAGATGATTCTCTCATCTGTTAAAGCTTCTCTTCTGACATTATCCTAGTTTAGAGTGCATTTTAGGAATCTGCCTCTGTCACTGCAATTTCTTACAACATTCTCCCTCCTCCTTTTGAGTATTTTAAACAAAACAAACCAGGATAGAGACAGAGATATTAAGAAGTACAACTAAAATTTACAGTGGAAAGTAGAGTCTCTCAAATTATTTCAATCACTGATGATGCACAATGTCAGCAAATACTTCACAAGCACAGGAGAGCAGAAAACCAAACTGAAACATCTACACACACACATTTATCTACTCACAAATGTTGGGTCCTTATTCAGACATGCATCAATGAATTCTTTAAAAGGTTTACTGAAGTCTCCTAACAAAGTGGGAGGATTGTTTTTCGGAATGAGGAACAGAACCCTCATTGGATGCATATCTGAGTTGGGAGGCTCCCCCTTGGCCAGTTCAATTGCAGTGATGCCCAGTGACCATATGTCAGCCTAAAGGGGAGGAAAAAGGGACTGTTAGTACAAAATTATGGGCTGTCATGACTGAGTATTCAATAACCTTCAAATATAATATGAAATCGTCATGTATAATGAAGCCATAGAATAAAATTAATGTTGGTCTAAGCAGATAATGCAAACATTCCTTTCTAAAACTTCAGGAACACCTGACTCACACAGACCTGGCTGATTTAATCAGTCTTTAATGATAAACATCTAGGTCATCATTTTTGTTGCAGTTGGTGTTGTAACTCTGCCAGCAAGATAAATGGACACCTAAATTTACACACTTTTGGAAAAGCTTTAGAAATATTGATCTTCCTGTGATTTTTTTTTCCATAGTTTAATGACAAATTGCCACAAATTTTCTATGTCTAATTCAGTTTGTGTAGGTATCCAACCTTGTTTGATAGCTCACTCTAAAGGAACAAGGTAGAAAGCTGAATCAAATCCAGCAAGGGATCACTTAATTTCTTTCCTAACAGACTGTTTGGTGAATTTAGCTGGAGAATTATTGACAACTAGTTAGACTTGAAACTCCACTTGAAGCACCAAGTTCACAGTGTAAGTCACAGAAGAATAATGAAGTACTATTTATTTTAGCTAAAAAGCATCATTATAAACGAATTCTGTCTTTGTATCAAAATATAGTATGATATTTTGATATCATACATAAAATACCAGTAGTCTAAAATTCTTCTCTGATTTTGATTTTTTTCCCAAGTGAAATATATTATTAGTTGCATATTTTGGATGACCTACAATAGCTACTTAGATCACTAAAGGTGTTTCTCATTAAGAACTGTTTGGCAATAGTCAACTACACTTGGCACAGAATCATAAACCAAAACTGCCCATAGAGTAAACAAGGATTACCATTTGCATTTCTCCAATATTCCTTTTTTTGTTCAGAAGACCTAAAATAGCTGTACTTTATAGCAAAGAATTAAACTCTCTGTTTATTACTGAAATACCATAATCAACAACTGTGTATCAGAGGAAAATTATTTGAAAGAAGAGATGGAGCTTACAAATCTCTGGCACTACTAAAATGTATGAGTTTCTAGTTTATTTTCCAGTATTTTGGAGTACAGAGAGAAGAAGATTAAAATTCAGTTCAGATAACAAAAAAAGACATCAGTATTAGTCTAGAAATTGAAGTGTATCCTATCCAAATCCTTCATCTCTCCTACCAAAGGCTTGCATCTTCTGTATTCTCCCACCAGCCCACTGGCATGGAAAAAAAGGGGGAAGACACTGCTCTTGCAACACCCTGAGATATAGAAGGCAAAAGATTAGGTGGCTGGGGAAATGTAAATGAAGGAGTGGTAAAGCTGATCTATACACAGGGCAAGCAGAAGAAAAATTATTCCCAATCTTACTGGCCAACACAGATTTTTAAAGCAGGGTAGAGAGCTCTTCCAAAATGCCCTGGGGAACACATGACAGTGGGACCACTGAAACCTTCAACAGGAACATTCCCACTTTTTTATCAGCAAGAACCCTTGTGACAAGTACACAAATTCCTTAGAGTCTGACTGATCCTGGGAAAGTCTCCTGGCATGTGAATGTTGTCAGGACACTTCAGATATCCAACAGCTTTTTCTTTATATGCACATCACCTAAGTACAGTTACATGTTTATTATTTGAGTAAAAGCAGTGAGAAAGTATCACTTCACACATACCAAGATTTTTATTCTCTTGATCCTGTTTTAAGGTTTTGTCTACAGAGTCTGGAGTGTCCAATGGCAGACTGAAACATGCTGCTGTTTCACCAACCACACTCTCTAGGACATCTTGTGGTTTTACACATAGAAGAGGGGACTGTTCCCTCCTTATTGTCATTTCAAGCACCAGTTCTCAACTCTCAGAAAAACATGGAAGAACTCTGCTTTTCTACTGCCAGTTCACATAGGGAAACTCTCCTTTGCAATTAGTCATCCATCAAGAGCTCTCATGACAAAGAAAGGCACAAGGTACCATAATGCACCTAAGCCACCAAGTTACTTTTTACCTTCTCAAGGCCTGTGCTAAATTTTTCTGCATTACATGGATCCTCAGAAATACCATTTGAGATAGTACACCCAGAGCTGTGCATAAAAATGTGACCAGAAATTAACTTTTTGGCCACCATCTAGGCTTTAAATAAACTGCCATGTTCTGGTGGCATTTTACTTTGTGAGCACTTTATTACTGTTTGAATTAAATGCAAAACATTGAATTGAAACCAAATCAACCAACCATCCCACATGCAGGAAGTTGCTCTGAAAGAGATATGACATCACCATTTTACTTGGTGACTTTGCACCTGAGTAACACAACATGTAATTGCTATATAAAACCAATTTAATCCTACTTTTAATTTTATTATTTTAAACCCTGTAACTTCAAATCTGCTTTTTTTCCTCCCCATACTGACAGAGCTAAAAGCAAAAAATCAAGATAAATGCTGTTGGATAATTAGATACAAAAAAAATTATGTTCTACTCCCATACTTACTTTTGAATCATATGCTGACTGCTGAATAACTTCAGGGGCCATCCAAAACGGGGTTCCAACAAAGGTATTTCTCTTAATTTGTGTGTCTGTTAGCTGCCCAGCAACTCCAAAATCAGCAAGCTTAACATCGCCTTGTTCCGATAGCAAGACATTGGCAGCTGCCAAAGGGAAATAATGGAGTAACTGATTAGAATACTGTTTTATACTTTTTAAAGGCTTTAACAAAGTAACATTTGAAATGTTGCACACCTTTTATATCCCTGTGAATTTTCTTCTCTGAGTGTAGGTAGTCAAGACCTTTCAAGATCTCCTTTAGCATTGTAGCAATCTGGAACTCATCAAATGGGCCAGCACGGAGCTTTGGAAAAAAGACACGTTAAAATAATTTTAGTCTTCTATCTAATTTTTGCCTTGCTTTGATGAAATTACATCTTAAACTTGAAACATTTTTTTGAAGTAGAGAATGAACAAAATTAATGAAATATTCAATGCAATATGTCAATAATCAAATTGAAATAGGTGCCACTGGAATGATCACCATCACATCTCTACTGCCCCTACACTGAAAATGCTGCTACTCCTTGAACACACACTGCCTGTGCTCCCCTCAGCGTGCAAAGCACAGGAAAAGCAACAACTAACTTTCCACAAAGTTTTCTTTCCCTACAGGCAGCAAACACAGCAGACTGAATTTTGCAATTTAGATTAAGTAAATTAAGAAAACCAGTTTATTTCAAAACAGATTAATCTGTTGACTGTGGGTTTTAAATTTAATGATGCAGTTTTTACTTGTCCCAGCATCTTTGATTCCAGGCTTGCTTTTGTATCAAGAACATAACATGCTACTAATAGAGCTGCTAATGGATTAAGTGTAAACTTTGCACATTAGAAAGCTATGCAAATTAAACAAACGAAATTAAAGTGAGCAATCAACAAAATACCAACAACACAGCACCAAAACAGTGAACACCATGAAATTATAGTAGGGCAAAGTGAGGCAAATGAGGCAAAACTGAAATTTTATTCTTCTAAAATTTTATTCTTCTACAGGTTCAGTGATTTAAACTGGCACTAGTAATAGCTATTTTCCTGTTTCTGACACTCCATGGAATACAATCAATTACTCAGAAGTGTTCGAGTACCTCACAGCCCCTTCCTCAAAAGGGCCAAGTTCTAGAGCTACAAACCACCACAAGCTACACCTAATTACTGCGCTTTTGATGAACTGATGTGATCTAATTTCATAAAGAAGTTTAAATAGATTTGTGAAGTCAAGCACATACAGCTCTCACAGACAGGACCCCTGTCAGCAAATACATAATTATTACCATTCTGTAATAGTGAAGACATGGTATTTAGCCTTCAGAAGCACACAAAGACTGAGCTATATTATCTTACAGGAAAGGGTGGGTCTGTAGAGTTGCAGCTGAACTGAAACCATGGGGAAACCACATCCACACTCAGTGGACTGTGCTTGTGCACCCTCCAGGCTACACCCTCCATGAATGCCACACTATCTGAAGTAAAAGGCACTTTCATGCTTAACTGAAAATACCTGAACATGGAAAACCCAATACCTTTTAACCAGTTAAAATTAACTGTCTGTGGACACAGTCCTAATTCATTCCTGAGATCCAAACCTAAAGGAAACATTTTTTACTGAAGTGTAATGAATTCTACTTGGAGGATATGGGAAGTGATGGACAGAGGACCCCAAACCCAAAACCTCACCAAACATACAGCAAGAAAATGACTACTCAAACTAAAAAAACCCATTGCTTCATTTGACTGAACACAAATGGATGCTTCCTCATGCTTAGAGACAAAGAGTAAAACAGCAAAATTAACATGAATTCAATGTGACCATTACTATTCAAATTCACACTTTTTGGAGCAGTATCACGTAGCAGTGATGTAATATCAGCTGCCTCCAGGTACTTATTTTTATAAAGTGATATAAAAACACAATCAAATAAAGTTCACTGATACTTACAATGCAAAAAAAAAAAAATCATCATATACTCACAAGATCCAAAGCTGACCCTCCACCCAAGTATTCCATTATTATCCATAGTTTTGTGCCCTGAAAAGGAAGGAATGAGTTGTCAAACGTCCAAGGCTGCCATAAAAAATTTATATATATTTCAACAGACTACAGCACACTCTTAGAAAAAGGCAAATAGAGTCTCATTAATCACCCAGTTGTATGCACTTACTTCTTGTAGAACAATCACACAGCTCCTGTGAAGTCTGAAATATTAATAAGTTTGACTTCTGTATTTAAAAAAGTGATGAAAAAACATCACTATTAACCAATTTCTGCTAAATAGCATCCAAAATGATTTCACTTAAAGGAACAGAACTTAAGAGGGAGGAGAGTGATTAGACAGTGGTTTAAGTTTTAATTAAATACAAAAAATTATTTAAAATGGACCTCGAGAATGTGTGAGTTTCTGCACTTCCTCTATGGAGATGTCTCAACCTCTAGAACTGACAAATTATTCTAACACTGATTTCTAGGTCCTTGGTTTGTCACTGCAAAAGGTGGCTGGCTCACAGAAACAAACTGGAAACACCTGGTAGCAAATCCACAGATTACTTGCTTGCCAGAGACTCCTCAAAATACAAAACTCAAATATGAATCTAGGTGGTACTACTCTAGAAAATTCTGTGAATTCATGTATTTATTTAAAATAAAATCCAGTTATTAAAAATACTCAACTGAACCACAGCTGGTGAAGTACCACACACACTGTGTAAGTTTCCAGCAAATATTTACCAGTGCTAGTTCCTCATTACAGAGCACAAGCTTAGGGCAGGAGTACTCTTTTAAGCCTCTTGCATTCTCCATTGTATACTTTCCCACCCTATGGCCTGCCCAGGGATGGAAATCTAAAGAAAACTCAGAAAGCAAACAAAGGTGCAGTTTCTGAAAGCACCACATCCAATCATCCTAACAAAGTGTGCTCTATTAGATTTATACTGAATTTAAAAACCACACCATTTATGAGAGTCTATTCCAATATTATGATCTCAGCAGGGAAGGGCTGGCTAATTTTAGCAGTTTTTATAAAGCCCAACTTTGTCAGCTCAGAAGACCTGCAAGGAACTCCTGTTCAAGGCAAACATTGTGGTTACCAGACATGTTTGGAGGATTTGACTATTACTTGAAAACAGTACAGGGTGAAAATGAGTAAGTACTGTTTCTCAAACAATGTCTCAAAGAAATTGCTACTGTCCACTCTAATAGGGTGTGGATATTTTCTAGCCAAGCATGAATACCTTTTTCCTAGCTATTTTCTGTCAGCCAAGTATAAATAGACAGGGCAGAACAACCAGTATCTTTAGATTGTCTCAAAGCTTTGCTGCACAAAGTGCTGCACAATTCTGATGGAAGTCTCTGGATGTTACTGTAGGATTTCTCCATATTCTAATCTGAGAAGCTGAGAATAACTTCAGGTTTGCTTTAATTGCAAAAGAAAAGAGCAAGCTTAGGTGGTTGTAATAGTTACAAGGCTAGACACTGAAAACCTTGGTCTAAATGGCACAAATAAGGAAAACAGTCATGAAATTCCAGTCATTGAGAGATTTATCTCTATGGTACTGCTGGAAAGTCCAGCTGAAGCACTTCATCAAGTGCACTTTTCAAATTTGTGTAACCAGAACACACCAGAACTACAGTAACTTTTAATACTTTTAATCTTTTTCTTGTCTGAACTGGTAGGGGAGTAAAGCATTTTGACAAACCATTAAGCTGGAGGAAAACACTCATTTCAGTTAACCTAACTTATTCAAGGGGACCCTCCACACCCAGTGGTGTATTTATTGAGAGGTTAATTGCAATCCAAGTGCAATAGGTGATGAGGAGACAAATTTAGATCCTGACCTACAAATATCTACAAATACCTCCATCAGGACTTAAATTATCTTACAGTCACAAAAGTTGCAATACAGTTGAATCTTATATTATTCTAAACACATTAGTAAAAGCCAAGATATAAAGGTAAAACCTTTTACTATTGTACACAAATGTGTTTATTAAGGTTGGCACATCACCTGCCAACATGCTCAGAAAACACTATTGATCTTGCCAGACACCCAAATACCTAAGCTTTAAGGTTAATTCAATGGGAAATTCCCATTTGAACTTCAAGATATCCCATATTACCATGATACAGGGTTTTGTACCTTTTTGTGTCACAATAACTGAAAACTAGCATCAGCTTTATGACAAGAACCTCAAGGAAGCAGACCTTGCCATCTTGCACCAAAGATGAGGTTTTTCAACACTAAAATACCTGACAACAGACAAGTAACATTGCACTGCTAGAAAAACCATTAAGGGATGTCCCATACTTTTAAAATCACATTTTAAAGCTGGTTTGGCACTAGTAAGCTCTAGAAGTAGGCTGCAGAATGCCACAAGTTAGTAAATCAAATAAATGCAATAAGCTCAGAATTCAGGGGCATGAGGGGCATGAGGGAGAGCCTCCCTGGGACTGGGCCACCCCATCTCCATCAGCCACAAGGCTGCCCCTGCATCCTGAAGTGCAAAGAAACTGTCAAGATACAGAATATGCAGAACAGAGTGTACAAAAATAAAAACTCTTATCTGAAAAGTTTTCAAGAACTCCCTCACAATTATATTTCTTCTTCCGTGTTTTAGTTGTAACAACTTTTAGCCATCAACTATCTTGCCAGAGGGAAAACTCAAAAACTACAAAATGATGACAAGAACAATCTGCTTAGTCAAATCTTAGTTAAAATTGATTTAAAAAGAGTAAGTCACAACAGAAGATGTTCCATTACAGCTCAGCTGGATGAACTGAGGCCTACATGATAAACTTGAAGCCAACACACAGTCTCAGTTGCAATTTCATCAAAGTAAAAACTATAAAATTTAAAGATAAAGATAGATCTAGATTACTGAGCTAGAGAAATATCAGCAAGTGCTGTAGGCAACTTGAATGCCTTTGCACTGAGGGTTGGCTTTGGTATTTAGTCAGGAAAATACTAAGTCTCTTTGAACAGTGTAAAACTACAAATATTCCTAATGGCATTTTTACAGCTTCAGAGAGAGCTACATGTATGATAAATACACTTTAGTAAACTATTTCTAGTCCATAAAGTGAAACACAGCACACTGGCTCAACTGCTTTGTTTGCCTGTAAATAAGGATGCAAAAGAAAAGTATCTTAAATTCAGAAATACCTTCTATTTATCTTATGCTTATGCTCTTTTTAACCATTATCTTAAAAAGCATTTCTAGGAATATTTCAGTGACCTTTATATATAAATGGAGATATCCAGAAATAAAATTATGGGACCAGTGTGAATGTGAACTTCACACCAGTTATAGCCATGGCAAACTGCTTCTGATCTCTGCAGCCTAGGACTTGGCTTTTTAAGAAATAAGTTGTCTTATTTTCCAGAATTTAACTTCAATATTCTTTAACCTTTAATTATACAGCCATTTGGTACACAACTGTACCCACTTCATTGTTTCAAAGAGATACTTACAGTGTATAGAAAAATTAAATCCTGAATGAAGTACTACACAGCTTAACAATGAGGCTGACTCACTCTCAAAGAAATAAAAAGTTAACAGCTAGAGCAATTAAGTAAGCAAACAAACAAAAGTAGACGGACAAAACTCTCAAAATACCTGCTATTACTAAAATGAAAAGGCAGAATAAAAAAAGATTCTTTGCACACTGAACAAAGCTAATACCCTCTTTCCCCTGAGGAGTTTCAAGCTGAAAGAACTTTAACTAGCAGCCAGGGATTAATCTAGTCTAAAAACAATTTAGACAGAAGATACTCCTTAAGAAGTTGCTTTATTTATTTTTAATTTCAGAATTAATGGTACTCATTTATTTGTGGACATTTTAATTCATTTACTTGGGGAATAGCAAGCAGCAAAATTACCTATCATGCTACTCTGGGATGGAAGACATTCCTGTGAACAACTTTGTAGGGCTTTTTGTTGTTGTTTTTTTGTTTGTTTCTTTTTAAAGAGAAATTTCTTAAAGGAATGGAAGAGTAACCAAAGTGCCACAAACACCTCCCCAAACTCCACACACAGAAACTCCTTCCCCAAAACCTCTACAAGTGTGAAAAGTAAACAAAAGATCAGCATTAATCTTTCAGAATTTATCCATTTAGAACAGAAGTGGAAAGAACTCACACAGTGATGAGGAGATTACTGCAGCATTAACATGATCCTACATTTCCCAGGAATTTTTTTTTAAATAAAAAAACTAGGAAGTATTTAATAGTTGTATAGCACTGATAGAATAACTAGACTACTTTCCACACCTATATTGCTGTAAATAATGAAAAGACTATTTTCTTTCCCTATTCAATCCATAATTTATAAAGCTTTTTCCACCCCCCACTTCTGAGAAAACAAAGAACAAAACAAATCCCCACCCAATCAAAGTATAATCCCTCCATTTATAGCTGCTGAAATCACTGTTTAATTCTGAGATTTCACAAAACACTTTTCCAAGCAAAAACACTTTCCAAGACTTACTCTGACCTGTTTGTACTTCAGGGCAAACAACTGGGTTTTTACAGCACAAAGCTGAAATGATGGTTTTTCAGGAGAACAGAATTTAGGACCTAGCTCATCATAGAAAATAAAGGACTGAGAAAAAGACTGATCATGTCTGGATCTGCCATTTGTGCACTGCTCCAGGGGAACCTTCCTAGTTGAATTCAAAGTTATCTTGAGCTGAATCTGCTTATTCCAATATGCTGCAATGGTGGAAAGTAAATCCTACTTCTGAGACATTTATTGCTTATTGACAAAAGAAACAAAAATCCCACTGATTGAGCCCAATAAAGAGAAGCAAAAATGGATTATCAGTGGCAATTTGTGTGTTTACTTGGGTGTGAAGAACTCACAGTAAACAGCTAAGCCACTACAGCTGTCTTACATTATCCAAAATGAGAAGCTAGTATTTGAAGTATACTAAATATACTGGAAATACTGGAAAAATAACTTGCCCACTTAGTACTAAAGTATAGAAGATTGAATACTTTTGCAGTGTAAACGAAAAAAAAGCAAAATCTACAAAGAATATTACTAAATAAATTCTGAAAATACTTTCACATACAACTGAAAGATACAGCACAAGTGTGACACAGAGAACACTTATCAGAAATCTCTCTTTCAGCTGTAGAAAATCCCACTGGAGCTTAAAAAAACAGAAATGCTGAGAGGGAGACCAAGCACCAGAAAACAAAACCAACCAGAAAAACCTCCCAAACGGAAGCAATCAAAAACTTACAAAAAACCCAAACACAAGCAATAACCCCTCCCAGATACTTAATATACTTTGAACTATCACTAAAATTTTAGCTTATATTTAAATGGTTTCAGGGATTTTTTTAGAAGTCACCTAAAATATGTCAACAGTGCAGAACATTTATGCATTATTTCAGGTGAAAAGTTTTACTCAACGTTTTGGTTTTCTGTAGGTTTGCATTTTTGTTTGTTTGTTAAATTATGCCTTAGATAACATTTCACACAGTGGTTACATAACTCTGCTGATGTCAGTGTTACTTTGTCTCAGGCCTACTAAGCTGCAAAACTGCCAACACATTTTACATGGTGCAGGGTTTCTTTCTACACCAGAAACAGCTTTTGTTTCTGTAAATATGAAGGTATATTTTTCTTGCCCAGAAAGGCCACAAAATTTTGCTAAGGATTGTGGAGGGAGGAGAGAAAACCAAGGTCCAAAAGCAAATGGCAAAAAGAATCCTTTATCAACTCTGTTCGTTCTGTAGCCATTTTGTGCAAATCCCAGCCCCAAAGAGCAAGCAGCAAAAAGAGAAAAACGAAGTGAAAAAAACTGTTCAGAGAAAAATAAAAACCTGCCAAAAATGCCAAGTTGGCATGATAAATCTTCCTTAATTTAAGATGATTTTCCTAGCAGCATTCTAGCAAATCTTCATGCAATATTATACATTACCTTTAAATATGATCCATAGTATTTTGTTACGTAAGGACTATCACACTGGCTTAAAACAGTTATCTCTTGCTGTATATCTTCTATTTCATCCTCTGCTTCCTCGAGGTCTATGATTTTTATGGCAACCACTTGCTGTGTCCGGTTATCGATTCCTTTGAACACCTCTCCAAAGGAGCCTTTCCCAATGCGTTCCAATTTTGTGAATAGTTCTTCTGGGTCTGCTCTGTGGTTCTAGAAAAAGAAAAAAAAAAGAAGGGAAAAAAGACACATGAGTTGCCTAATTTACTTCCAAGTTATTAGCCCTCATTACTTCCTAAGAAGCACATCATCCAGATTTATCATCACCAGAAGGGTTGCATCAGGTAAATTTATTTCCTACACACTAACTTCTAATTCAGCTATTAGTTACAGAACATCCATTATGCAATTCTGTCAAAGGTAAGTGAGCCTCACCAGGGAGGGAGCCAGGAACAAACCTCATTTCACTTCCTCACATAACAACTCTTTAAAATGAAAGAACAGAGCTGTTCATTCTAACATTAATCCCGTCTGTGCAGTAATTCAGAAGACTGGGGAATGCAATTACTGGCACAGGACCACCACCAACATCACCCAGGCAGAAAAGGCTGAGCTTCCCACCTGGCCAAGAGCCTGGGGCAGGCACAGCTCCCTGTGCTCCGAGGGGTGCTCAGGAGAGACTGCCAGAGTCTGAGAGCAGGTAAGACCAGGAGTCCTCAGGCAGTTAAAAACTGCTGACAGAAGATGAGCCAAAGGTGTCCAGCAAAGGAATAAGAAGCTGTCAGGAGCATGGAACCCATGGCACTGATGGGAACCAGCTGCTATCACCACACACACCTTCCAGAAGGGAGCAGAGCACTGCTGGGGACACTGCTGCTTTGGAATCTCTGCTGAGTAACTGCTGATCAAATCACCAGACTGGTTATTATAAAAGTAATTTTAATTTCTTAGCTTCACTCAAGTAGTCGAGAAGCCAGCAAAAAGGAAGCAAATTCTCATTTTCTGTTCAAGATAAAGCCTGCCATGTGGCTGCTTAGAGAACCTTGCATAGCCAAACATCACAGCACTGGCTTTTGAAGGACATGGATGACACATTCCACAGTTTAAGAACACAGAACTTCAGACCAGAGTACAAAAGTTTACAGAGAAACGTTTTGAAGAGGTCAGACAGACACATCAAAAGAACAGAACAGCCCAGGCTTTGCAGATCAGCAGAATTAAGCACCTTACTGCTATCAGAACTGGGCAACTGACTGCACAAATCAGTGCTGAATAAAGAAACATCCTTGCCTGAAAAAAGCCCTCTAATTCAGTAAGAAATTTTGAAAATATGGAATAGATGCTTTGCTCTGCATTTTCTCACATTCCAAAAGTCAGAACCGGCAAAAGAAGGAGCAGGTTTGGCAAAAGCAGACATTTCAACTAAAGCACAGATTACCCTAAACCATTTAAACTAAATTACAGATTTCAAGTATCAACATGAAACTCCAGAAAACAACTTTACATTGGTGTTCTTGCTAATTCATGAGAAAATCTTTACTGGGGAAAAAAAAAAAAAAAAAACCTTAGTACTTTAAGCTAGCCCAAAATGGACACTCCCATTTTCTTACATCTGGGCCCTTACTGTTGCTTCTTCCCTTTGACCAGAACAAGAATTTATTCCACAATATGGTGAAATTATCAGGAAACAGATTTAGCTAGGAGTTAACTGTATGATTTGCCAGGTTTATTTTCAGCTGAATCAGTTCACTGCTCATAAGCTGTTATTTCTGCTATCACAAGAGGAGGGAACATGAATCAGTACAGCAGGTTCACAGTGATCTGTGGAGGTAAGATTTCTAGATTTTGCAAACAGACAAGACACACTGCTGCTTCTGAGCAGCACTTTACAACAGAAATGCAGAGTGTTCCCTTTGTCTATAATGAGCTCATTGCTACTCTGCTTCCTTAAAAACAATTCCTAGAAATAGTTAAGAAAAAACATTGTATTTTTTTCTGCTGATAGAGACTGAAAGACCTAAAAGATGAAGAAATACACAAAGGAAATTAAAAATAAAAAAAAAAGAAAAAAAGACCTATTTGGTTTGAAACCTGGAAGAACTAATATTGTTATACTGGGAAAGAAAGTGACTGAAGGCTTCAGGTGCTCATAAAGTTTTTAGTTAAAATGGTCCCAGAACACCAGTAAATCTTCAGACTGTCCAAAGACAGACACACTGCTGTACACTAGTGCATCAGCTCCTGCCATCGTTTCATTGCTAAGACTAAAAAACTTTTGGTTTTTTTTTTTAATCTGAATTTAAAATCTATTTCCAGGGATGCTCCAAAAAATTATTGTAGTGACAGGTGTGGCAAAAGCAGTAGCAACTGCCATGCAGCCTTTCCCTGCTGCCAGGTAAGATGCCAAGCTGTCCTCTAGCCAGGAATTGTTTCTCAACTGCATTAATTACAGTAAGGAATAATTAACTGATAGTTCTCCATTTACAATAAACAGAGACACTTCCAAGGAACAAGTTAAGAAAGATGACTGGCAAAATTTTTATTGATGCTTAAATACTCATCTTCACAATAACTAGCTTTAATTTAAGATAGTTAGAATCTGGGATTTCAGTAGTCATTCATACTAATAGGTGTTGTTGATTTGAGATTAAACCTGTTAAACACTTCCAGTCAGATTAAAGAAAAGCAATTTAATCACAGACACACTCAGCTAATCCAGCCCTTCACAAATGTCTGATCACCTCCAAGGGCAACACTTGCATTTGGCTGGGGGAGAAACCTTAAGCAGAAAACTCCTCTGGGCTCCTCAGCAGAAAAGCCCATCACTCCATCCATCCTATACAGCCACTTAACCACCAACAGAACAAACCAGGCCTACAAATTCTCTCCCCCAGGCCACTTGAGGTGAATCAGAGCTTTAAAGGCTATTTTATCTTCCAACAACTTCTGATGGCATTATGTGTAAGTGCTGGAGTACAGGGAGAGATCAGTCATGGCTGGACTTCCCAGTGCTGCAGAACTCCATGTACATCCCTGGGAGGAGGAGGTGGAACACAGGGCCATCAGAGGAGAACAAAGCGTGCAGGACTACTTGAGGAAACAGTCACATCTTTCTATTCTCAGAAAATCCTCTCACAGCAAGCAAAGTCAGCTTTACAGCTTCTGTTACTCACTGAGGCTGACAAGGGACTGTAGGACACTCCAGGATAAGGACAAATATTTCCGACCAACTACAGCTAATATTGAGATAATGTCCTTTGGAAAGACTTCAAACTTGTAACACTGCATAGCTTAAAACATGGCCTGAGAACAAAGACTGCATTTTGAAAGAGATTTGCTTTTACCTTTCCTAATTTCCTTGTCTTTCAGCCTACTGTTCTACAGGAATGTTTTTCTATAACTAATGAAAACAAAACTTTAGAAGACTAGTCTGTAAACAAATGTATAGAAAAGAATGGATGTATTTTATATAAATATAAGTGTATATGTGTCTATACAGACCCTCAAAACATACCAGTAAATTTCTGCAACACAGCTGCCAGCTAGACTTCTAATATGGTAGAAATTAAGATTTTTAACACTATTAACACTCCTGAGCAGAAACACCCACTGTTATTCCTTGTTGTTTCACAGATCTTTCACTGAAATGGAAAGAAGCTTTGAAAGATGCCTGCATGAATAACTGGTATTATTTTTTTTTAATAAATACTGGTTTCCATGGGAAGCCATGTCTGTTGGGCAGCAGAGGGTAGCAACACAATAGACAGTATATGGGCTCCATCATCACCTCTCCAAAGATAACACCTCTAAGTGGACAAACCAGGCAGAGAATGTCTTGCTCTTCCCCTCCCTAAGCCCAGTTCCAGAGACAAAAGCAGCAACAAGTACAAGCACAAGCACAGGCACATCCACATGCCAGCTCCAGTCCCAGCAGTGTGACTAAGAGCCCCAGCACAGCCTGACAACACAAGCCCTCTGCACAGCTTCCAAGTGAACCATTTCACCAGCCAGCACAACCACACAGCCTGGGGCCTTCAGGAAATCTCTCCTCTCTTACTCAACCCTGTGCCACCACTGTATGTGTTTATACACATCTGTGTGTGCACACACAAAGTCACACAATCTGGCTCCAAAAAGACATCAGGACGTCATCCAGTCTGACCACCTGCCCAGAAGCCCCAAATAAAGAACACTATAGCATCATTTTTGCCAGCATACTTTTTTTTTAAAGATAATTTTTGCCAGTTGTTGCATCAAGCATTCTGCCAGTCTGGCTTATACAACCTCTTCCTTTTGATTCCAATAAACACATGTTTCTGAAGCAATGTCCTGGCTGTGTTCTGCTACAAGACTGACTCGCTGACTCACCTTTTCACCTCTGACCCTGTCACGTAACTGTTCCTCAAATTCTGAATTCTTCCTTTAAAACCAACTTAAACATAACTGAATATGTAACTTCCAAGATTATTCAGGAATCTAATGACATAGACCAGATTAGAAGAAACAGTATGTCAGGCTGTGTCTGGATCTGTGGGTGCAGGACAGCTCTTTTACAGAAACAGGTCTTCTGAAAATAGTCCTTAATGAATTTCATTCAGAGGTACTGAATACAACTGAATGAAAAAACAAAACTTCACAGAATCTTGGACAGAGACTGAACTAATGTTTTGATTCTAACAAAATCAAGCACCTAAACATCCTCTAGGATTCCTAAAGCAACTATTTTAAGTCTTGAGAGACTTCTTTTAAGTAGTCTGTCAGTGTAAGAGCATGCATCCCCCTGTCTTAGCAGTATTTCTGAAAGCTGCCTGAGAAATGCTGGACCTTCAAGCATCTCCCAGGCTTTATCTGGAACAGAAGTTCCCTTAGAATTGTAGCACTGCTACAGAGCAGCTCAGCTACACTTCCCAAATATACATTAAATAAAGATTTAATAACGTGTACAAAGGATTTTATAAAAGAAGCCCACAGAGTGTTTACTCGTGTTTTTCAAGCACTCCCACTACTATGGCAGTCTAACAGGTCCTGGTACCTTTGGAAGCCATCAGAATTACCAGTGTTTAAAAGACTGTCATTTCAAACAATTCCATTTGCAGGCATTTACCAATTCTCAGATAATAAGTACCTCTTAAATTTTTCTTCTGTTCACACCCCCCAAAAATAAAATTAAGAAGGAGTAGATTGACAAACCTGATACACTACAGTACTTCTTAAGAGTCATGTCTTAATCACAGATCCATTCTTCTTTATCTCTTCCCATACACTATCAGCATGTAGTTTCAGATATTTTATATATATATATACAAATTATGCACCATGCATATTAAAACATGTAACAATATTTATTCACATAAATTATATATATTTTCATATTTTACCTGCATAAGGAAAGTTATTCACAGAAACAGTGCCACAGGCATGTGTGCGTGTGTATACATAAAAATTTAAATAGTTTGAAGTTAATGAAGGCACAGGTGCAGACCCATTATTACTTACAAAGAATAAGAAAAAAAGAACCTGCAAACCTGCTGACATTCAAGACAAGGGTGGAATCTGCAGACATCACTTTTTCTCCATCTTGAACAAATACACACTTCTTTTTTCAGCTATTTTGGCATGTAAATAAAACTCTAATGTTGCCCTACAGTCCTGTTTGAGACTAAGATATCTGGATTTTATTATATTTACTGGAACTGTACAATACATATGCAGACAATATTATTTTAACAACAAAACAATTTGATTTTTATCAAATTTTTACATTACACAAGTTTTTCTATTCAGTAGGTAATAAAAACTAGATCTGGGTTTTGCTGTCCTTAAATGGGACCTGACCTCTGTTACACCCTTTATGAAACATCTCTCTTATCCAACAAGGCCAAGACTCATTGCCATTTTTAGTGAGAACATAGGGAGCTTCAAATAAAAGCAAAAGCAGCAAGCAAAAATGTGTGTGGCTTTATTTTCATCAAGTTACCTGTAAGGAGAGCTGCTTGAAAATTTCTATGACTATCAAAACTCTAAAATCAGCATTCAAACCCACCTATTGTCAGATTTTTAAGGAAAGAATTATCTTCATATTCAAACCATCTGACACCTGTGGCAGATGCGAGCTATCAATTGCATGTTATGCTGAAAATGGAAACCACTGAACTCACTTCCTCTATTCTTAGCTGTTCTTTCACACAACATAAAGCAGCTTAGGAAAATGCACAAATAAGCACAAAAAAAGACTAATACCATAAGTCCCAAAGATTAGCTCTTCCACACAAGGCAATTTAAAAAATTTACACCAATTATTTATAAAGAGTACTCTGCACTGAGGAAAGGAAACAAAATGAAATTTCTCATGACAGTGAGTTCCTCTATAACTGACACCCTTCACATCCTACAGTTCAAGTGGAGTCACACTTGGCTTCTACTCTGTGTATCAATACCTTTTAACTACCTAGTATATTTTTAGAACACCCTCAAACCACTGCATACTCTGCATAATCTCCAGTCTGTTCACATCACTGAGGAGCACAGCCTATTAGAAAAATCAGATATATTAAGATGGGGGAGACAGACAAATTACATGATTGAGTCTTTACTACGATTTGAAAAAGACTTGAGTGGCTGAATGTCTTCTAGCTAGAAGCACAGACATCCTGAAATGGAGATAAAAATCAGTTCAAGACACCAATAAGTTCTGGTGCCCCAGTGTTCCAACTAACTGCTATGCACTTATTAAAAGTTCAACAAACTGATCTTTCACAAGTTTCCTCTTCTCTGTTGAACAGTGCAGGACAAGTGACTGCTGAATGAGTAACCAACCCACCCCACTGAACTAACCTGCATCAGAAATCAGAACATAACGGACTACTGCAATTTGTCATTACTAAAGAACACTTGTGACCTCTCCATTTTAAGAACTGCTTTGAAAAATGTACTCCACACAGAGATTTCAATGGCCACATCTAAGAGGAATATGGAAAAATAACCATTTATGGGCTGCAGCCTACTTTTAGCAGTGTGCCTTTCCTTTCAGCACCCGCCTGCTTATCAGTACACAAACAATTTTTTTTTTTTATTTTTGCCACACCCATTTAAAGGAATAACCATGTTAGAACTCTGCCAGCAATAACTTCTATCATAACAGCATTTCAACCATTTCCTTAACATTTAAATACAGCTAAGTGGCAACTGCTACATAAATTTGACAGGCCTTCTCACTCTAGAAGTCTTTTTAGCATTTCTTCTGTGTAAGTTAGGACTTGATACACAGATCTTCCTCCTATAAATAAGGTAAGAACTGCAAGCCAGCTAGAACACAAATAACAACAAAATCCAGGCTTTTAACTTGCCAATTCATAAACTAAGAAGCAGTAACATACTCAAATATGACACACATTAGTACTTTTGCTGAATCTCTCCACTGAAGAAGTCATTACTTATTTTCAGGCCAAACCAAATTAAAGTGAGGCACAAACACAAAAGCACAAGCTGAAATAGGATGGCTCCAAACCACAGTGTGGGTGGGATAAAGAGCAGCCACAAGTTCAGTTACCACAGATAAATCTCCAGGCACAGTGACTGTCAGCAATGAACCCTAAGTGGGACCCCATACTTAGAGGGTATCACCATTCCTTTAATTTGGGGAGGGACCATTTGGAGAAAGGATGGCAAACACCAGCCTACTAGAATCCTACATTTCTGTCCTCTCCCCAAGGCTAGAGGACCACAAGCTTGGAAGCTGTACTCTCTTCTTGAACACTGGCCCTTGATCATATCCATGATACTGGACCTGAAGCTACAAAAAACACACAACGAGAAACCAGAAATGCAACTCCAAAATGAGCTACAAAGAAAGAAACCTCTGCTGCCAGATCCAACCTGCCCGTTTCAGGAAACTCCTTTTTCAATTACTTTGCAGCTCATTCATAGCATGGCAAAGCATCTCATTACATAAAAGGCAAGGGGAAGGAGGAGGGGCAGAAAAGAAACACCCGGGAGAACAAAAAAAAGAATCAGATTCTTCTTGCCAACTAGGTTAGAATAAAGCTGTGCAGGAATGTAAAAATGTTCTTGCTATGACCAGCTGCCAGATGACACCTTCGTAGGTGAGAGATCAACAGCAAGAACATTTTGCTCCCTTCAGAATTCTCTATGTCTTTAACTGATCTGCATCAGAAGAAATTCAATCTTTTTTACTCAGTGTTTTACATTTAGGCATGCTACAACACACATGGTCACTTCAAGCTGTACACTGTTTTTATTATTCTGCATTCAGCTCCCAATACAGAAGCCTCCACTGAAACACAACTTGACTTCTAGCAATGCATAGACACCCTCTGATCCTCCCTCAGTCAACATTATTCAGATATTCAGAACATATAACAGTACCCAGCTGAGAGGAAAGCCTGCAAAAGATTGGGGAGCAGCAGGAAACAGGAAAAAAAACCCCATTCTCCAGGACTGAACACATGGTTCTTGAATTCTGGTTCATATAAACAGTGAAGCCACTCTGGGCTCTCTGACTCTCCCTTCCAAGGCTCTCAAGTGTGAAACCTGCAGATTTTTGCACATTTCTCATTCCTTTTTTTCCCTTCACTGAAATATAGAGCATGCATGCAGAACCATGACAGACCTTGTCACAAAGCTTTTTCAGATATACTGCCTCAATCAAGACTATTCAAATCGAGATTTCAGCAACACAAACTTGGCTACACACTTCCAAGAACTGCAGTTCTGTGCAATACTCCAAAGTTTTTCTTATGAAGAAGGAACCAAGCTGAAGCCATACTCTTTCCTGAGCTATGGACCTAATCAACACAGCCTATCCCTGCAAAAACACACACACAAAATATGAGGAAGAATGAGACCAGCAAGCTAATGCTACCTTGTCAGTACCTGCATTAATTGTTTCTCTGATTCAGTTCTTTTTGCCAAATCTATTTGGCTAGAAATCCTCTGGCAGATTTCAGTGAATATCACCAGGTGGGCACCCTTCCCAGGAGATTTAAGCTTCTCCTTCAGAGCTAAGGATTGTGCTCAGTGATCCTCATCTAATCAGCAGAACAGGCATGTTCCAGAACTGCAAGAAGTTTAAATTTAAAGAGCAAATGACAGTTCTTTTAAGAGAGTAAATACTGGTGAGGCAGTATTAGGAAGGAATTTTATTTCCAAGTATTATAAGAAACAAATAACAGGATTTGGAACAGTGGCTCCTAACGTGATAGATCCCTCATCAACTCTATTTCTTCAAAGACAACATACAAGCAGACACTACAGCATGACAGAAAATATTTGTCACAGAAGCATTTCAAAACCAACTTTGTACTGTTAAGCCTCAGCCTCATCTTCCCAAAACCCATGTCTGAACACTTTTGTCAATTATTAAATTTAGTCCCCAAGAATAACTGAAAGACAAAACAATAGCCTCTTATAATTTTCCAAATTTCACGACTTCTAAATCTGAAGACAGTTACTAAAGAGAAAACAAGTGGTATTTTTACTACTGGTTCTAAAATTCAGCTCCTCACTTTTACAGATGACTGAAAACAGAGGCTACTGCTCTTGTCTATCTTCAATATATTTGACAGGTCTCATAGGACATATGCTGTCACAGAGGCACACTCAGTCATACATACATTTCCTGGTGTACTACCAAGTTTCAATATACATAGAAACATTCCTCTCCTCAAAATATGTACCTAAATAAAAAATTGCAATATATTACCGTGCTACTGCTTGCTATACATTCTCCTTTTAGAGAAAAAGGAGAAAAGCAAGACAAAACTTTCATCAGGACTTGTAAAGCTGAGACACTGGAGCTCAAAACCAGTCAGTGCAAATACACTCAGTGTTAAAATCAGAATAAAATAACAATTTTAAAAGTTAGAACTCTGTTTTCAGATGTAATGTTTTTACCTTTGGGGAGAGTATCACCCTCTGCTCAAAACTGACAGTGTATGATGGTACAGAAGACAGAACAGCACAGAGATTAAGGTGAGTTGGTTTATGTGCTCTCTCCAGCTTCAGCTGATTTGCCTCTGAATTCCAAGTCAAAGCACTTAATGTGTCTATAAAACTGTAAAATAAGCATAGAAAATACTACGAGAGGACTGGACTTCTTTCAACCCTGACAAAAGCATCTGCTGAACTCCAGGTGATTACACCTGCACAGCTCCCACGTCCTGAATACTTTTCAGGGCTCTGTCTGTCCTCCCCCTTTGACAGTACAAGGATGACTGAGCCCTACTTTTCTTGTCACCAGAGTAACTCACCACAAGGCATAAGAGGGAAGAACCAAGTTCAGCTAATAAAGCCTGAGCTGACTTAGGAATCTGCTCTTAGATACAGCACCGCTTGTAGGTCCTGCACAACCAGGAATGGAAAAACTGTAATGTTGAATTCCACAAATATTTTAAAGCAGATCTGCTTCAAGCAGAATAGAGGCTTGTTCTCAATAAGGCTTAAAATATTGTCTACCTGCACCACAGTTCAAAGTACCAACAAAGGAACTGAAACTGGAAAAAACAACACAGTCCACATCAACTTAATCCTAAGACATCAGTTTTCTAGGCACTGTGGAAGTCTCCTGGTGTCCTGCAAGTGCTAGACTTTCCCTTAAATGTGTGTAAGTTTAAAGCCTTTTCAAATTTCCTGCAGACGCATCTGGATACAGCTCAGATCCTAGGAGAGGAATAAATTAAAAGAACCTTGAATGGATCTTTCTTCAAAGATTTAAGTTCCTCTAACATGCACTTTCTAAACATTTAAGTATTTTACAGAAACAGACTGGTTGCTCTTAACAGAAGCCATATTCTTTTAACTTCAGTGCATAAGGTTTACCAGAAATCTGACACGCTTCCAGACTAGGTTTAGGTACCACACATTTCTAGATGTGCACTAAGTTAAGAGAAAAAGTCTTTTTTTTTCTAGGGCTATGAAAAAGACCACTTACAAAATTAAACACTACCCATCCAACTAGGCATTAACTGATCTGCCCCTGAGCAGCCTGCAGAGAGGGACTCTCCAGCTGCCAGGCTCAGTGAGCAGCACCCTAAGCCACCCTGTTAACAGGCAGCACAGAGAGCAAAGCTCACCTTGACATCCAAGTTTTCACTTAATCAAGCAATCCTTCAATTGTGAATCAGAGTACACTGCCTGACAGGTCACATGCCCCTGGCTGCTCTACTTTTAGAGGAAGTTAGGTTCTTTATTGCAAGATAGTCTGAATGCCAACAAAAACAGATGGAGAGCAGTTCTAAACAACCTTTCTGGCTGTGCTCAAAACTACTGTCATAGAGGATCAGGTATCAACAAAGCCATGAGAAAGGAAACAAAGTGTTTAGGTGAGTAGGATAGCAGAGATAACGGGACATAAAGCCCCAAAAGAGGTTCCAAAGACACACACGCTAACAAAAAATATAAATGAGAAGAATTGGCATTTCCATCAGTTAATAAATTAATATTTTACAGACTTAAGGTTTTGCACGACAGATTAGAATAGGAAAAGGGTAAGTTTATACATTAGAACTCTAGCAGCTAAAACAGGTATTTATTACTTGAGTGATGCTCTATTGAGTTTACAGATTAGTTTGGAAAATTTAAATGCTGACATATTGATAAGTAGCCTCCCTGCCCACCTTAAAAGGTTAATTGTTACTCACTGGCAAGTGAACAGTCTCCAATATGCTTTATTTGTAAAGGGTTTTGGAGCGTTGTGTGAGATGCTGCCAAGAATGTAAGTTCATCAGAAACACATCAATCTCAAATGCCTGACATCCTTGAAATGTTCCAATCACTTGAAACAAACAACTCTCTGAACTACGTACTCTGTCAGTTGGGCAATACAAAAGCACTTAGGACTGATAATAAGGGGTCCAACACCTTCTTCATTCCAGCTGTTTTCAGCACCTGGACTGGCAAAGACACAGGCAACAACATCTCTCTCACAAGCTGTATCCAGAAATGTTCTGCAGGACTTCAACTGGATTCCTTGAAGACTGTGCTGGTGAACTCACTGTGAGATCTCAAAGCATTCCAGACTAGGAACTAGTTTGAATATTTTTATCCCAAGGAACAAAGTTACTGTGACATTACTGAATAAACCCTCAAACCTGACAATCAAGCTCACTGCAAACTGTGCTTCCCACAACCAGGACACCTTAACTGTGCTCACCATCCTTTCCATTCTCCATCTCATCTTGGATTCTGTGTAAAATGCCATAATTTGGGGTACCATGTTCAGCTTCAGACCACTCATTTTATACATCCATTGGGTACTTTGATTTTACTGAATGGGCTTAGGAGTTTGGCAGCTGGCTAAATTAACATGGTACAACTGCATCAAGTGGAGCCTTTCCAGAGAAGCAAGGAAAATGAATGTGTTTAGGAAGTTGTTTGCAGAGGCAAGAATTGTTAGGTATAAAATTTGGTTTTGTTAGGGACACAAGACAGGTTAAACAGAATGTAACCACTACATAAACAAATGGCTCTGTAACTACTCATAAGGGCAACAGATAATACTACCTCTGGGTCTGCCATTGCTGCCAGGGGACTAAAGTCAGACTCCAAGTCCACCAAAATAACTCTGTGTGACTTTCTGTAATTTTCCATGTTTGAGGGTTTTTTAAAGGGGACCTGACTCTTCATAAGATGAAAAATCTTAAGGGAGTCAAAAAAGCTTCTGATTTACATGGGTTATAAACTGTCTTAAGCCTTGTTTATTGAGTATGTGAATTACATAACATGTTTATTTCTGGATTTTTCTTGATACTTTTTGTATAATCAAATGTAAGGGAAAGCATAAGATGACAATAAAGCTGAAAACTTCAAGCTTGTGATATTCTGACAAATTCAGTTTCTAACTGTTGTATCCAATAAAACCTTCCCTCAACAGATTACAAAACAAGAGGTTTAACATTACACTTTCCCACAGTGATAGTTTTAACATAACTATTACATCTTGCATCACAGAAGGACCTGTTTATTCCTTCTTCAATCACCACACAGTAACACTGAGCAAAGCAGGCTTGCTTTTACCATCACTTAGATGATCCTGACTGATTAGTCCAGATAGGTGTAAAAAAAACCCAAAGAACCCAAAGGAAACAACTTTTTCCACCTCAGACCGCCATGCAGTTGTTGTGTTGGTTTTAGGGTTTTTTTTTTTATTAAAACACTGTATTATGACTCTTTTAGAAAAAGGATGAGCAGATTAACATTACACCAAATTCTATTTCTTTGTATTCTGAGGGTTTCAGGACTTGTGTAATCATCTTCATTAAAAAAAAGTCACCAAGGAAAATATTGTGTTTTAATTCTATGCATCTGGATTAATCTAACAGTTAAAAAAAAATGTTTTTAACATACTGATAAATGTTAAGGGCTGTGGGTTACACTATAGCAATACTAGTGGTGATAAGGATACTATTAGGATAAAATTGATTGGTATAACAATGGAAAAATGAACCTTAAATAATTTCAAGATCCTTTTGTGATGGCAGTTATGGAAAATAGGACAGCAATACATTAAGCAGATATAAAAATAGGAAATTGACAAACTAGAATGTTGAAAGAGAAGTATTCCAAATACAAACACACTAGAAAGCCCAGAGGCTGTAAATAAAGAGGCTCAGACTAAAGCCTTTAAATCTTTTATCACAAAATTTCTTTAGGATGTTCTGATGCAACAGTTACTCTGACACAATGGAACAAGTAGGCTGAGAAGATGTGGCTTGTGTCCTCTTATAGAAACAGAAAGTCAGTGAATGACCATAATTTAACAGATTTCAGAAAGCTTGGAAATTATCAGAAATGAGCAAGGTAAACTAAACCACAGCACTGTAACTGGCATAAATTAATAAAAAAAAACCTGCTTATACATCAATTCTATGCTTTCTGGAAGTCATAAAGTTATCTGACCAAGAGATATATTAACTTTCTGTTGTGAAGCCTCCTGAACTCTCCATTGTATCTCTCACATACACAGAGACTTATCACAATTGTTTCTATATTATCTGAAGTGAAAAAACTCCCAATGTTATAATAGTTATGACTTCAGAAGTTAAGAGAATGCTCAAAACATGGACTGGGTGCCAGTGTCTGACAAGCAAAAACCAACACTGAAATGAGCTGGGTTCTCAACTCCTTTACATTGAAAAAGATCTCTGACCAAATTTGTATTAGATTGTCCAGTGGAGTAAGAATGAAGAGTCGGAGGTATTCTCCCTTTCCTATGAAAGTCAGTAACATACCAACTTGTTTGTTTTCTAAGCAGGTAACACAAACATAGGAAAACGACACTAGGCCTCGTTCCCAGGCGAGGAGGGGTGCAGGTTTCTGACAGACTGTGTTCCCCAGCGCTCTGTCCCCACCAGCCCTGGCAGATACCACCTTTCCATGAATCCCAAGGTCCTCCGGGAAGCTGCACTACAGGCCCAGCGCCAGGGTGGTGGGGAAGTCCTGCAGCAGGTCCGCCTGCCAGCGCGCCTGGTATGTCATTTACAGCGCACCCACACACCCTGCGATTAACTTCACTTCGCCTTTAATCAGTTTTAGAGGCTCCTACGTGCTCCTGGATGCGGCGCGGCCACCCCTGAACAAAGGGGGCAGGGAGGGAGGGGAATCCCTTCTCCCCCGCCGGGGCGCAGGTACGCGGCCCCTGAAGCCTCCCGTTACCTCGGAGCAGCCTCTGCTTCCCTCCCTTGCCTCCCTCGCTGCCCCGGCCAGGCGGCCGGCCCGGCCTCCCCCCAGCCCGAGCGCGGCCTCCCCGCGGCCCCGCTCCGCTTCGCCCACCCGCGGCCCCCC
>VZTB01005564.1:0-23061 GCA_013397245.1 Thryothorus ludovicianus | reverse complement strand
GGCTGCTTCCGTCTCGGCTCCGGCCTCGCGGGGCGGGACCGCCGCACGGCCCTGGCGTCACGGGCCCGCCTCCTCGGGCGGGCCGGCCCCGGGGCCGGGGCCGGGGCACGGCGGAGGGAAGGGACCCGGAGACCCCTCAGCGTCAGCGCACCCCGGCAGGGCACTGTGGCCGAATAGGTTNCTGGTTCCCCGGGAGAAGAGCCCGACACCCGCCTGGCTGCAGCCTCCCGCCGGGAGCTGCACAGAGCGAGGAGCTCCCCCCGAGCGTCCTTTCTGCGGGCCAAACACCCCCGAGAGCTCCCCCGAGAGCTCCCCCGAGAGCTCCCCATCAGACCTGAGCTCCAGAGCCTTCCCCAGCTCCGCTGCCCTTCTCTGGACATGTTCCAGCACCTCCATGTCCTTCCTGAGCTGAGGGGCCCAGAACTGGACACAGCACTCACGGTGCCCTCACCAGTGGCAATGCCGACCCCTCGGGTGCTGTCATGGGGTCCCTCCTGCACAGTCACAGCGCTGCCCCCAACACCCCATTGCCCCGGTACCCCTGGCTCCTGCACCCCGGAGACACGGGGTAGTAACAGGGTACAAATAACTGAGAGAATATTTGATGGAGTTTACTTGCTTTTGTGGCCCAAAGTGGCGATGTCTTCTTGTCTCAGGGGTGCTCCTGGCAGCCAGCTGTGGCGGAGCTGGTGAGGGCAGATCCAGTTTATCTTTGGAGGTTCAGCTCCCAGTTGGGGGTTGCTGGCCTTTCCTTGGCTCACCAGGAGGGTTCCCCGTTCCTTAGCCAGTTGTCCCCACCCTGCTTCGGCTGCTGTAGGGCTGTCCCCAACACATACCCCTGTCCCTCACCATCGCCTGCTTTCCCGGTGAGGTGGGCTTCCCCCAGCATTCTGCCTGGAGAAGGGGAAATAACAGCGTTTTGAAGTGGCTTTTTTCCCATTCATGCATGAGTCACACATTAGTGTGTGTGATTCATGTTCCTATACATGTAAGTTTTGCCAGTTACTAAAGCAAAGCTCAAACTGACATCTTTTATGGCACTGGTCTTCCCAGCAGCCCTCTGAGCGAGACTATAGAAATCACAGGGATCCATCACAAATATCCTCATGGGTATGTGAGGGCTTCCCTCAAATTCATAGGTTTCTAGGTCTAAAAGCCAAGAAAAAGTAAGGTGATCTGGAGGTGTTGGATTGCTGGCCATACCGGAGCTATCCTGCTGAGAGGGTGGGTCCTTCAGAAAGGATGTGACAGCAGGCGGTCTCCCTCCCTTAGGACTCAAAGGAATGTTGCACTGTGGCAAGGAACACAAAACACCTCTCTTTAAGGTAAGGTTGTGTTAAAACAGTCTGAAGACAAGAATTTCAAAGTTAGGCAGTCTTTCCATCCTTAACTCACTGTGGTTTGAACCAAAAAATAAACAGTAATGTTTGTTAAAAATGAGCTTGTGGATCATGGAATATTTCTTTTTCCAACTTTACTGTTTGTTAAGCCTTTACTGTTACTAAAATATTTACTTTCTTCTACACCTTTTTTAAAAAAATAACATGACTTGAAAAGGCTTCTGTGTGATAGTTATACATCTAAATTACTTATGAGCCTTCCTGGAGTTTATTTTAATGTGTGGCATGTTTAAGGTAAGTATTTTCTGGAAGTGTATGCCATATACTTAAATTCAAAAATGTTCTCCATTAATAAACCTCTGGGAAGAAATGGAGATTTCTACTGACAAAAAACTTTCTTAATTATATACAGTGGTTCAGCAAATAAATGAATGAATATTCTCTCATGGTACTTCTGAATCCTGCCTGATTCATTCTGCTCAAATATACTTAAATCACATCTCCTTCTACCTTTTAATAATCTTTAGAACATGAGCCCTGAAAAAATCCTGACAAATGAAATAGGATGATTTTTATTTCATGCTGCTGCTGCATTGCAGACCTGCTTCTCCTCTTCTGGTTCTGAGGCTTTGCTTTTCTCTTTCTATTCATATATTACCCTGATTTTTCTCTCCAGATTCCTGCTAACCATTTATCTCAGCCTTGTCTTGATGCTATACATATTTTCTCCCTGTTTACTTTGTACCAGAGAATACTAATTGCCAATCCATTTTTCCTATTTTGGGACCATATACTGAGACTTTTGGCCTTTCTGACTTGCATGCATCTTAATATATCATGAAAGAGACTGTAGCAGATTTAAGAGAGTTCTACTTCTGCTCTTGCAGGACAACTGTGAAGCGTGTGATAAGGTGTTCTCCCCAGGAATTATATCAGTAGCTGTCCCCTGCAAATGGCAGGTTGACCAAAGGAACTGCAGGAAAGCATCCTGTGAAAAGGCAGGTCAGAAAGCCCAGGAATGACATGGTGAGCAAAGCCAGGGAGGAAAATCTGTCAGGGAATCTTAAGTAATCAGCTGGTCATGCAATGACTGAATCATTGAGCCTTGGCTGTGAAGTGAGGTAGACTGGCACCATAACATCTAAGAAAAAGGCTGTAATATTGCATTCCCCTCTGTAATTAACAAATTCTAGTTTGTGTACTAAGAAAGACAGGTGGTCAGTTGCTGATACTGCTCTATGAAAGACCTTCCCTGCTCCCTCCCTGCCTGCTCTTTAAATACCTGGTGCTGCTGTTTTCCAAGACTTAAAATGTGTCTCGAATTCACTTAGGACAGCTCCTAGGGCCTCACAGTAGCGAAGTCAGACCTTCAATTGTTTCATGTTTTTTAACTACTATTTTTGTGTTGCTGGTGTGAAAATATAATTATTTTTACATCAGAAGACTGCAGGGAGCTATCAAAACCACAGTGCTCTTGGAGAGTGCCTGCACCACGTTAGTTGCTTTAGACCTACCACAAAAAGTGTAAACTTTCAAACATAAACAAATAAAATGAAATTAATTAGAGTGCTAAGCAGAAAAATACTGCATTTTACAGACTCCAAGGGCTCCTCACAGTGATGTGCTGGGGGGAGGGAGGGAACAGGTGTCTGATCAGGTTCTAGCAGGGCTGATGCAAACTCACACATCTCTCTAGACTGTATGACCAGTTTCTATGTATCAGGGTGGGTCTGGGTGTTCTAAACCCTTCAGTGCCTTTGCAAAGTTCAGCTGGCTGGTGTTGCACTGGCCTGGGCTCATGGTGACAATCCCATGTATTTAGAGGCACCCACAATTCTCCTGCCTGGCACCTTTCTCTCAATACAAGCAGCACAGCTAAAGGGTTATGCTATAAAAGTGGAATACAGCATCCCATTACCTTGAATGCCTTTCATGTTTTTAAGTCTGAAACACTTTGCCAAGGATGTTGTGGAAGTTAAAAGCTGTCTGGAATTGGGGGAAGAAAGAACAACATATTTATTTTAATAATGAGAACATCAGGGATGCCAAAGGAATAATTAAAATGTTTTTGTAAGGACATAATTTCTCAATTCTTTGACATATATCAGTCTCTGATTCATGGGCATTAGGGAAATCTCTTTTTCTTCAAGGCAATTCCTTATTTAGGACCTTCAGAATTTCCACTGCCACTAGAAGCTGCTGATACTCACTAACATGGGAGACAAATCTAGTCCTTGTCAATCCCTTATTACAGCTTTGACATCTCTGTATCCAGTAAATAATTTTAAATCATAGAGCCTTGCAGCTGGACTAGAAAAAAGTACCATAGTACATTCACTTCTGCTCACCACCTTCATTTCCACACTCAGAATACATCTTGTCACCCCTCATTCTCTAGGATTCTCAGTATCCCACCTTTCTTGTAGCCTCTGCAGACCCTCAGAGGAGGCAGCTCAGTTGTTCTGTGGGACACCAGGTGCATGGAGCTCCTCCAGCACAAATGGATTATTTAGATAATTCAGCTATTAAAGTCTGGCAGTGTCAACTAAGTGTTAAAAATTTGAGATTTTCATGCAAAACCATACATTTTCTCCAGGAGACAACAATGGCACATGCTTGACACAAGGATCATGTCCCACGTCCTCCCTCAGAAGCAAAGGGAGCAAAATGATATTTCTTAGCACGTCAAAATGATACATCTTGCAATCTTCCTCTTAGAAATGCCTGAACTATTTTTTAATTGACACTTCCTGTACTTTTGAGGAAAATAATCAGGCTGAGGTAAATGCCTAGGATGGAAGAAGTAGGTGAAGGATGCTGGGTCACCATCTCCTTCAATGTAAAGACTAAAGATCATTAAATCAAACAAGCAGATGCCAAGCTCAAAACAAACAGAAGGCAGCAGTTCTTCAACAGGGTATAGTTAAGCTGGTGAACTATTTGCCACAGGCCAAAAGTGACTGGACAGTTTTGTGAAAGAAAAAACCCCTAACACTTGGAAATACTGTTTATAAAACTAGCACCTCTGGTTGAGGAATTAGATGAGCTGCAAATCCCCTCAGGTGAGTGCAAGCACTGCCCCTGCTCACTCCATTCTCATCCATTTCCCGAGACCCTTCTGCTGGCTCTGTCAGAGGTGAGCTACAGTGGTGGATGGGCTTTGTCCCTGCATGATGGGCCTGTTCCATGCAGAAGTTTCATCCTGGAGGGTTAAAATTTGGCCAAAGTACTCAGCTGACATGGGAGGAACTGCCCTGCAATGGTAGGCAGAGCTACTTGTTTACAGGACCAGTAGGCAGGGTGCCCATGGTACTAGATGAGTCTGTAGTATAGGAATTTTGCATTGACATAATCTTTAATTTTCCATAACAAGGGGAAAAAAAAATCAGTGAGTTGTCTTTATGAGGGTACTAAGCTGATAGTGCATGTGTATTGTACCAGTCTGGTGAATGGTGAGTCACTATGTTCCTAAGGATTACGATAAATTGAATGGACTGTTCACAAGTTCAAGGGCAACTTTACCACCTTCAACACAAAAGATACTTGTGCCAGTTAACTTTTTATTTCAATACAATATTTGGCTTAAAGAAGATTATCTTCTGTAGGATAGTTTTGTGCTTCCAAGATTGCAAAATAAGTGAGATGGAGCTACAGATTTTTTCTGACCTCTTTATTACAAATATACTCTATTTACACTTCTAAATAAACCACACATCTCCAAATACACACACACGGAGACACACATATATGTATTTATAGGTAATTGTATCCAATTCAATAGTTTAACATCGCAGAACATTGCTCTCATATATTCTTCCTCCTGTTTGCAAATGTATTTTGTAATTTTAAATAACCCTTCCCTGCTCTAATTTCCCCTCTAAAGCAGGAAACCAGAATTTCAGCAAAGCTTGCGCTCTTGGAATACCAAAAATAGTTTGCTCACAACAGTGGAAAGGGTGAAGGAAGTGAGAGGCCCTGCCAGTGGGCAAACAAAACGCCAGTCCCAACAGCACAGTGTCTTTACATAGCCAGTCCAACTTCTTTTTTCCCCAATTTTTTTTTAGTAAAATGCATACAGTATTTATAGAATTAAAAACATTTCTATATAAGGGAACAGCAAGAAGCTGGTTCTGGTGGAATTCCTACGCTAGGAAAGCACCCCTTCCAAAGAGGCTGATAGCCCTGGGCAGAACTCTGGGCAGGATATTTGTGAGGGCATGTTGCTCTGCCAGCACCAAGAAAAGGGTGGAGAGAAAGACAGATTAGATGAGTTAAAGAAGCGAGAGAAAAGGACAAAAAAAGAAAAAGAGGTAATTTTAAAAATATACCAACTGAAAGAGAAGGAAGGGAAGAAAAGGGTAAAGAAGAAGGAAAAAAATAAATTCAGAAAGAAGCAATCATCTCATCTTGATAATTCTCAGATGGGATTAATGTACTAAAGGAAGGGATCTCCTTACCTTTCTTACCACATCTTCAATATTTTTTGGAGCCTGGTTTCTGTTGCTCTCAAGAAGATGGTCTTTTCATCTCACCCTCCAGCTAACAGTCCACATGTTCAGCAAGGCAGTGATGATCTGATGGAGGCAACTGGGAGGAGAAAAAGAGGAGGATGAAGTGCTAGGGAGGTAAGTGAGAAGGAGACTGCCTTTTTCCCAGCCTTGCCAGGCTTCCAGCACCAAACCAGAGCCATAAAAACATACACACACACACAGAGACACACAAGTGTGTGCACAAACACATGAATGCAGGCACACACACTTCTTCAATCCCTGTCCCCCGAGCTTCAGCCATCCCTCCTGAGAGGCCAGGGCCATCAGCTTGCTTTGTGCTGCTCTGCCACTTGCCTCTCAACCTTGTTGCCCTCCTCACTGGCTGCAGCCACGACGCCTGCCTGTTGGGCCCTGACAGCGTGCTTGGCTCCCAGGAAGAACTATTCACACAGGATGGCAGCTCGAGAGAAAAGTTGAAAAGGAATCAAAGCCATCTCTATTGAAATAAACATCTGCTCTGCGTTCAGTATCGTGGCAACAGGGCTCAAAAAATGCACGGGCAGCCCTCCAAGGGCTCCTGGCACATCACAGCTCTGGGTACCTGCTGAAAACAGGCCGATGGAGCGGTCATGGCACAGTGGGGAGCACAGACGGGGACGCTCGGAAGAGAAAACTTTGGTCAAAGCTAGAAATAACTTCATGGTTCCCTTGGAGGAATTCAGCTCAGAAATCCACTGCCCCTGCAGCGATGCTGGCAGCTGGGAAGAAACGGTGGCACCACGGTCCCTTCCATGTGGCTGAGACGTGTGCTCATCACCCCAGCCCACAGTTTCTTCCCAGTTGCCCCAATGCAGGCAGAGGAAGAAAGCAGTGGGATGTGGCTGTGAAAAGCATTTGTCCCTGGAAACCATTCAGGGAGATGAGTGTTTGATGGCTCTCAGTTTATATTCAGTTCCCTGAGGAGTGGCCAGAATAAGCAGAGACCTGTTGCCTTTGCCTCTACCCACAAGTTCTGCCAGACTAACTGGGACATTAAATGCAATCCTCTCTTTTTTGTTTTCCATTTCTGTATCCCTGCAGGGGCAGCACTGTGACACAACATTAAGCTGAGTCCAAATGAGGCAGTGACAGTCACAGCCAGTGCATCCAAATGCTGCATTTGTCATGTATGTCCTTTGCTTTTAGAGATGGTGTCTTAGCAAGGGAAAGACCACAGCTTGGGTGATGGAGACTCACCTGAACCTCCAGTTGGAACTTAGTAATGATGGCAAGAGGTCCTTTTAATGAGTAAATTGTGTGTAGTTGAGCCAGGAATCAATGTGAAGAGACAGTCTGATAATACCACTTTACTGAGCTTCTTAGAGCAGAAATGCACATAAAATGCAGGAATCTGATACCTTCCTCAGAGAGGGAATAGAGGTGTTTTTGTCTCCAGTCCAATTTACCCCAATTCCCCTCAGAGCACTAAGTGACAAACATAGCCTTCACTGAGAGCTTCAAAAGGAAATTGCTGTTTGCATAAAAAACATACTCAGTTGAGCTGGTTGTTAAAAGGGAGCTTGAGCAAGAGGAGAGAATGGAACAAATCCCTTGGAAAAATGTCCAAAAGCCACCGGATTGTGAGAAATGAGACTCAACATCTGTGTCCCACTTGGGCTGTCACTCATGAACAGCAAGCACGCAGCTTTGTGTGAATTGCTAGATGTCACAGATGGTGGCTTTTGGGTGAAAAAAATCAGGAGATGCTCAAGACTTCAGCAAGGACAGTAAGGAGAAGGGAGGCAATCTGAGGCTGAGATGAGGAGTTGGGAGCTTTGTCAGTTTTACAGCAAGACAGGGTAAAAGGATGACAGAGAGGAAAAGGAAACACAGGGCTAGCAGAAAATCCTGGTAGATTTTCATGTCTGTTTGAATATGTAAATAGGGTGATCTGAAAATTTTCTTGGCTTCACAATTCTTGTTTCCAGGAAATGAACCCTCAAGCAATGCTGCAAACCAACCCAGCTGCTATCACAGCTGTGACTAGCTAGGGGGCAAATGGGGTGACGATAAGGTGACAGTTTTTAGTCCCAGACCTGCAATCAGACTGCTACAGGCAGAGCCTGGTAGGTAAAATAAAACTCTGGGCAAGGGCCAGGGTTTCTCTGGGTGAATGGGTGAGATCAAGGCACCAGCATGGTAAGTGTGTGGATCTAAGTGCAGTGTGTTCAATGACAGAGGCTGCAGCAAGGAAGGGAAATTTCCACAACAGAGTCACTTTTGTGCCAGCTAAGAGCAATCAAAGAGCAGATGATTCATGAGCACACATCTCTCCTGGCTGCTTTTGGAACTCTCCTCTATCTGGTCCAGCTGCTACATACACTTATCCCTTGTGCTGATGAGGAAGTCAGATATAAACATGTGGATCAAGGCCAGCAAGGCTACTGAAGAGACTGTAAATGCCATGATGGTGACAGCTTGACCTGTGTGCTAGGAGGCTGCATCTATAAAACACAAAATGGGTGGTGAATCCTTCATGTGTGCTTGTGCTTGGCCACCTTTGCATCCAGGAAAGTGGGTGTGTTTTTCATAGAAACAGAAATAATTGTGAGTTAGTTAAATACCACCCTCTACTACCAGATGTCGAACAGCAGACTCAGCCCAGGAAACTGCCACTACAAAGGTTAAAGTAGGGGGAGGATATGAGTGAGAAAGGAAGGGAAGAGGAAGCTTCACAGACCCTATCACCTTTCACCGCTAACGAGCTGCTGAATACTCGGGCCATCGGTTCCCCCTTGCTCAATGTGTGAATGAGGAACGATAGCAAAATATCCTACCAGAAAGTGCAAAAGGATCCATCCCCAGAAGGTGTGTCAAGTGCTCCAGAGCCTGATCTTCCTGCTGTGTTTGAGGAGGCTTCCATGGAGCAGAACGTTTACTAGACTGACTGAGATACTGATGGGAGTCGGGGGATAAATGGGAGAAGAGGGAAACGAAGTCAGTGCAGTAGGGGAGAGATGACCTTTCATAAGAGGGAAGTGAGGAAAGCTTGTTTATGAGCTGCTGCCAGGAAGTCCTGTGACTAACCTTATTTCACACACCGATTTTATGGACCAAAGTTGTATTTGTAGGAAGCAGGATAAAATGCATAACCAAGCTATGAAAAGGTGGGCTTACCCTTCCTTTGGAAGGTTACAGCACTGTGAAAACTCTCCTGCTGTGAGAGCATCCCACCAGAGCAAGGCTTTGCTTTTGCAGCAGGGACTGTTGCCTGGGGGGGCCTGGGAACAGATTTTGTAACCCTAGGAGGAAAAAAACCGCAGCAAAGCTGTGTATTCTTGCAAAAAGAGCTGTTCTTTTTGCAATTCAGGGAGAGGAAATTTGACGCGCAAGTTTTGGACTATGCTGGTCTGATTGCTCCAGGAGCAACAGGGCATCTCTTCTCTTTCCATTTCCTCTCTCCTGCATCTGTCCTCTTCTCTTTGCACTCTAAGAAAATCAATACTTTGTCATTCTATAGCTTCAGTCACAACGTATGGTTCATATATGGAAAGTAGAGAATGCATAGGAGTGTTCTCTAACAGAACTTTCCATTTTCAACCCATACTACAACATGGACAGAAGACCAGAGGTGATCTGGTAGTTTGTGCAAGGATGGACATGAGGCATAGTGTCACCATAAAATGCCCGTGCTCATGTCAGGAAAAGTTAAGGAGGATGCTGACAGAATTTTCAAAAACATCAGGAGGAGAAGGAAGGCTCAAAGGCAACAGTGCCAATGCAGAAAGATTGTAACAAAATAATGATTGATTTGGTAAAACATCAACTCATATCAGAGGAATAAGCCAGCCTCCTGAAAGGTCTTGCACAAGCCAAGAGGATGAACTATTTGGCTAGGCTGTATAGGCAGGTGTAGCAGAAGGAAAATAACAAACAAGTGAAGTGATTGAAGTGATTTTTCACAAACAGGCTAAATAAGAGGAAAAATATTGCCCTGTTAGGAGATACCAGCCTGGGCCATAGAGTCCTGTGAGTGGAACAAGCTCTGTCACTGCTGTGTGCCCATGCTGCCTGTGCCTGTGCATCTGACAAGGGCGTGCAGGGTGAGCCAGCATTCTCAAATGTCCCCCCTGCCCCACATCAAGCCACCAAGGAGAGAAAACCCTGCAAAGTGCTCTTCCTCTTCTGCCAGCTCCTGAGGCAAGATGGGTCACCAACCTGCAAGTGTAAGGTCAGAAAAGCAAATAACATACCCAGACTAGCCCATTGTGTCACATGCCAGTGGGGAGGGCTACAGCTTCCTTCCCTGCACGAACCCCTGAAATTCCCTGGGTGTTTAAGAGTGGAGGCCCCTGTGAGGAGCTCTATTCAACCTGCTCCAATTTTCTCACACCACTAAGACGGCAGTGATGAGGAGGTGGGTTGTCCCAGTTGCTGCCAAGGCAAGAGCTCAGCACCTCCCACCTGCCTCCAAGTTTATACTGTGTCTCCAACGTGGTAAGGGAGAATAGCCTGGCAGCACGCCCATCCAGCAATCTGCAGGGTGGAGGAGGATGAGGATCAGAGTCAAACTTACTGGGTCAGGTAAGGTGAAGTTGGGAGCCTCACCCTCTAGGTCAACCCCCATCCAGGAAGCCATTTCCACGGACACCTGCCCTTCTCACTACAAAAGCCACTCTGAGGAATGGTGCCACGTCCCTGCTAAGGTCCCATTCCCTGGAAAGCCACTCCACATTGGCCCTTGCTGCCCAAAAGTCTCCACTTTCCTCTGCTTTGGGGAATAAAGGGAAAGAGGGAGGGCGAGCAACAACGGACATCCTTTCCCAGCAGTAACTCTCACCCCAGTTAGTGGGGAGAGGCAGCAAAACTGCGACCAGATCTCTCAGAGGCAGTGAGCACCTGGTGAAGCAAGGCCTCTCCCCGGTTGTTTGGTAGATATGTATCACACAACACCTGCCAGCACCGCCTTTGAAGCCAATCTGTTTGTATGAAACAAAAAGGAGAGAAAATAACCAAGTCAACCAAGGTGTTTGAGCACAAAAAGGAAGCTCAAGTCAATTAGCTTCCCTCTGGTGCCTGAAGTGGACGGGGATTTGGGGGCGGAGGAGCGATAAAACAGCAGATTAGCTGACTTTCATGCATTTGCCAGTCTGGCCGGTTCCACGGGATTTCTGGCTGCTGACATCACAGCACTCCTCCAGGGACCAGCCAACCTATGGTAGTTTTCAGGAAATGCCAAAGAGCTGGTCATTAGTGGTTTACTCATAGAATGTCACCCTTCCCCATCATCTCAGGCTTTCAAACAGGGCCTGGGCACTCCACTCTGCCCTCTGCCCTGAGGGCCTTATCATGTGCTTTAATGCTTCAGGCTATCCTGGCTGAGCAGCCCTGAGTCCTTTCCTATTTATTTGTCTCATTGCACATTTATTTGTTCCTCTTGATCTGGCAAGAGCACAAAACATGTTTGTATCGTGTTGACAAATGTTCCTCCAGGCACCAGCACTGGATGTCCACAATCCCACGGGAAGGCAGTGCTGCAGAGGTAACCTGCAGCAGCAGAGGTGGCTCCAACTGTGCCACTTGCTGCATGACCACAGCACCCATCTTCTGCTACTGGGAGCCCTAAAGCAGAGTGTGGCACATTGTCAAATATCCCAGAGTGGCTGGTCATAGGTCACAGGCTGCTTGGTCCTCCTAGGAAACACAGAGTCAGTTAAAACAAAAAAATCAGATTTTGTGGAAGTATCAGAGAGTGGCTGTTCCCAGGGACTAGGGGTCAAAGGTGACTGCAAGCTCCCTCTCTGCAAAAGGGAACATGAGAATTGCTGCTGACACTGGGTCACTATTGGGCAATGCAGCCATGGGCAGCTCTCATCCACTGAATTTGCCTTAAAAAAGAAAATTAAATTTCAGGATATGGATGTGTACGCAGCTCCTGGTAGGTTCACATCACTAGAGCCCCAACTCCTCCTTTCCCACCCTTGGGCTACATTTTACACCTCGACCAAAGCCGCTTCTGGTCTCTCTGATTTCTTCTCAGTGTTCGTGTTGAGGATTGTGCATCCACAGTGGAGAAGCAGGAAGAGCAGGAGGACTCTCACACAGCAGCAGGAGGTTGGTGGGAGGTGGCAGTTCAGGGACATTCTCAGATGGAAGGTCCCTGTGCTCTGAGAAGTTTTTGGAGTTGTTAATCCCCCATGGGCAGACATCCCCAGTGTATTCAAACAGCGGGACGGATGTGCTCCCTCTGCTCACGCTCTGAGCCAAGCCCGAGCACCGGCCCGAGTGACCCTGGAACATGCATGCACTCGGAGCACACCTGCATCCCCCGGAGCAGTCCTGCACGCCCATGAGCACCCCTGCACACCCAGCCCTGGCTGTGCTGCTGACACCGCAGGGTGCCGGGAGTGAATGGGGCAGGGGGCTAAGAGTGCACTTGGGGGGCCAGGGCATGTGCGGGGGTGGCCAGGCGGGCTCGAGGGGGTCCTGGAAAAGCCCAGGGGGTGCAGCCTTTGCTGGAGATGCTGGGAAGGGACGAAGGAGCCGGACAGAAGCCTTTTGCGGGAGCCTCCTGCCACCCAGTGTCGGCTCCAGCCAGCGCCGCTCTTCGGGGCTCCCCCCGCCCGGGGCTAGCGCGGGCTCTGCAGTGGAACATTCTTCGAAACATCAGTTTAACAAAAGCAAAACCCAAATCAACACTCCCACCCTTTAGAAAAAACGCCAGAAAATCAAAGAAACTCCCAAACACACTCTTCTCCCCAACCCCCTCAAAACCCGAAGAAGCCACAGCCACAGAAGCATCCCGAAGGTGAGCAGGACTCGATCAAGGTCCCGCGGATGACACCAGCTCTGCTCCTCCAGGCTGCCCGTGCCGTCTGCTCTCATGGCTGATGACAGTGTCACCCCCAGGCCTGAGCGGTCGCACTCAGGTCATTGGTCACCTTGGCACTCAAATGTGACGTTTCCCCTTGTGCAAAGCTGGTTTGACAGAGGTGCAGAGGACGGACCGAGCGCTTCCCCTTCGCTCCAGAGTAACTTCTGGACCTTCCAGCCGCTTTCAGCTGACTTGGTCAAGTCCCCAGCAGCGGTCCCACCCGGTACCTTCTCCCTCCCGGGGTCTGCGCCGGACCCCGACCCCCTTGGGCCGGGCTTCCCCATCTGGAGCGGGCGCGGAGCGGTGGAGCTCGGGCCGGGGAAGGCGGAGCTCGAACCGGAGCCGGGGCCGGGGAAGGCGGAGCTCGGGCCGGGGAAGCCGCGGAGGAGGCGGCGGAGCTCAGGCTGGGGCTGGGGAAGGCGGAGCTCGAACCCCGGCAGGCGGAGCTCGAACCGGAGCCGGGGCCGGGGCAGGCGGAGCTCGGGCTGGGGCCGGGGAAGGCGGAGCTCGGGCCGGGGCAGGCGGAGCTCGGAGCGGGGCCGGGGCCGGGGCCGGGGCAGGCGGAGCCGCAGCCGCAGCGGCGGGGACCGGAGCGGGGGGAATCGGCTCCCCGGAGGGAGCCGGGCGGCAAGAGAGGAGCCCGAGAGAGGAGGAGGACGGGCAGGAGAAGTAACAGGTCACTAGAGCATCACTAGAGCGTTTAGTGCGAAATTCTCTACGCTTACTTCAGTGTCGTGGCACTTCAAGGTGGGATCACTGCTGCTGTTTACAGGAAGTGAATGTCTTTGAGGATTGCAGTTGTAGTAATTTTGGCTTCTTTTCAGAGCTGTCAAACCTAGAATGCATACCTGATGACACAGATTGAGGACATTCTAGAGAGGGTTTAGTTCCAGTGTCTGTGATACGCCTGTTTAGAACATCAGTAATATATATATCCATTCAAAAAGGAAGTTGACATCTAAGCCATGTGCCATAAAGATGCTTCTTAACTTTGGCCACATGGACTGAAGAACCTGCAGCAGATACACCAGCCTTTGAAGTCAATTTTATCAAATTAGAATTTAAAAAGGTTAGGAATGGTCTTTATCCATGTGATTATTGAGTCCGTCTGGACTACATAAATAAATGTTGCGTTAGTGCCAGAAATTGCTGCAGGCTGTGTTCGTTTGGTGCAGCTTTGTCACCCTCTAGTGCTCATATCCAAAAAGTTGGTGAGCCTGCTGTTACTCAGTAAATTTTTAGCTGTGCGGGCTGGTTCAGGGCTTTTTAAGGAAGAATAATTTTTAGAAAAGAAGCTGATTGCTGGCCAGTCATTTGCCAGCAGTAACACAAGAAATTTTTGGAACTCCTGATTCCGAGGCTACAGTTTTAATCTCTGAAACAGTCTTTCATCAAGATTTAACTTCTTGAATAAAGTTTCTGAAACTTGATACACTAAGTACTGGCGAAACAATGCGATTTGTTGTGGTACAACTTCTTTTTGTGAAACACCCAAGAAAGATGGGATTTCTTCTTTCTTTAATTGTATTCCTTACAGTAATTTTGATAACAGTTTTCCTTTGTTTAATTTAATTTAAGATGTTCGGTTCCTTTATTAATTATGTATTTATTAGGATATTAGTTGTAGTGAACTTCAGGTTCTTCCCCAGCAAATAGAAAAAATTGCAGTCATTTAGAGAATTAAGCATAAGAAATAATCTCCATATGCTGTCAGATATTAAGTTACTACTCTTCATTTCTTTGATGTGTAAAACGAGGAAAACTGTTAAAAAATAATGGATTCTTTGTTGTTGTCGTTGCCTCCCATCAGTCAGGACGTGGTTTCCAGCTGGTTGAGCTGAGCACTGGAAAGGAGGTGCTGTGGTGTTCTCCAAAGCCGCTCTCAGAGAGGGATCAGCACTGAGACATTTTTTCTGCAACCTGCTGGTGGTGACAAACCTTCAGTTTTACCAGCTTGAATCTGTGCTTCCAAAGGCAGCAGGGAGAGGTGAATGACTTGAACAGTGTATGTATTGCTAGGAAAGTATTTGCAGAACGGGCCAGATTTAATGGCAAGTAAGTAAATTAAAATCTGGGCAGGTGGTAAAAATAAACCTTGTAATTTATACAGCAACATGAGCAGGGCAAAGTTAAGTGGCCCTGTAGAGATTACTGTGCCAGCAGGAAACCCCGAATGAGCAAATTTCTTGAAAACATGCAAGAAAAGAGGTCTTTGGATACATCAGATGAAATATTGTAAAAGGAATCATTGTTTCTGAGAACTAATTCTTTAGGTTTGTTTGGTTTGGGGTGGGTTTTTTTTAAATATTTCACACCAGATGGATGCTCGTAGAGAAGGGAAACCACCAAGGATGAGAAGACAATTGATGAACAAAGGCACACTGCAAACACAACGTGCTCTTT
Source organism: Thryothorus ludovicianus (assembly GCA_013397245.1). Taxonomy (NCBI): domain Eukaryota; kingdom Metazoa; phylum Chordata; class Aves; order Passeriformes; family Certhiidae; genus Thryothorus; species Thryothorus ludovicianus. Next base: position 7,975 of record VZTB01005564.1, on the reverse strand, counting down.
CACACTCCAGTCAGACCTGGAGCCATCTCTCTGCCTGGGCAGGTGACAAGTGAAACCCAACCCAGGAGCAATTCTGTGGTTAATCCCCAGCCTGTGGTTAATCCCTAGCCCAGCCAGAGTAGCACAGAAGTAAACGAGGTGATTTGATAGGATGGGAGCCCTCCAAAACTAATTGCAAAATCCTGTGTGTTACCAAGTTCATTCCAGCAGGTTGGTTTGCCAGCAAAGGGTTTCAGACAAACTCGTTTTTCTGCTCGAATAAAACAACAGCTGGTATTTATTCCGAAGTCTGCTCATTAAATATAAAACTAGAAATCCATGGAAGAAAGTCTTAGAAAAAAGCTGGGTCAGAAGGGGCCTCTGGAGGTCGTTCTGTCCCTGCTCTGTGCAGAGCAGGGGAAGATGTGATTGCAAGGGGCTTCCTTTGAGCTCAGAGAGCACACAGACCCCAGACAAGGACCAAGGCTGTGCCCAGCACTGGCAGCCTTTGTCACAGCTCCTGAGGGGCAGCACCTGCTCCTGCAGGCCCTCACTGGGACTATCCCTCTGCATATCCCTTGTCTGTAATAATTGCATTTACAAAAATAAATAAAACTTCAAAAGTTTTCCCCAAAGGAAAACTTCAATAAAAATACAAAGGTCACATTTTCCTGTGCCTTCTAAAATAAAATTACATCTGTAATATCTGAATTATTTTCCATGAGCATGATGTTGTTTTCTTTCCAGGTGCTTTCTTAACCTACTCAAGGCCATTTTTCTCGTGCTGCAGAAGCTCATGTCTGTAGCCATTGCCAAGAGGGGAGCCCCAGGAGCTGCACAGGGAATTGCTGAGAACCAAAAATGCCCAGAGTTGCCACAGATTTTACCTTCTCCTTGGGCCATGGGTGCTGGCAGCTCTGAATCTCTTGGATCTGGAGATGACTGTCACTGTCCCTCCTGCTGCTGCTTTTGCTCTGGAGATCTCAGAACTCGCCACTGGTACCACACTCCTGGGACACAAACAGGAGCAAGTGACAGCACAGAACTGAAGTTCCCTCTGCTGACTGCTGCGTCCTGAACAGACAGATCATTTATTTTATATTTCCTTTGGCTCTGTCCAGGTGGGGATTGTTGACCCTGCAGTGGCTCCCTCTCTGCTCTCAGGTGTTTTCAGTGCCACTTGAGATTGCTTCAAAGGGGGCTCAACCCTCTGCATTCCCTATATTCTCATTCCCAACTGTTTTGCTTTTGCACTTTCTGCAGTTCTGCAGCAGAACTCTCCAAGTGCCATTTGGGTTTGTTTTTTCCCTTTTTCTTTTCCTTTTCTTTTTTTCCTTCCATATTTTCCTGTTGGGAAACTGATCCCTTACTATATCTATTAAAACCTGGTCCCTTCCATGGACTTTTGTGTCTGCAGCTGGGATGTTTCCACCAAGCAGTCCTGCTGTATTCTCAGCATTTGGCTTAGGTTTAGCAATCAGTGTGCATGCCTCGATCCCTGGGCATGAAATTTCCGGGAAGGAAAAAAATAAAGAATAATATCATAGCTTTGCTCAAGTTTCTTTTTGTTCATGGACTCTTTCTTGTGTGGACACAAGCATGAAGCACACCAGAGGCCCCTCAGCAGTGCCTGTCCTCCTGCAGTTCCTCACACAGGGTGCTGCAGGCTCCAGCCTGTTTGTTTCTGTGGGACCATCACTCCCTACCCCCTGACTGAGGTGTGCTCCTTGGTTTATTCACTGGAAGCTACTGTAGAATTGTGCCTCCCAGCAACTGCTTATTACCCTCCTAACACCTGTCGGGTTTGCCCTTCAGGGGCTGCAACCTGTCGGGTTTGCTGCTTTAAAAATGTTCCCGACATGTTAAAAGTCCTTTTTCCATGCCCGAGATGAATGAAGAAGCTGAAACTCTTCAGATCTTGCTTCCAAGGTTGTTTATTTTTCCTTATCCATAACATTCTTTCTCTGACCTGCTGAGGTCTTTCTGGCAGGACAGCAGAAGGCACACTCTTTTCTGCCTGAAAGGCAGTGTTAATATTTTATACTAAAACCTACATTTACATTATTTACAATTACTTTCCAATACCTATCACCTATGTTACACAGTCTGTCTCTACTCTAAACCAATCCCCAGTGCCACCATCACAGCAGAAATGGAGAAGGTGAAGAAGAAAGAAGAAACCCAAAAAGCCACGAGGTTCCTCCATCTTGGCATCACACACCCCTTGTACTAAAACCCAAAATCTACTTTTACACCCTGTGACAAACTTATTATTACTCTATTCAAACTCCTGTGACCTGTAATTCTTATTTTAAGGCTGGCAATGGTTCCCATGGGCTAAAATCCAAACCACAGGTGTTTTGGGCTCTGTGCCAAGGCTTCTGAGCCCCCTGCCCGGGGTCCTGAGCCTCCAGAGCAGTCAGACACAAGCCCTGGCTTCCACAAATACCCAGCCACACTCAATACCTGAGTCATGCCAGTCTTTATTTTCAGGAACAACCACAGTCCATGCACATGCGTGATCAGTTTAGGGCTTTCTTATTTATGCCTCCAGGACAAAGCCACTAAATGCGCCACCATGCTCACCACTTTGGTGGGGTATTTTAAAGCTAACAGAGCACACATGACCTGCTAATTGAATGGATTTTCATCAGTGCAGAAAATAATAACCACCTTTCACAGAGGCCCATCTACCCTCTGGATTTCCAGTCTAATATTAGCAACATTTGGAACAAAGCCCTAAGAATTACTTTAATGGTGAACACATACATCCCTTCCCACCTCTTGAGTCTTTAACATAACTCAAAAAGTTATTTTCAAAGGAAAAGATTTCAAACTTTTATTTTTAATGTGTTATTGAGCAGAGACAAGAGTTAAACATCTGAACTAGAAAAAGGGAAAGCCATGAATGAAAAAGAAAAGGTATTTTGCACTGAAGGACATGAGCAATCTGCCACGTGGCTGTCACAGAACTGGGAATGAGTGACTCTGGTATGGGGTGTCCACTTGCTGCTGAAAAGTGTCTCTGAACCACAGCCACCTGAGAAGCCACCAACCGTCTCTTTTTTGACTTCACTGAACCTTGGAAAATTCTCAGGGTGAAGGACAAATAGTGGTGAATTTTAACATGCCTCCTCTAAAGGGTAATAGTAAGGTGACATGATGGGGAATGTGTTTTTAAGGAAATAGTTTAAAATCATTTAGGAACACATTTTGTAAAGATATTTTTTTTTAAACTCCAGAGGAACAGATTCAGTAAAACTATGCCAAATCTGAGGCTTATAAAAGCAACCAGAAAAATGCTGTTCCATACCTATGTGTGCCTGTACTCACCTGTGCATACAAACCCTGTGCATAGGCATAAAAAAGATGATGTCTGTAAAATTTTTATGTAGATGGCTCTTTGAGGTGATCAAAGATCATAAAATTCAGCAGATTTCTATATGACTTTTGGGAACAGCTGTACCTTCCTTATTCCTCCACCTCTTGAGCTGATACCTGAGATTCAAAGGGCTCACTCCACCCACTGTGTCAGCTGCTCCTCTCTCAGTATTCCTGAATCATCTCCCATTTTATTGTTGTTGTCCAAACCCTCGTTAAAACAGTTATGTCCTTCAAAAATAAACTCCTATTTTAGCATTCTTCAAAACTTGGTTTATGATTACAGTGTTGCAAATTAATTACAAGCTTAACTTAATATAAGAATATTTATATAAATAGTGATGCAAGAATCACATTGATTTATTCCAGAAAAGGAAATTATTTTTTCATAATATTAAATTATTTATCTTCCCAATGTCTCGCTAACATTCTTATTCTGTCAAAGACTGACAAACACATTATTTGATTTGAAATAATATAGAAGAGAAAAGCCTTCCACCAATCTGATTCTTTATAAAGGCAGGAAGACTCACATCAGGAAACCTGTCAATCTGAGCTCACGCTGTTGTGAATTAACTGTGAAATGGGAAAAGCCTTTTGATAAAGACATGCAAGTGACTCCAACGTCCCTAAGCCAACCCCACGGCAACCTGGAACAACTCTGAGTGCCCACATTCTAGCACTTGGCAAGCAAAGACAGGACCATAAATTTTATTTATTTGTTTGTTATTTATTTTTAGCTTGATATATCCTTACTTACTGCCTGTACTGAAGAGGGCAGCAGGGCATGCCTGCAGGAAGCAGCTCCCACACAGCACATTGGGGTGCTTCACTCCTTACAACTGGAAGTGCTGGCTGGGAAAATGCACAAAAATGCAATGCAGTTCACAGGCTCTGTGGGGCCAGCAGTTATTTCCTTTGCAAACCATGTCCCTTCATTGCAGAAGTGCAGTTGTGCAAATATTCCTCTCTTGGCAAACATTGGATTTAGCAAACTCTTTTTGGCCAGGTATGGTCTCACTGTGGTTAATGGCCCTTTGTTTTTTATTCTTCCTTCTGACCCCTCAAGTTCCTTTTTCCCTGTCTTGTTCCCTTCATCCCTTCATCCTGCCCCTCTCTCCTGCCTGCTTGCCAGAGCAGTCTCTGGCAGGTCACCAAGCCTTGCAGCACAGCTCCCCTGCAGCAAGAGGCTGAGCTTAGCTCCCTGTTCTGGGCCTTCCATCAGGGAGGGATGGATGCAAAAAGCAGCCGTGACTGGAAAATGGTGCCCCTGCCAGTCTGTCCCTGTTAGAGGCTCTGCTCAGCCTCGGGCAGGGCTCATCTGGCACAAATGGCTAATGACACAGCCATCAGCCTCCCAGGGGAACCCCTGTCACCCACCAGCTGGGCACCAGCGTTGCTTTCTGACTCTCTGTGCCTCCAAAATTCAGTATTACCAGTGAATAGTCTTTCCTTTAAGGCCCTTTAAGCACGTGCTGTGCTCTCCCTTGCTCACCTCTGCTCTGGAAGAGCCTCTGGGTATCTCCCTGTCCACTGCCTGCAAGCTGATCCAGCCCTGCTAGTTCTGCCTGAGACAGCAGGGCTGAGGCAGACACGATATTTGAGACAGATTTATAGGGAGGCTCTGCTTTGTTTTCTGTTCCTCTCCTAACAATTCCTAACATTCCAGTTGCTTTTTAACCCAGAATAGCCACTCGGAGTAGGAAGTGGAAGGGCACAGTTCTATTGGTTTCATGCAACAACTTTCCAGGGAACATTCTCTGCAGAAGCCAGCCTTGCAGCCCACATCTTGGTGGGAGGCAGGACTCCTAGGAAGGCTGGCTGCAAGGGGATGTGCCCAAGGGTCTGCTTCCCCAGCTAAGATGACGTTTGGTGTTTTCTTAGCTTTCCATGGGATGTCTGGTTTGATGCTAAAAGCCACCTTTAATGAGCTTCACAGATGGGAGAGGAGGCCAGTGTTCCCTCCAAATTTCTCTGTTTGTTGATTCTGGATGATTTTAGTGTCATACGACCAGTAGAAGAAGTGCATCAGGTTACTCCCCAGAATTTTGGGGCACTGGTATTGCCAGACCAGCACAGGGCAGGGTCTCAAAACAATGCCCTTGGAGGAGCAGCCATCAAGAATAACAGGTGTGGTTTGGAGCAGACCCATCAGTCAGCTCCATGCTGGAACCAAAGCAGCCAAGGAACCCTCCCAGGGGCTGGCATTCCATCCCTCACTGAAGGGGGTTCCTGGTGCTGATGCTTGCCAGGGTGGCTGCAGAGCAGAGTCAGGCAGGGCAGGAACTCGTGGCCCAGACTTGAAGGTGTAGGGGGAAGTGTCAGTGGAGCTGCTGTGAGCAGCAGGAATTGTTCATTTTTAGGGGTCTTTGGAGGCATTCGGACAGCCACAAAACACAGGCACGTATTAAACACAAACCTGAGACCCAAACAGCATCTCAGGCACTGCAGTTTGTTCACTCTGGAGCTAGGATAGGCTGAGCTACAAGGAGAGCCTTTTCCAGGGAGCAACACACAGGAAAAGAGCCACAGGAGGCTGAGAAGAGACCAGAAAACCCCCAGAGTGAAATGTGAGAGGTGTCCTAAACTGGGCTCCAGACAGCAAAGCAGCCTGGAGAGGGGAGACATGCTGCCAAAGGGGACTTTATCAGGTATCTCATTTCTGGGCATCTCATACAATTTCTGAACAAACCAGAGGCCTACCTCAGCACCGTGCTGGGTGAGATGGGGCAGTAGGAAAGGGCTGCAAGCCCTAAGGATTTATCACCATTTCCCATAGATCAGACCAACAAACAGCACTCCCCCAGACAGCACCAGGCAATCCCTGTCCCTCCAATTCAGGTGTTGCCATGGGCAGGATGCCCCATTTTTAGGGCCAGCCCTGCTCCAAAGCTGCATTATCTTTGTCAGGAACCAGTGCCTTGCACTAGATTCAGAAGCTTTGTACCCTGGAAAAGGGATATCCTCTTCCAGAGCTCAGCTAATGTGCAAGATGGTTCTTTTTTCTCCCATTGCAGTTTCCTTTGCTGGTGCATTATTGCTGCTGCTCATCTGGATCAACTCTGGACACTTTTATGGGCAATATAACATAAGGTGCTAACATGTGGAAGCAAGAGGAAAAGAAAAAAACAGATTTGGAGAATCTTCAAGAGCTGAAGTTTAGGATTTAGTATTAAGCCATGTATTAAAGCAGTTTCTTCCTAGTTGTGTCAGGTCTACTGCCAGCTCTTATGATTACACTGGAAGTCCCAAGATGTTTAATGGTGCAGTTAAACCCCAGTTCCTGAAGGCAGGTCAGGAGGTGAAAAATCTCAACTTTCCTGTATTAAAAAGTCAATTTGCAATGCTGTGGCTGTGCCACAAAGACCATGACCTAAGAGTAACTTAAAAGCTTGGGTGTCAGATGCCAAAAAACCCCAAGAATCTCAGTGCCACTGCCAGCATTTGGAGACTTTTGTCACTACATCCCCTCTTTCAGCAGCACTTTGGTGCACTGCAGAAATATTCTCAGCTTGCTGCAGAGGCACATAGGTCTGAGCAGAGTGAGATTTGCCCTTTCCATGGATTATGACTGGAGAAGACAACAGGCTGAAACTATTAACCCTCCTCTTGCTGGGCTACGAGGGAAGGTGTCAGGGTACAGGCTCTCCACCTTATGCCATGAAATTATCAAATGGCACTGTCACTCTCCAGCTACTCATCTCTGGAGGCTGGGGGTGTCCCTTACCCTCACCACGGATTGAGGAGGGGTAGGATTGAACATGGAATGTGGTGACTGGCAGAAATCTCAAGGGGAATCCACCATAGATTCCAAAGCAAAGCCAGGTGCTGAGGAGAGAGGGAGGGAAGGAAAGAGAGGCTGCTTTATGCTGTCTCTGAGTTATTTGCAGCTGGTAATGTCTGGCTCAGCTGCTCCTGGAACAGAACTTCTGTCATTCTTGTCAGGAGTGTTCATAAACCCTGTGGAGCCCACGGTGTTACTGACAGTGGCAGGAACTGCACACATTTTCTCCTCCCATTGACTGTCACTGGAGAAATAAGGGGCTGCCAGAGCCAAGGTGTTTGGCAGCCCACAGGCACAGGACATGGGGCAGACAGCTTCTCCCCCCACTTCTGCTGGGGAGCATCCAGCATCCACGGCTCTGAAGACCCTTTTTAGCTTCAGTTTTTGGGCCCAAAGGAGTTTGTGGCCATCTCTGCCTGTCCCTGAGGCAGCCTTACCCTCTGCAGAAATGGCTTTCCCCTCCCCACTGCCCTGTGTCCTCCAGGACTGTCTGCTGTCAGAAGTCTCTTCTCAGGCTGCATTTTGCTGAGCATTTGCAGTGGCCTCTTTCATGACAGTTCTCCAAGCCCTATTATAAGCCCTTTTTTAAACACACAAATGGGAAATTCCCAATCCTGACATCCCATTCTCAAACACACTGTAGCTGAATAAGTTGCCTTACCCATGAGACAGGCTATTGCTCTAGGTGGACAGCCCTAATTTGAATTTTTCAGACCTTCCTGCAACTTTCTACTCCCTTCAGGATCACACCACGGAGCACAGCTCTGCTGGGAACACAACCACATAGTGCCACCAGAGAAGGCAGCAGTATTTATATATTATATTTATATA